>JAGXJF010003083.1:0-82840 GCA_019208055.1 Stipa capillata
GTACCCACAAAAGAACTTGCGTCATGTGTTCCGAGTTTGCAAGGCTCATTCACATTCCCCCGATCACAAAGCCTTTTCACCGCACAAGCCCGCTCGAGTTCATACTCGCGCGTTCAGTATAGTCCGTACAGGACTACCTGTCCCCAAAACAGTTGTGGCTTACCCCATCGGTCAATCACCACTTTTCTCAACCAAGATGTTGGCTAGCCGACGACTAACTACCACTCTGTGGGCAGCCCTATGGACCGCAACCACATCAACAACTGGTGGGTAGCCTATGGCCAAACCACCTCACACAAACTGACCCTGATGGGTAGCACTTATGGCCAAACCACTTCACGGTAGCCGATCACCACTACCCGAGGTCTTGCGTTCCCAGGGGAGTATGAACCTAGGGCCAAAGGTACTTCGGCTCAGCACGCCCATACAGGTATGTGGTATGCCGGCGATCGCTACGGCCTTGAACACAGTGATACATCGGTGCATTAAACCTATATGCAAACCAACCCGTGTGATGAAATCACCTTCCCAATGTGCCCTCCGCACCCATACCACCGAGGATTTCACCACCCAATGCCATCGCCCAAGAACGTGCGATCAAAAAAAACAACAGTTGATTCATCTTTAGATAATAGATTTTCAGTGCAGTTATAGAACCAAGAGAGGAAAGCTGGAGCAGTTTTCATACGAACCATGAACAAGAAACTGGACTTGCCTCAGGTGACGGATAAGTAGTGGGTTTCGACTGGTCTGCTTGCGGAAACTCCGGTCTCTGAAGAAAACAATAAAGTCCTGAACAAAGGGACTTATCCTAGATAAATTTTTTGAGCATGAATTGCAAAGACATGGCATTGTGCATAAATGAAATATGAATATTTCCGATTTTGAAGGAATTAATTATAAATCTCCTAGACATTTTCTTAGAAGATTTTGAATTTCCTTTACGAGAGCAATACCGAAAACATTATAAAAATTTTAAATTCAATGTTATATTGTTCTTTGCCATGCGAACATTTAACCATTTAAACCCTTTGACATTTATCCTATTTTAGATTATAACATTTTTATTCAAATCATTTACTTTAGGTAAGGATAATGGACAACAAATCTCTATAAATTCTTTCAGGGTTTAACTCGTTTTCGAGAATAACATTATTTTGCCTCAAAATTTAAAAACAATTCACAACTTAAACAGAGCACCATATATATATAATAGAGACCTGACGAGGAAAGATTTTTCTTTCTAATCATTTTCTATAAATTTTTATAATCAATTCTCTTTTAAGAGGGAAATATTAGTAATACATACTTAATTTAAGAAATCCTCGAAATCTCAATTTGTTCCTAACTATGTGCATGTGTACATATGTACACACATACACACTCCAATCCTGCCTTCTTTCATTCTTCTCTTCGTCAGAAAATTGCGTAGTAATTCATTTTAAAAAACTCATTTCTATTTGATTTAATTATTAGGTTATTTTCCTTTTCAATTTATTCACCTCTAAAAAGCCCCCAGATGGGCCAAGCCCTAAATGACCCTAACCTAACCCAATATCACTCTCTCTCTTTCTTTCCAACCGAACATCCACTAAATCCCCATTCTAAAATCCCTAATCTCCAAAACTTCTGATACTCTCTACATCTCTCTCCTCAGTTGCCCATGCGCCGCCGCCGGCATTCACTGCCTCTCCTCCGCCGGCGGGACTACGGTGGTCGCGCCCGTCCCCGGCTCACGGATCCTCCACGAGAGTTTCTGCCTCGGTACCGCCGCGCTCTAGCCCGCCACAATCGCCGCCTGTACTCCCGCTCCGGGAAGTTACCAGTTAGCACCGTAGTCCCCGGTGCTACACTCACGCCGTCCGCCTGTTTTGCCTCTGCGCGTGACCTCGGCACCATGCCCCGGGGCTCGGTCCATAGTAGGCTGCCAGCTCCGAGCCTTGGCTTCGTCCCACATAAAGGTCCCGCTCCGTGAGTTGCAGCCTCCCCAGAGCCGCTATGCGCGTGCTCACACCTTAGATGTCCCACCGCGTCCGCACGAGGTGGCTCCGGGCCCCATGGCGTAGTAGCATGCCAGTCGGCGGTTGCTCCGCCTTAGGTCCGCCCCTCGCCGGTGGCGTGGTGGAAGACGCCCCCGTCGCGGCCTTCTCCAAAGGTTATAAGTCCCCTTTCTCTACCCCACATCCTCTATTCTCTTTATTGCAGCCTCAATTTCTAGGGTCCTACCAATGCTGGTTTGATTTGAGTGCAATTGGTTATTAGATGATTCAATTGTTTGGGCTTGGTGCGGTGTGAGTGCTGATTTCTGCTCATAGAAGATCAGGGTATGCCTAATAGCTATTAAATGTTTTTTGAGAAACAGATTTTTTACACCATTTGCTTCTTGCTATACTGGTTGATTGGTTAAATTGGTTTATAGACATTCTACTTGGTTCAGTTTGCTAAGGCGATACTTTTCATATCCAGATTGCTTTCAATCTTTATTAGACTGCATAAGAACACATGCTTTCACGGATGCCTACTTTGGGTTTCCGCTCAATATTCATATTATACTGATGCGGAGCAGGTGCATACAAACTGATTGCCTAATTTGATGCTGTAAGACATTGCTATACTTTCCCTGAGGGAGATTTGAGAAAAAGGATGACACATGAAACATAATAATTCACTAGCTGCCTTATTAGCTGAGATTTTATTTAAGAATCTGCGCGTGCCATACACTAGCTTGATAAGAAACAGGGGCAGAAGTACATTATACTAAGCATGCCTATTCGAACCCCGGATGATGAACCTAAAATCTAGAAAGAAACTTGTTGAGAACTTGTCGCCAGCGACAGATTATAAGAACAGAGCTATCTAATTTCTCATTATAATGCTTCTATGATGACAAATTGGTTATGAGGGTCTTGATTTAACATGCTAAAATGCGCGCAAGAAGTTTAATGAAAGGTTTTGCCGGTGCTAAGTTTGATCCTTACTTAAAATGGCGATATCACCTGGGTGAGGTTCAAAGGTCGCGATTCTTTACCTTTGCTCCCCCTCTCTACTCGTGCTGATCCCTTCTCCTTGGTGATGGCACGATATCCTACTCCTGGTGGTCTTGGACCTATAGACTCCTGCTAGTGGTTCTTTGCGGGAGCCTTACCTCCTGCCTGCTTGAATGGATTGGCCACTACTGCGGGTGTTGCGCCAGTGACATTTGAGTGCTCACTAAGTATGTTGCCTTACTGGGTATTCTACAGAACTTCTATTTTTAAATGGTGGGGAAATGGCCCCTCGTACTTAGTTCTGCTGGGAATGTTGATAACACAAAAATCTTCTCAAACTATATGTTGACACTCCAGCAGCCTTGACATGCAAACGTGGGTGCTAATTCCTTGACATCCAAGTAACCACTTGCCTGATTGGAACCAGCTGACTCACTAGATCTTTATCCCTATTTGACTTGCGACGCTAAGTTTTGGGCTTGGGTTCAACTCCTTGAGCGATGGACACCGCTACTCTATGTGGATTGGTGACTATCTCTCTAGATATTTTATTTGGATGTATATCTATGGCTTACCGGTTTAATGAAAATTGTTGACCTATACATTCTCAGATTTTAGTATTTATAATGAAATGCTTTCCTTAAAAAAAATCAAAACTCTAATGGAGGTCAAGTTTAGGTTTATAGGAAAAAATAAAATATATTTTATATTCCTCACCTCTTTTTCCTATAGTATAAATTACTAACTCCGAATGTGTCCATGATGAGGGCCTATAGCCCCGTGGCCCCTCGGACATTTTGAAAACAACATTGTTTTATAAAACTATTCAAAACTAAAATTTATTTAGGCTCGCGGCACGGTATTTGCCCCCCGCGGCAAACCCCTGCGGAGTGTTCGGCGCGAACTGGCTGGCCGACAAGACAACCTTATTCAAAAACGCCGCTACTTCAAAACATTTGACTCCTAACAGGAACCGTAATTCCAACGGTCACGAGTGCATATTCTCGTTGACCATCGAAGATGTCTGCCAACATTCCCGAAGATATCCCCCTACGACTCTCGGCGTTCCTTCCCGATCAAGACTTGAAGGACTTGCAGATTCGAAGCTTTGAAGTATGTTAGGTGTAGATGTTGTCTAGGTAAGATTATCTTAAACATGTAATGTTTCCTTTTTTTCTTTTATTTGATTAATTTGTAAACCACATTGGTATCAAACATTGTATTATCTATTTAATCATAAGTTCATTCCAATTATGTATATCAATGGCATTGTATTATTCCTTTAATTAATAATAGTTTAATTTCAATTGTATTATCCCATACACGAATTCTACCATATGCATGCGATGATGCAAATGAAATGCAATTGCACAACCACTTCCTTTCCGACATCTTTATTTAAAAAACCCTTGCCTCCTACAGCAACGGCGTGATCCCAACGGTCTTGAGTGCCCATACTCGATGACCTCGGATGATCGCCAACATTTCCAAAGGGTTCCCCCTTCGGCTCTCGGTGTTCCACGACAACTCAAGACTTGAAGACTTCGAAGACTCGGAGATTAGAATTAGGGTTAGATTTTGTATAGGTAGAATTGTTTCATTATGTAATTTTCATTTCTTCTTCTTTATCCATTTTGTATTATTGTTGTATCATGACATTGTAACATTTATTCAATTAATAAAGTTAAATTTCAATTATATTCGCCATGCACGAATACTATATGCCATGCGATGATGCGGATGAAATGCGAATGCACAATGACTTCCCCCCCTCACTCTCTAACTTCCGACGTTCCTCGGTAGAACTAGGTCAACTCAGCAGCGCGAGTTGATCGACTTCTACCTCACGCCTCTCTCCACTATTCTGAAAACTAAGGTTCTCACATCCTACCCCCCTTAAAAGAATTTCGTCCTCGAAATTAGAGATGAGGTACCTGAATAAGGACGGGTAGTCTCTACGCAGATCTTCTTCTTTCTCCCATGTCGCTTCTCGAACAGGATGATTCTTCCACTGCACCTTACAATACTTGATCGCTCGATTCCTCAATTGCTTCCATTCTTCGGCAAGAATCTTGATCGGTTTTTCAACATAAGATAAATCATCCTGCAACTCCATTTCCGAGTGCTCCACTCTATCGGTTGGTTCTTTTCAGACATTTTCTGAGTTGTGAGATATGGAATACATCGTGTACCTTCGACAGCGATGCTGGTAGCTTTAACTGATAAGCTACTTCTCCCTTTCGGTCTAGAACTTGGAATGGTCCGATATACCTGGGACTCAACTTCCCTTTCATGCCGAATCTTTTTACACCTTTGGTAGGACTCACTTTCAGATAGACTAAATCTCCTACCTCAAACTTTACCTGCCGTCTCTTTTTATCCTCATAACTCTTTTGACGACTCTGAGCTGTCTTCAACCGCTCTCGGATGATTGCTATTGCATCACGCTTTTCTTTGATGAGATCCGGTCCGATGAGATTCTTCTCTCTGGTCTCATACCAACATATTGGTGATCGACACTTCCGACCATATAGGGCTTCAAATGGAGCCATTTGTATACTGCTCTGGTAACTGTTGTTGTATGCGAACTCCGCCAACGCAAGATGTTCGTCCCATGACCCTCCAAAGTCAAATACACAGGCTCTCAACATATCCTCAAGAATCTAGTTTGTTCTTTCCGTCTGTCCACCGGTCTGAGGATGATAAGCTATACTGAAATCGAGCTGAGTACCTAAAGCTTGCTGTAGTTGTTGCCAAAATGCAGATGTGAATGCCGATCGTCGGTCAGACACAATCCTTTTGGGAACTCCATGTTTGCTGGCGATTTCTTGAATATAGATCTTGGCAAGTCTTTCACAAGAATAATTTTGATTGATGGCAATAAAGTGTGCTGTCTTGGTTAGTCGATCAATAATAACCCAGATAGCATCTTTATGCCTTTGAGTCCTCGGTAAACCAGTAATGAAGTCCATACCGACCTCTTCCCACTTCCAGATAGCATCTTTATGCCTTTCATTTCTTCTTCTTTATCCATTTTGTATTATTGTTGTATCATGACATTGTAACATTTATTCAATTAATAAAGTTAAATTTCAATTATATTCGCCATGCACGAATACTATATGCCATGCGATGATGCGGATGAAATGCGAATGCACAACGACTTCCCCCCCCTCACTCTCTAACTTTCGACGTTCCTCGGTAGAACTAGGTCAACTCAGCAGCGTGAGTTGATCGACTTCTACCTTACGCCTCTCTGCACTATTCTGAAAACTAAGGTTCTCACACTCGGGCAAACCCTAGTATCCCCGTCGTATCGGGTGCGCTGAGACTCCCCGCTGAAGCGGGTGATTATGAGACTTTCCGTTGTAACAGCAAGCATAGAAATGAATCCCATCGTAACGGGAAGGAAAAGATGAATAGATGTTCAGCTCGGAATACCATGGAAATTTGGTGAAAACTACTTTTAATATCTATTTATATATTTCGAATGCAAACTTACTTTCTCGCACAATATGAAACCTAGGATAGAGCCAGTTTCTTGATAATTCCTTGCATGCTCATATCCGTGATAACCTTCCTGGCGGAGTACTTGCGAGTACATTCAACGTACTCACCTGGCTTGTTGATTTGGCCAGACTGAAGGGTCGTTTGCTCGAAAGCAACGACGGTATCCGCGAAAGCTAGGGCGTAACCCCAGTCAGTTGCCTGTCGGGTATTGCATACTGGTGGGCCACATCACCGTTTGATTTCCGCTACAAGTTTCTAGCCGTTGGGCTAAAGGTATAATTATTCGATCTTGAAGATCGGTTTTATATCAAATTCTAATAAGTGCATGTATGATCTTGATATACAGGTTACTTGTGTGTACCGGCTACTGATCATGGGACCGGTACAGTAAACACAAGGGTTTATCCGGTCTTAAAACCGGGTACGCCACACGGCCGCAAGAAGAAGCCATAGCGGAAGCACGGGAGAATATCCGGCGCAATCACCAAGCGGCCGATGAGCTCCTCCAAGACTTGGCAAAAACGCGCAGGCATGCGCCGAACCCCTCTGCGAAGAGATCGGATGAAATCAACAAACGGCACACGCGGTCCTCCACGATGCCGGGGCCGGCACCAGCGACCAAGGGGCCCGAGGCCCAGGTCGACGCGCGGACAAAGAACACGTGTACCAGATGCCCCACCTAACGTCTACATCCCAGCTCCGACTGCTACGCCTGCCGCCCGCCCGCCACGGCAGGAGGTCGTCAACCTCGCGGACATGCTCAGTCTGCTCAGCTCGAAATTGGCGGCTAACCCATGGCCAAGCAAGTTTTGCCCGGCGGACCTTCCCAAGTACAACGGTGAGATAGACCCCACAGAGTACACCCGTGTGTACAAAGTTGCTGTACCAGCTGCCGAAGGGGGCAAAGCGGTGATGGCGAAAAGTCTGCTGCTTGCGCTCACCGGATTAGCTCACACGTGGTACCTCACACTGCCTTCCAGCTCAGTGTACTCGTGGGAGCACCTTCGCGAGCAGATGCACAGTCACTTCCAGGGAAGCATAAACAAACAAGTCACCTCTTCGGATCTGAACATCCTTAAGCAGGCCCCGGGCAAATCCATCCGGGCATTCCGCAAACGCTTCTCCAACCTCCAATGCCAAGTCCGCGACATCACCAACCAAAACATGTGTGATGCCGCGCGTCATGCAATACGTGATGAGGACCTGGCAGCCAAGCTCGACAGGAGGTAGCCGAGAACAATTAGGGAGCTCTACGACATCATGGACACATACTCCCATGCCGAGGAAGGGAGAGAGCAGAGAAGAGCCGAAGCCTTGGCCTCAACCGCACAGTTCGCGCCTGACGCTGAGAATCATGACAAGCATCGGCCACGCCAAAGAGGGGTACACCACGTGGAGGAGCGTGAGGCTCCTGCCCTGCAACCACACTACCAAAGCCAAGGCCAGTGGCAAGGTGGTGGGCAGAACCGAGTACGCAGTGAAGGACGAGACCACCCACGCTTGGATCACCAAGATTGGAAGCGCGATGACCACCGCAACCACAGAAGCGGCGAAAACAGCAGGCCACAAGGCAAGTTCTGCGAAGTACACCGAGTAAACACTCACTCCACGGCGGGGTGCGATGTCGTCATCGTGGCCCGGCAGCGCCGGCAACCACGGTGCCCCGGCGGCAGGGGCATCGCTGATCCGTCAAGCCGAGCTCGGCAACAAGGGGTTCCTGCCTTACAGCTACTGCCGCCACCAACGTTACCGCCACGTGGCGAAGCACCAGTGCAGGCCCTCGGCCCCCAACGAATCATCCACGCCATCACTGGAGGCAACGCTCACACCTACTCATCCAAGCGGCAACGCCGGGCCTACACCCGTCAAGTCAACCACATCTGTTCCTTTCCGCCCACTGAGCTACCCACGTGGGTTGATGCCACCGTGACCTTCAGCCCTGAGGACGCCGTCGGAGTCACTTTTCCCCACCATGACGCTCTCATCATCTCGGTGGTTATCAACAGCTGCGAGGTGCGCCGCGTCTTCATTGACAGAGGTAGCTCAGCGGACATCCTTTTTGCGTCTACACTCGCTGAGATGGGAATCCCCCGCGTGTGCCTCACCCCCACGGGGGTACCACTCCTGGGCTTTGGGGGCGAGCCAGTCCGACCCTTGGCAAGATTGAGCTTCCGATGGAATTTGGAGCCGGCAGTTGCATCCGTAGGGAGAGCATTGTCTTCGACATCGTCGATATCCCCTACCAATACAACGTCATCCTCGGCCGAGTCACGCTGAACAAATTTGGTGCGGTTCCATACCACGCCTTTCTCTGCATGAAGATCCCAACCTCCTCAGGGGTCATCACAGTGCGGGGCAACTAGGACTTGTCCCGTAAGATCAACAGCGACATCCAAGTGGACATTCAGTATGTCCATACCATCTAGTTGGAAGGTGACAAGGCTACGCAAGGGGCTCCCGACCCGCCGACATCGGGGTGGTGGGTGCCAAAACCTAAACCCGACGGCGAGGCGCGTGCCATGCCGCTCTCAGAGGGTGATCTGACCACGACGGTGCTCATCGGGGTCAACCTTGACCCAATCAATGAGGAGGCCATCCTCAGCACGTTGCGGACCAATGGAGACATGTTCACATGGGAGCACGAGGACCTCCCCGGCGTCCCCCGGGATATCATCGAGCAAAAATTTCTTGTCAACCCCGACGCGTGTCCTGTCAAGCAGAAGTTGCGAAAGATGTCGGTGGAGCGTCAGATCGTGGCCCGAGAGCAGGTTGGCAAGCTACACAAGGCAGGAGTCATCCACGAGGTCATGCACCCCGAATGGCTCGCTAATCCTGTTCTAGTCAAGAAGGCCAACAGCAAGTGGCGCATGTGCGTGGACTACACCAACCTCAACCGCGCATGCCCGAAGGACAACTTCCCGTGCCAAGGATCGATCAACTCGTCGATGCCACCTCTGAGTGCGAACTTATGAGCTTCCTCGACGCTTACTCAGGGCATCACCAGGTATGGATGGCGCGGGAAGACGAAGAGAAGACCAGCTTCATCACGCCTTCTGGGACATTTTGTTATGTCCGGATGGCGTTTGTGTTGAAGAATGCTGGAGCTACTTTCTCCAGGCTCATACACAAGGCCCTCTCCAGCCAAATCGGGCGCAACATCGAGGCCTACGTCGATGATGTCGTCATCAAGAGTATGATAGCTGGGTTCAAGCGGGGAAGCTACTCGGCTTCCTCATGTCGAGAAGGGGAATTGAAGCTAACCTTTCAAAAATTAAAGCCATTCTCGACATGCGCCTGCCTGAGAACGTCAAGGAAGTGCAAAAGCTTACCGGGCGCCTCGCGGCGCTCGGGAGGTTTGTCTCCAGATCTGCCGAGAAGGGTCTCCCTTTCTTTAAAGCTCTACGGGGATCCACAAACTTTGAGTGTACGGTGGACAACCAGGCAGCCCTAGATGACCTTAAGAGGTACATCACCTCGCCACCGCTGTTGCAAAGCCCTGCCCGAGGGGAGAGCTTGTTGTTGTATCTGACAGCCACCCCGGCTGCGGTGAGTGCCATTTTGGCCAAAGAAGAAAACACAATCCAGCACCCAATCTACTATGTTTCAGAAGCACTTCAAGGTGCTAGGGTGCGGTATACCGAGCTAGAAAAGCTCGCATACGCGCTGTTGATGGCGTCCCGCAAGCTGCGGCACTACTTCCTCGCTCACTCTATTCGAGTGCCATCCTCCTTCCCACTCGGTAAGATGATCCACAACAAGGAGGCCTCCGGACGCATCGGGAAGTGGGCGGCCGAGCTCGCCCCCTTCGTCATCGACTTTCTCCCTTGGACGGCGATCAAGTCGCAGGTGCTAGCAGACTTCGTGGCGGAATGGGTCCCGTCGGAATATCCCATCACCTAAGACCATGCTGACTTGCTGTGGACAATATACGTGGATGGCTCCTGGTGCTCCGACGGTATCGGTGCAGGGGCCGTCCTAGAATCGCCCGAGGGATCGCGCACCTTGTACTCGGCACGTCTTGAGTTTAAGGCCACGAACAACATCGCCAAGTACGAAGCATTGTTGCTCGGCCTGCGAAAGGCGCGAGCGTCGGGAGCGCGAAGGGTGATGGTCAAGAGCGACTCCCAGCTCATAGCAGGACACGTTGACAAAAGTTATCAGACCAACGACCCTGAGATGATCAAGTACCTCGCCCTTGCGTAGGCCACCGAGAAACACTTTGTCGGCATCACCGTGCATAGCATCCCGCGCTTGGAGAATGCCGACGCCGATGGTCTGGCGCGCATCGCGAGCACACGAGCTGAGGTCCCGTCGGGCACCTTCTACGAGGTCATCACGGTGCCAGCAACAAAGAACCTACCGGAGGTGCACCACATTGAAGAACAAGAATGGAGGACACCAATCCTCCGCTACCTCACAGATGAAACAGAGCCCGACGACCCTGTCGAGGCACAGAGACTGAAGAGCAGGGTCAGGGGCTTCATTATTCACCAAGAAGCCCTTTATAAGCGTGGGGTGTGCACGCCGTACCTTCAGTGCGTCTCCAAAGAAGGAGCTGATCTTGTGCGAGAAATCCACCAAGGGCTGTGCGGCTCCCACCTCGCGCCACGCGCCCTGGTGTCCAAGGCCTTTCGCCAAGGCTTCTATTAGCCAACGGCCCTTCGTGATGCACAAAGTCTCGTCAAGACATGCCTGACGTGCCAGTGGATGGGTCGGGGGACAAACCTCCCTGCCCATGACTTGCAACCGATCCCCCCTCGTGGCCGCTCACGCGTTGGGGGGTCGACCTCGTCGGCCCGTTCAAGATCAAAAGTCATGGCCGCAAATTCGTGGTCATCGCAGTCGATTACTTCTCCAAGTGGATCGAGGTCGAACCGTTGGCTAGCATAACGTCACTCACTGTTCAAAAGTTTGTATGGAAGAACCTTATCTACCACTTCAGAGTGCCACACGAGCGGATTGTCGACAATGGCACTCAGTTCGACGTAGCCCCATTCCGTAAGTTCTGCATTGGTCTTGGCATCAACATGTGCTTTGCATCAATTGCCAATCCAAAGGTGAACGACGCAGTGAAACGTGCTAATGGCATCGTGCTCTTTGGCCTTCGCACACACCTCTTTGACATACCCAAAGGGGGCTGGGCAGATGAGCTCCCCAGCGTGCTATGGTCCACCTGTTCGACGGCAAGCCATGCAACCGGCTTCACCCCTTTCAAGCTCCTGTTTGGGGAGGAAGCGGTGACCCCAGAAGAAGTCAGGCTAGGGTCACTCCGCACTACATCCCCGCTGGACGATGAAGCCCGTCAAGCATCGCTGGATGGCCTCGACGCTGTAAGACAAGAAGCCACGTTCAACATCGAGCGATATCAAGCCTTGATGGCGAAGGCTTACAACAAGACTATTCGCCCGCGGCCCATCCAAGTGGGTGACCTTGTGCTTAAAAAGAAGGCCAACCCCGAGGCTAAGGGCAAGCTAAGCTCAAAGTGGGAGGGACCATACGAGGTGGTCTGCGTCATGCGCCCATCGTCATTCTGTTTAAAAACCCTCGACGGAACCGAGCTGAAGCATAGCTGGAACGCCGACAACCTCCGCAAGTACTACATCTAGCTCGCATACGAAAGCGTCATCATAGGACGCCAAGTCAGCCCCTGCACTTTTTCCCTTGCCCTCCTTGTGTATCTCATTTCTAGTTTTATTAGCAAGCCGTTGCGCCGGTTAGTACCATCTTTTGTAAAGGGCATCGCCCTAGGCTGTTGCGACTGCCTCTGTCACAACTATGTAACGGGCCTGTGAGCCGCAGTGTTGTCTGCATAAACAAAGAATAACAGCTGGCCCGGGGCCGGTCCAACGGTGCGATAACGATTATCCCTCCTTCGTGAGGAAGCAAGAGCACGCTCTACCACGGCGTAGAGCACGCTCCACCACGGCGTAGAGCATCCCCTCACCGCCACGTGAGCAACATCTCCGTCACTGTGTCGGGACAACCTTATCTCCGCCACGGCGTAGAGCACGCTCCACCGCGGCGTAGAGCATCCTATCACCGCCACGTGAGCAACGTCTCCATCACCGTGTCGGGACAACCTTATCTCTGCCGCGGCGTAGAGCACGCTCCACCGCAGCGTAGAGCATCCCCTCACCGTCATGTGAGCAACATCTCCGTCGCCGTGTCGGGACAACCTTATCTCCGCCGCGCCGTAGAGCACGCTCCACCGCGGCGTAGAGCATCCCCTCACCACGACGTAGAGCATCCCCTCACCGCCACGTGAGCAACGTCTCCATTGCCGTGTCGGGACAACCTTATATCTGCCGCAGCGTAGAGCATCCCCTCACCACCACGTGAGCAACGTCTCCATCGCCGTGCCGGGACACCCTTATCTCCGTGAGCAACGTCTTCATCACCGTGTCAGGACAACTTTCTCACTCACGGCATCGAGCACGCTCCACTGTGGTGTAGAGTGTCTCTCCGCGGCCATGCGAGTGAACCTCCGTAGCTGTGTCTAGACATATCCACTTCGCCCGGAATGGGGATCATACTGCGCGAGTTTTCGACCACTCCCTCATAACAATACGCTCGCCCTCGATAACGTCTCAGACTCTAGTTTTTGTTGTTGGGGGATAGGTACTCGTCACAATGAATCCGGGTACAATGTACACTCAACGTGCTGATAACAACATAAAAAATCCACACAAGGCGCTATACCCCTCGCCTCACAAACGATGCAATGTCCTCGCTTGTCAAAAAATGCATGTTGTCATCGCGCCATTCGGTCTTCGTCAAACCACCAAACGAGCAATGCTTGTACGACACTCGTACTAGGGGTTGGGTGCCATGCTGCCTAACCACGACCTTTCGCCTCGAAGCAATAGCCTATAAACAATGCAAAAAGAAGAAATGATCACGAGAAGCAAAACACGGCTGCACCAATTTTCTGACTTTCCATTAACCAACAGGGTTACATGAGGGCTACAAAAGAAAGCTCTGGCCTCATTAAACCTACCAAAAGAATCTCCCAAAATACCTAAAGCGGTAGGGGCTCACGTCGACACCGCGACGGCCCAGCTAGTGGGCTATGTCATCCTAAAAGTATCATCTAAAAACTACGACATGGAAGTACACCTAGAAGCAAAATAAGGCATCCTGGCGTGTCAACACAAGCAAAAGGCCCAGGAACAAGTAACAAGTCTCACACCTGAAAAGGCGGGTCGGATCCACCGGAAGGTCTGTCAAACGCTGTAGCAGAAGACCCTCCGTCGAGACAGTCTCTCCATATCCCACGAAGGTACTTTTCGCCGTGCTTCTTCCACACGCCCGAAAGGAAGGCCTCTACATCAGACCTCAATGGAGCCTGGGCCCGCTGGATGTTGGCCCGGCTCGGAATCTCGTAGCCCTTTGTCCAAAACCTGCCCGAGGGGTCGTAACCAGCCAAACGAAGGCAAGCAAGAGACAACTCAAGAGAGGCCTGAGCACAGTCCTGCCCATGGTCTGGCACCGCCTCACGCATGGCAGTACAAACCGTCGCTGTCCACTAGAGTTGGCATGCAACCTTGTCCTCTCATCAGCACAAGTGTGAAGGTCGAGCTCAACGTCGAGCACCCCTCCGAGCTCGCGAGCAGCCGCACACACCGTGTCTACCAAAGTGGCTAGCCCCTCCTACCGAGTTTGTGCGGCATGGAGGGTAGCATGAAGCTGAGAAAGCTCCTCCTCATGCTGTTCTTGTCGAGCCTGTGCGGCATGGAGGGTAGCGCGAAGCTGAGAGATCACCTCCTCATGCTGGCCCAACCTCTCCTTGGCCGAGGCGGCCTCCGCCTGGGCCTCCGAAACCTTTTTTTCTCCTCATGGAGGTGAGCCCGCTGAGACTCAGCCAGATCATTGCACATCTTGCACACTTGTTTCACTGCAAAGAAAGCCTGCAGGAAAGAGACATAGTAAAGGCACAGCCGCGGTAATCACGTCACAAAACCTCATATAAGTAAAACACTAACCGTATTTTGAGCATGGCAGACTTAGAGGCGGTGCGGATTTATCGCAAGGACAAACCCTCGAACGTCGTGTCAAGGTCAGCCATAGAAAGCTGCGTGGCGGCGTCCTGGTAAAAGCACGCCTCAGCCTCAGGGTCGACGAAGTGAACCGAAAGTAACCAGCCCGCAACTAAGAAAGGGTGTGACCCACCAGCCTTACCCTCCTCAACACCGTCGTCAACAAATGCCATCGGAGTAGGCGCTGGGTGGCCCCCAAGAGACAATAGGGCCACTACCTCAGGGCTCGCCGCGTGAGCTGTCGCAGGAGAGCGGGAAGTGGCCTCGTCGCCCCCAATGACCCGTAGGTCGAACTCACTCGAAGACGACGACAAGTCACGCGACTCTGTCGGCCCAAGGTCACGCTGCGCTGGCAGGTCTGACTCAGCGGACACCTCGACATCATCCTCGTAGTACCGTGAGCGTGACTTGACATCCCGCACGAACGACGTCGACATCGGGCCCTTCCCAGCCCCGGGGCGACGTCGCGGCACCTCCGGGGTCAGGCTGGAAGAAACACCCCCAAACGATCCACGCGCTCGAATCATCCGCTCTGGGGAAGACGGAGAAGGTGATCAGCTCCGCTTGCTCGCAGTAAAGGCCTTAGCGACCATAGGGAACGGCCAGGCAGGCACCTCCCACCCAAAGTCCTCGCAAACTCGATTATGCCGGGCCCTCTTGATCAATCGGCTCATTTCCATGGCCTCCACAAGAGTGAAGCGGCCCAACAACTCGTGAGCGCACAGCTCTCCGTCCTCCAGCGTGGAGCCTGCAACATGGGAGCATACGAAGTTCAGCAAAAGCTAAGGTCAACACAAATAAACTGCAGGTAAAAGAGGCACTCACACGTCGTGGACGTGTATCCTCGCGGGACACGCAGGAAGCGCGACGAGCTCGGCGGGGCCAAAGACAGGGTCCAACCCTGAGCGAGTGGAGCAATGCCCAGCAAGCAGTACTCTTCCACCAAGTCGCGCACGCTCAGCTCGCGAGCCATGCGTCGAAGCATGGTCACGCCCTCGTCGTCCTGCCCACCGAGGCGAGTGTCACACCCCGATTTTCTAAACCTGAAAATTAGGACTTTCAAAAAACTTTTTACTAATAACGCTAACTAAAGTACACCCGATTAAAACTTTATTTCAAATCATGCTAAACCCTAAAGTGAGACAAGCCAAACTCTTCCACCTCTGTTTCTATTCCCTTAAATTCCGCTTTGCTGAAGCTCTGTCCGGCAAGGTATACAAATATTGTTCTACACCTTGTCTCCATGCATGGCCCCTCGCCCTTGCATTCCCGCCACGAGTACACCTTCGGCATCTCCTCCCTTTTCCTAGTCGGTATAACCTAGACCAACCTCTGCAGCTGGTACCCACACGGTACTCTTGTGAAATTGACACATATATATGTCGCAAACCTCTTCCGAATGACGTGATCTTCTGCCACCTACATCACCATGTCCTATCATGAGTATGTGCACATATATACCGCTTTTATATGTACACATGTACGCAAAACCCTAACCCCTTCTTCCCGAGCTACGGAACAAAACCCTAACGCATCAATGGCTCCACCACAATCCTATGCATATATACGAGCATACCGACAATACTGTCCCAAGTCCTAACTTTCATGATCTCCTACCATTATCCTAGCCCCGTCGCCACCCTATATACGCTTAATTTTCAGGTGTATGTGGGGGTATATACACTGGAAACTCTAACTCACCCCTTTCGAGCTAAGGAAAGGTCCAAAACCCTAGCTCCTTGTCCACCCATCCAAACCACTCTGTATGTACACGTATTTTATCACTAACCTACTCAACTTTGAACCTTGGGACTATCCTTGCCAAAGAGATATCAAATCCACATTGTTATCTCTCGTGCCGTCGATTAAGTACTCAAAATCCATCCCTGACACGTCCCATCACCTGCTCAAAAATCGCAAGCCTGAGACGAATTGAATCCTTGCAGTACGAGCTCATTACTAAACTCTATATTCTACTGAACACTGCCTCCTCAATGGCCACGCAATGCAACATCAATTTTGTCACAAGATTCGGTGCCTAACTTTCCATCATCATTTTCTTCCTTCTCCTACCAACACACTGCTGCTCATGCCACCTTTTCATCCACAGCAGTAAGTGCCGCCAAGAAAGTTATATACTTCACAGTCATGCACTAGTGCATTTATTCCTCATTTTCCCTCCTCACACTTCCTCCTTTATCTGCTGCACAACTCGGCCGTCCCCTCCTGTGCTTCATGCCGCTTTCTCTTGCTTCAACAGCAGGTGGTACTATTCCCTCTGCAATCTTCACCCACCTCAATAGGAAGTGGTATTAACCATTCCCCTGTACCCCATTGCCACCCCCAAGCTACTTTTCTTCTACCCGAGCTGCTATACATTCCTCTCTCCCTTGCTGGAGCTCCTTACTCCCTCGCTACTCTCTATTTACCTTACTCCCTCGCTACTCTCTATTTCTTGAGCACAAGCAGTACCCAGCTCCCTCCCCTGGTTCTTTCTTCCAGCTCCCGAGCTGCCCCTAAGGCCCTCCGAGCTCCTCAGCTCTACACTCCTCTTCTTCCCTTAGAGCTACTCGCAGCGGAGCAGCTCCACTTCTCCTCTTAAAGCTGAGCTCCCTGCCATGACCTGAGCTCCTCTCTTCTTACTCCTCCGCTTCTCTGCTCACCTGTGCTTCCTCTTCAAGCCAAGCTCTCCTTCCTTGAGTTCTTCTTCACCTCATTGCCGAGCTTCCAAGCATGCACCTGAGCCACCCATTCCTTTTTGTTCTCCCTGAACTGCTCCACCGGTGCTCCTACTCCTCTCTATATCTCTTTCTCCCAACGCGCCTAGCCAAAGTACCGCACCCAAGCTCGGCCTACCGCGTCGCCCCTTGCGTTCGCCGCGGTAGCTCCAGCCAAGCCCCACCACTGAAGCTCAGCGCCCGCCGCCATTCGCTTTGTCTACAGCTACCGGCGGAAGCTCTCTCGAGCGTGTCCTCTTCCACGAGCCACCGGCCTGGGCCGCTCCAATCCCTTCTCTTGCAGCGAGGGCTCGTTACCGGTGCTCCTTCTTCATGGTCCTTCTTCCTTCCCTGGTATAGCAGTAAAGTCATGCTGCCGGAGCTCCTCCACACGCCACCGCTTCCGCCGCTGGAGCTCGACGCCGGTGAACCTTCAGGAGCTCCGCCGACACCGCATCTACCGAGGTATATCGCCGCCGACCACCGCGCTGCCCTCCAGCACCGAGAGCACCCCTCTCCTTTCCACAGCCTAGCCTCCCGGATCTACCCAAGCAGCGGAGAAACCCCCACCGTCTCCACCGCCGGTGAGCACCCACCGCCGCACCGTCTAACCCCCTAGCTTTCCCCTCTCCCACGCTGACTAATCTCTAACCCCAAGCTAATCAACGGATTGCAACCATCGGCCCACCCCCAGCTCAAGTGTATGCGTGAGACCCGGATGCACTTTCTGCCTCTGAACACATATTTCCATTACTCTCCTTCCCCAGTACGTATTCCTTGCCACAAGGCGTATTGTCTTTCGGGACTTCCTCCAAATCTCGCATTCAGTATGGTAAAGGCGTGTTCACCTTTTACACCATCGACATCACCCATGAAGATAGGACTCCGTAAGCCCTCTAATAATACCACTCTTAGAAATTTCAAAATTAATTCAAATTTAAAAGTCTGAATATGTGTTAAACCTAATACCATGTACATATATCAAAAAAATCCAAAATAAAGTCCTCTAAACTTTAAACTTCCAGAAACCATTTATCAATACCACTTCCCTAACATTTGAGATTTTCCGAAGGACACTGTCAATATAGTTCAAACGTAAATATCATATATGCGAATCTCCTTCAATTTAAAAAACAAAACTAATCGATCTTCTTTCCTAACATCTGATCTAGCATTAAGAGACAGTAGCATTTTGACAAGCCAAATTAAGTTACTTATAACAGGTAGCACATATGGCTCATACAGAAGTACTTCAAGACTCCTATTTC
Organism: Stipa capillata; assembly: GCA_019208055.1. Lineage (NCBI taxonomy): Eukaryota > Viridiplantae > Streptophyta > Magnoliopsida > Poales > Poaceae > Stipa > Stipa capillata. The sequence goes on from JAGXJF010003083.1 coordinate 18,519, forward strand.
AAATAAGGTATGCCCTATGTATTTCCAGAGCCCCTATGAAAATTTACGAAATACTTTCAAAAAACTAATTAATACCCTCTGGTCCTAGCAAGATATGACAACCTTAAGGTATATGAACCTTAGCAGCAAAATTTATCTTAATTATATAAAAGTAAATCATCATTTCATACGATACTAACGTGGAATTCTCCCTGTTGGCCTTATAAAACCCTTATTTCATGTAAGGCTAACCCCTTCTCGCCTCCCTGAAACCCTAGTAGATCTTTAAACCAGGAGCGCCTAGGGTAAGGGCTGAGTACTAATCAAATGAGCCGGTCTCTAAACTTGCAAAAAACCTTCTTTTCATATGATGATGAAAACCTTTCTCGCACAAACCTTAATAATCTTTCAAGCCACTGAAGTCCTATTCCGGCAGAAACCTAAAGACGATACCTCCTGGTCGTGGTGACCTAAGACACCTATTTCTAACATTCTAAAGCTCCCTAAATCAAATAGCTAACCAAACGCGCTATGATTGCGTGAGCCGATTATTCTGGTTTTACATTTGGTGTTCTTGATTTTACCTCGCACCGATGGCTTATACGACATTTCTGAAACATGTAGTTCCAACGATATGATGAATCGCGTGGAAGATCTCTGGACGATTATCGTTTCAAGATCAAACTCAGGAATGGCCAATAATGCCAGACAAGCATTCCCACTTTGCTCATGTTGAATCCCATATGTGTGAAATTAATTATTTTGTTTGCGAAACTTGCATGCTATGTGGATATCAACGGTATTTTATGTAGACCTAGTTATACCATATAGTTGCATATGACTTAGGTTTGAAAATCCAACCCTTGTAAACCTAGACATATTAGTCGGTTGGTATTCGACCAACAATAGTAATAAGGATATAGGCATTAGCCATGCTTAGACCTGCTATAGATAAAAACTAAATTTTCGTTCGGTTTAGACGAACTCCTTTGGGACATGGGAATAAAACCCTTGGATAGCATGTGCTTTTCGAGGTGACTATTTTGAAAGAAATGTTTGCCAAAACCCCAAATAAAATGAAGGAGGATTTTGATTCGGGTGAGAATGGTAAGGGCAGCCCGGGGCTGCAGAGTACTAGGAGGTAGCGTGGTTGTCGAGGACGAATATGGAGTCTTGCTCGAATCAACCAAGGACCGAGCCTAAGTGCCGCTAAACCAGTTCCACACCGTACGTCCACATGTCCTTTATGGGAAGGACTTGGCTTAGTATCCCGTCAAGTATTAGAATCTGGACCCATGGGCAATAGGAAGTATGATGACTAGATGGATTGCGATCTCTATAGAGCCTCCACCGTCTGGGACATAGGGAGTTGTTCGACACAAAGGTGGAGAGTCCCATTTCTGGTCCGGGACGCAAAAGTTGGGTTACCCATCTAGCAGGTCCAGTTCTAGTGTGGAAACGGGCGAAATGTCTCATTGTAATATCCCTGTCAGTATACGTCGTGAAGTATACCCAGGGTGACTTACATCTTGTGGGTAAAGCTGTACAGCCTCTACAGAGTGTTAAAAACTATTCGAATAGCCGCGTCCTCGGTTATGGACACGAACTGGTAAGGCCACACATTGGTTAGACTGAGTTTTGTTTGCAAAAACCTAGGAATGGGGTTAAGGACGTGGGCATGACGTGTCCACAGTGAGCAGTTTAAGCTACAGTCTGGTAGCGAGGAACTGCAGAAGAGAAAACCTAGCCCGGGCCATGAGGCGGTAGCACGGGTAGGTTGTAACGATTGTTCGAGGCGGTAGAAGGAGCTACCGGCCTCTAGTTGACGACTGTTCAGCTGGATTATTCAGCACCAATACTGTCTCGACAGAGACGAATTTGATTTCGAAAATGCTCTTGAATCTACTATACTATATTTTGATTAAGAACTTACTTTTCCGCACGACATCTAACCTAGTGTAGAGCCACTTCTTGAACAAGCCTTGCATGAAATACATCTATTATTTCCCCTGCGGGATGCTTGCGAGTACATTCAATGTACTCACCTGGCTTGTTGATTTGGCCAGACGAAAGAGACACAACTCCGAGGATACGAATGAGTTCGCGAAAGCTAGGGCGTAACCCCAGTCAGTTGCCTGTCGGGTATGGCATACTGATGGGCCACTTCACCGTATGAATTTTCGCTGCAAGATTTTAGCCGTAGTATAATACCTCGGCTTGGACGGTCTATTTATGACTAAAACTCGGATATGGGCGTGTATGACAATGATATACAGGTTGACTTGTGGGTACCGGCTACTGATCCAGGGACCGGTGCAGTAATCACAAGGGAGTATCTGGCCTTAAAACCGGGTACGTCACAGCGAGCTTGCTCGAAGAACGGCACTGCCACCCCTCTCATTCGATGTAAGGAGGGATCGTGGTAGTAAAACCATGCCCTCTGCCAGTCCCTCCAAACCTTCTTCAGGAGAAACGCAAGGTAGTCCCCAACGCTGCGCCCGCGGCACCGGCCAAAGCTGACCGTCCCGTAGACCGAAAGAAGACCCCAGTGCTCCCAAACCCGCAGCGTCGCCTTCGTGGGCATGTACACCCAAGCAAAGAGCGCGGGCGAGCTCACCATCTCCATGCTTCGGGCCGCCCACTCGAAAGCAACAATCAGGACGAATGCCGAAGGGTGGAGGTCTGACAGCGTCACTTGAAAAAACTGCAGTATCCCCCGTAAGAGGTCGGACAGCGGGAGGCATAACCCGGCGTCGAACTGGGCTGCGAAGACGATGATTCGCCCCTAGCCGGGCGAGCCCCTCAAGTCAGAATGCCCAGGGGGCTCCGAGCCCGTAGCATGGCCAGGGTCGGGAATCTTGCCCGCCTCGGCAAGTCGTCGGAAGAGCCTCGCATCCGCAGTAGAATGGCCGAGGTAGCCGGTGTTCGTCACCGAGGCCATCGTCTTGTCCCCCTTCTTGATCACGTTCTTCTCCGCCCCTGCGTCCGGCATCCCATGCTTCAGCCCCGCACGGTTGAGAGATGGCACCTTCCTCGACGACATCGATCCTGACAATTAGCACAAGCAAGCGGATAACAGTTTGTCAATAACAACAGCAAAGCAAAAGACATGGGAAGTATGGCCCAAAAAGGTGTAAGAAGACAGGCGCCTCATCTTTCAACCGAAAACACGCGTCAGCCAACAGCGGTCGTGGTGTCGTGGCAGCACGCCCGGCGTGGCTCCAAGAACCCGCCTGCCCTGAGTTCGGGGTGTTCGGGGGAGCTAGTGGAGACGACGCACCCGGCGAGGCTCCTCGAACCTACCAAGACCACGAACCTCATTAAAGCAGTCGTGTTGTCGCGGTAGCACGCTCGGCACGGCTCCAAGAACCCACCCGCCCCGAGTTCGGGAGTGTTCGGGGGAGCTAGTGGAGACACCGCTTTCGGCGCGGCGCCACGAACCTACCAAGACCACGGACCTCGTCGAAGCAGTCGTGATGTCGCGGCAGCATGCCCGGTGCGGCTCCAAGAACCCACTCGCCCCGAGTTAGGGAGTGTTCGGGCGAACTAGTGGAGACACCATGTCTGGCGCGGTGCCACAAACCTACCAAGACCACGGACCTCGTCGAAGCGGTCGTGATGTCGCGGTAGCGTGCCCGGTGTGGCTCCAAGAACCCGCCCGCCCCCGAGTTCGGGGGTGTTCAGGGGAGCTAGTGCAGACGACGCGCCCGGCGAGACTCCTCGAACCTACCAAGACCATGAACCTTGTTGAAACGGTTGGGATGTCGCGGCAGCGCGCCCGGCACGGCTCCAAGAACCCGCCCGCCCCGAGTTCAGGGGTGTTCGGGGGAGCTAGTAGAGACACCGCATCCGGCGCGGCGCTACGAACCTACCAAGACCACAGACCCCGTCGAAGCGGTCGTGGTGTCACGGTAGCGTGCCCGGCGAAGCTCCAAGAACCCGCCCGCCCCAAATTCGGGGTGTTCGGGGGAACTAGTGGAGACGATGCACCCGGCGAGACTCCTCGAACCTGCCCGCAACCACTCAAGGGATCGTATCCCTACACGCCCAAACACATCACGACGTAACAAAAAATAATAACGATGGCATTTTCATATGAAGGAGATACGATGCCAATTCGTATGAGATAACGCGTAATGATCGACATTTAAGACATCGGTCGCTATCCTCTCTCTACTCGTTCGCCGCCACAACATGACGGTGTTCATGCGCGGGACCTACGATCAGTGTACCTATATCTCACCTACGCACATAGCAGTTTTGCATAACAGAAATGACAGTCCGCGATACAATCCGCATTAGGCACCCACATACATCTCACACATCACACACACGCCGCATATCTCAATGTGCGGCATGGGGGAGAGCGTGGCAACAAGCCGAAACGTTACCCTTGGAGTGCGATGCTCGGCGGGGACCGCGCGAGGGATGTGCAGCCCGGTGGAGGCCTTCGACAGATCAGCGGCGACAGCAAACGGGTGGCTGGGGGCGAGCACGGGGAGGAGCCCGGCTCGATGGTGACGGTAGCGTGCTACGACCAGCAGCGGGGGAGACGCAAATGACGACGGTGGTGGGGCAACCCGACCGGCGGCGACGCGGCGGCCGAGGGTGGCTTGGTGCTCGGGCTAGCGGCGCTCGAGCCGACAGCGCTCGCGGAGGCGGCACGGCAGCGTGGACTGGAGCCGGCGGCGGCGGCGCTGAGGAGTGGACTAGAGCCGGCGGTAGCAGCGCTGAGGCGGAGGCGGCGCTGTGGTCGAGAAGGCGTGAGGCGGGAGATTGGCGGCAGTAGGAGGGCCGACGGAGCAGTGGCGCACTGGAGGAGCGCGGGGCGTGCCGCAACCGGCAGTGGGGGGCGCGAGGCGTGCGGCGACCGGCGGAGCGGCATCGTGCTGGAGGAGCCGAGGGCCGGCGCAGCGCCCGGCAAAGAGGCGGCGCGCTGGAGGAGCGCGAGGCGAGCGGCGACCGGCGGTAGGGGCACGAGGCGAGCGGCGACCGGCGGTAGAGGGGCAGGGGGCGCGAGGCGTGTGGCGACGAAGAGGGTTGGGGGAGGAGCGTCGGTGGTAGGGATAAATATCCCCCACCCCCAACCGATTATGCAAAGTGGGCCGCGGCCCATTTAGGCAGGAGCGGCGTTTTGGGCAAAGGAAGAAAAAGAGAGAAGAAAAGAAAGAAAAGAAGAGAGAAGAAAAGAAAGAAAAGAAAGAGAGAAGAAAAGAAAGAAAAGAAAAGAAAAGGAAGAAAAGAAAGAAAAGAGAGAGAAGAAAAGAAAAGGAAGAAAAGAGAAAGAAGAAAAAAAAAGAAAGGGAAGTCGTCAGTCCGTCCCTGCACGCCAACCCCTTGAAATTGGTGTGTCGGCTCGAATGGGCATCACTCGACCGCCCAAACCAGCAAGGGGCTACTGTTGGAGGAAGGGTCCCCGCACTACCTCCGAATCGACAGGCTTCTCCCTGACAACGTCAAGATCCCCCTCCCTGAATCGACACGTTTTACCTGGCGTCAACAAACTCCGCTGGCGATTCATCGCCGATGATGTCGAGGCCGCGCTCCGTCCCGGCAGACGTCAAGGCCGCGCTTCGTCCCGACACCTAGGACAACACGTCATCGCAGCCGTGAGTGCTGGGGTATTAGAGTATTAGGATATTCCATGAGGTTCCTGGTAAAAGACCAAAATACCCTTGAGGATGTGTGGTCGTCCGAAGGGCATAATTGTAATCTCACCCTTTCTACTCTCAAACCCTATAAATACCCCATTAGGGGTAGAGAGAGGAGGAGCTATTTCTCAGAGATAAACCGTGACCCCTAAAATCAATACGAGAGTTTTCACTTCGCCCCGACACGAGAGTTTCCATTAATCCTCAACGTGAGTGATTTGCATTCCGCTTCGCCTGTCGTGGACACCCGTGCTCCCCCTCGACGGACAATCCCCTTGCTCGCACTCCCCTAGTACTCCCGGAGGTCGACGTAACCGATCGGGGGTGCTCAAAGTATACTGTCTAGTCTTGAAACTACGACAGTAACTATTCTTTATGTTCATTTTTATGCAGTGTAACGTAGCATAGCAAGTTTGTGAAACATTCACACGCATCACATTCTGTAAAGTGCTATTTTCCAGAAGCATAGATAAACATGCACATCACCCCCTTCTCAGTCAATCAACAACACTTCACGAAAGGAAAAAGAAACATCGATCAAAGTAAAATTTAACCATCTCTTGTCACCAAAGAAAAAGAAACATAGATGGAAGTAAATTTTAACCATCGCTTGGATCAACTTGGCTTCTTCTAATATCTACTATAATCATAACGATGATCTGCAACGCAAGTTCCTCAGAGTAGATAAACGTTAGAGGGGGCGTAGTTGCCCTTTAGCTTATTTTTGTTTCATTTTTTGCAATATTAAGTTTTATGACTCTTGTAGAGTTCTCTCAGTATTTGGTTAATATATTTTCATAGTAGGGTTCTGCCCTACTGTTCCCGGTAAAAGAATATTTGTAAGCTTCTATGGAAATATATCTCATTAAATGCTTGCTCTTTTTCATAACTCAGGTCAAAAGTCTTCTATGCTTAACTGAGCATATGTGACATCAAGAAGAAAACAGAAAAAGGTAATATTTGACAACTAAAATTGTGAAGTAACATAGGGAAGCCAAATAAAATATTGAGGAAAAAACAGAGCAATTTAGAAGAGCTTTGCTTACTAATGTCTTTATTCTTTAACAAAAGCTTGCTTACAAGCAGATTGGGGTTGGTGAAGTGAACATCAACATAATACATTAAGCCACTCTCTAATCAATCAATCAGTTGCTAAGTCCTTTATTCATGGAACAAGTTGTAAGAAATCATTGGCAGATTATTTTCGATTCCATTGGAAAATTTGTGTTGGTTAACTTCTAAGAAATGTGTAGGACCTGTTCAAGCTTTTGCCTTCAAGCTTTTGCCTTTCTCTTCCACAGTAAGCATGATTGGTGTGCTTTTAAGAGTTGATTGTAGGAGGACAATGGGAAAGGAAACAATTATGAATCAGGATCCTCCTAACACAGCAGAAGTCAAATGAGCAGGTACTCTTGCCTTATTTCGCTTTTGTCTGCCCCACAAGGTTTTTGCAGTAGGAACGTAGGATGCATGCTAGGTCTATATGACTCTATGGTCTCTTCCGAGGCATGTGACATGCCGTTGCGATATAATTTAGTAAGTGAGAACATTAGGGAATACTGGCGGTACAAACATACATGGAAGCCCTAAATAATAGGAGCCATAAAAAACGATAATTACTGTTCAGTTCCCGCTGGAATAGGAGGGTTTGTAGCAATTATTGTAAACCAGTATTAGGATATGAATTTTACATAATAATAATAATACTATATCACTGTTGTAGCAATCTCCTCAATTACTACAAGTAATGTTGTAACAATTTTGTACTACATTTATTTATTTTTCTTTCTAAACCGGGAAAACGGTTCCCACGCTATACACGTAGCATAAACATACCTCCAAGTCATATGCAAGTCTCTAATCTCTGGCAGTAACAACCGCGCTGTCGTTTTCTTCAAGAAACGGTCACTGATAAGCTCTGCACAGAGGAACAAGGCTGCTGTGCCCTTGACGAGCTTACGAACAGTTACTTGAAAGCGTACAGGGAACCTGCTCGCGACATCGATGTACGCCATGCAAGCACCTAACGCAGAATCATCACGCATCCCGTATCCTCCAGAGTTTGGTACATCATCGCACGTCCCCTTTGACCTGATAGGCACGCATGCATGTGTAGTAGCTAGGGAGATAGACCCCAGATTGTACAAAGGCACCATGTTACACACGTTCTCTGGCCATCTGATAAACCGTCGGAAACTTTCAGTTTCATCGCTACAGTAACACGGCAAGAGTCACCTAATTTGGTATGATTCTACGCTAAGATACAACAATAATGTCTTGTCATAAAGATCTTAGAGATTACCCTTCATCCAAAACCTGTATTTACAAAGAAGGCACGGCGCTGTAGCGTCGTACTTTGATCCCCAAAGGCGTGGGATACGTATCCCTGTTCCCATGATCACGAACAATAAGAAAACCTCCCTGCGCACAGCACTGCATATGGTGTTAGCATTAATCAATACCATCCGACCTGCATCGACACTTGCGTATAACGAAAGTAGCAATATTAATTAGGAAGCAAAACCTTTACTGCCATGTGTAGCGCGAGTCTCAATATGGATAGAGACTTGTGACTTGTTAGAGGTGGGCCTACCGTGATGCAAAAACGGCTAAAGTGAGACTTATGAGTGATCTATTGTAAGATTGTACCAGCCTTATTAAGGTAGTTCAAATCAATCACTGTAACATTCTAATCCAAGCGGTGGGAAATTACATGATCACAAAATTATGTGATTAATTCACAAAATAATGGTGTATGGCTACGTTTGTTAAAGACATCGTACTGTGCATGTGGACACCACAGTTACATTAACTTCATTTTCTTTTCCGCATTTTATACTGGCAGTTTTGCAGAAATTTCTCAGGAATGGTTGTTCGTCAAGTGGCGGTAACTCTAATGAAGTTTCATCAATGTTACGGTCTACATTTACGTTTTAGCTTCTCAGTAAAATATGTCTTGAGATTAAACTTGTGTGAGAAATCTCTCCATCTACACTTACCAAAGTTTAAACTTCGAGTAACTTCACACCAAAAACGAAGTCCGAAACAAAACATTAACACTCATAGGCCTGGGAGGCAAGTTTAAACCTTCAGAGTTATCTTTTAGATGATTTGGTAGTATCGTTAGTATTTTTTTTTAACAATAAACTCTTGCTTTGCCCAATAGAAACACTTTAAACCTTTTGAGTTGCCTGATGGAAGAATTATTGCCAAGTGAAAACAATGCCTAGTTAGCTCACTTATTCTATACTCACTGCCTAACAAGCCAGCTGCCCTGCTGCATCTCGCCGTCCTCTGCTGGAAACCACCCTTCTTTTCCGTTCCCTACATGCAAACCACCCTCCTACTATATAAACCACCCCATGCCCACCTCATCTCACCACCCACAAGAGAAGTAGAAGCAAACAAGTAGCACGTCTCTTCTCTCACTTGTGACGAAGTGCAGCAAAGGAATTACTTACATGGCGACTTCCATGGGTTGCCTGGTGCTGCTCTGCCTTGTCTCTCCCCTCCTCCTAGCAGGCACCGTCCGCGCCAACCCATGGTACGGCTTGTTCCCGCAGTTCTACGACCACTCTTGCCCGAAAGCGAAGGAGATTGTCCAGTCCATTGTGGCGCAGGCCGTCGCCCAGGAGACCAGGATGGCGGCGTCCTTGGTCAGGCTGCATTTCCATGACTGCTTTGTCAAGGTCTCTGCTTCCTCTTTGCTACAGTACTTTTTACATGTTTCGACAGAGCTATGATGATGCTTCCTGAACATAGTTCCTGCACCGTAGTACAGCAAATTACATATTTAATTTCGAGTTTATGTTTACTACAATAAGGGATGCATTTTATTTGTTAACTTCAGCCGTTTGAATACTTAACACAACATGTGAAGTGATCACTTTAAAAAATTTGCTATACATGTCCCTTGGTATCGGAAAAGATATCCTTAGGAGCATGGAAGAACCTGTAGTTTTTAGGCTAAATTTTTAACAATGATAAGATGGCCTACCTACATTTGCCCGTGCGAGCACTCCTTCTGTCTTAATGACATGATCGAGCCCGTACCATGATTAAATTTTTTTCGAAGAGATGGTGATTGCTTAATTCAAATGCACAATAATTTGCGCTCTTTATGCAATGCTCATCCTTCCACAATGCATGTCCCTGATCAATTTATACTACTATTTCATTGCATGTGCCTAATCTACGTACTACTTCCAAGCGCCTAATTTATCGACCAACGTTTCCTGACAATATCTTTCTCTCTGAGTGTAGGGGTGCGATGCGTCCGTGCTACTGGACAACAGCAGCAGCATAGTCAGCGAGAAGGGGTCCAACCCCAACCTGAACTCCCTCCGGGGGTTCGAAGTCGTTGACCAGATCAAGGTCGCCCTCGAGGCCGCCTGCCCTGGCACCGTCTCCTGTGCCGACATCCTCGCCCTTGCCGCCCGTGACTCCACTGTCCTCGTACGTAGCACCACCACTAATTCTGTCAGACACAAGAAAGGACCAAATTAGCATGATTTCTGCTTTACTTATACATGCCTATATATAGGTTTGGTGAAAACTGCTCCTCCCACGAGCTGAACGATGCAGCCAGTGTGTGTGATTCTTTTGGACACGAACCTGCAGGTTGGTGGTCCATACTGGGATGTGCCGCTCGGCCGGAGGGACTCGCTTGGCGCAAGCATCCAGGGCTCCAACAACGACATACCGGCCCCCAACAACACCCTCCCCACCATCATCACCAAATTCAAGCGCCTCGGCCTCAATGTCATCGATGTCGTCGCCCTCTCCGGTAACTTTCTTGCCCTGTCATGATTCCATCCATCTTTCGTTGTGTATAAATGTATACTCACGTTGCACACCATGTGCGCATACATATAGGTGGCCACACCATAGGCATGTCTCGGTGCACCAGCTTCCGGCAGAGGCTGTACAATCAGTCGGGCAATGGCATGGCTGACAGCACGTTGGACATGTCCTATGCAGCGCAGCTGAGGCAGGGGTGCCCCCGCTCCGGCGGCGACAACAACCTCTTCCCACTCGACGTTGTCACCCCGGCCAAGTTCGACAACTTGTACTTCAAGAACATCCTGGCCGGCAGGGGCCTGCTCAGCTCCGACGAGGTCCTGCTCACCAAGAGTGCTGAGACCGCGGCGCTCGTGAAGGCATATGCGGATGATGTGAACCTCTTCTTCCAGCATTTTGCGCAGTCGATGGTGAACATGGGTAACATCTCGCCACTGACCGGGTCACAGGGGGAGATCAGAACGAACTGCAGGAGGCTGAACAATTATCACTGAGTTACTGAAAGTTGCGTTATGTGCTGAATTGCGTGTGGGGTTGGTGCCATATTTTGTTTGAATAAGCAAGTGTCGTTGTAATTTCCAAAACTGCATGATCCTTTGCGTTTTATGTAATTGCATTGCAAAATGCGTATGTAATAATAATTCAGTATATAAGATGAGTTCACTTGGTTGCTTCAGAGCTGGTTGTTTGACATAACTTACCAAGTACTGACTCCCAAGTTCCAAGTCAAGGTACATGTCTACCTATTGTTCAAGAGTTCTCATAGTACTCCAGCCGTGCTGACTTTGACATTTATCACCTGTCAAAATAAAATGGAACAAGAGTTAGTTTGTAAAATATACCTACCAGTGACTCATCCAACCATGTTGTGCCTCCAAGAAATCTTTCAGGCTATCATGGAACCACTCAAAACTAAATATGACTTGGCCAGCTTAGTGCTGATGACCACTAGGATACACCACATCAGATTTCTCAGGCCAGCTTAGTGCTGATGACCGCCCAATTTCTAAATGAAGTAAATCAGGCACATGTGGTCCTTTTCAGCATAGGTAGTTCAAAGCTAGCAGCAGTCTTATGCTTACATGATAGCTGCAGCATGCCAATAATGTTGGAATAACAGCAAGCGAGGAAAAGTGCCCGAAGACGAGGAGTCCAGCTCCTCCCCCACCATCCGAAGAACAGGAGAGGTATTATCATGCTTAGTAGCATCAAAATAACGTAAATTAGCTATTCCAAGTTTCACTATAGAAATCTGAGATGTAATCAATGATTGTAAAAATAAATTCAAGGATCCATTATGTTGATCTTTCATCAAATGGATAATGCTAGTCCTGAACAGATGCAGTTATAGAGCAAGTCTTTGCATTGCAAACCCTATAGTTCCTGCTTTCACACTACACTGTTAGAACTCCTGGACACGAGGCAGTAGCTGTTACCAGGCAGGGAACTTGGTTCCATCCCCTTGCGCACCGGCGCCATGATGGCAACCAACGGCGCTAGCTAGAAGGGTAGCAGGGAAGAGACTTCTTCCTTTATTCTTGATTGATTAATAGAGGCTCTAACAAACCAAATCCTAGATGATAAGGAAACTAACAATAGATAAGGAAGCCAACAATAGGATCTAATAACCTCACAACTAGAACTATATCCCTTATTGGAGTCCCTTGATCAACTTGTCAGCCAAGAGGCTAGAGTAGCGCAGGTGAGAGGGGCCATGGTGATGGTAATGTGCAGTCCCCATAACAAGCACATATATAACAAGACCATAGTTTTAACATTTCATACATGGATAATTGGAAATTTCACTGTTCCAACTCAGTCCTAGAGTTAATTTTACTTTCATTTACATTTTCCTTCTTATCTTTCCTCTAGAGTAGGTCTCCCTCGTTTTAAATTTCTTCAGACTAAGTATAAAGTATACATAACAAGGGTATATATCTCTGACAGATCCCACCAAAGTTCTCTTTTTTCTCTAATCAAAATTTGAAGTACCTAGGAATCCATGATGGATGGTGAGGGAAAAGTAGCATCATGGGTTTCAGATTTAATAGGAGCTAAGCCCAACACAGTAGTAAATTATATATAACTTGGACCTGACTTGTGAATAGTGGAACCTTATACATACCGAATGCAGTAGTCCATTTCTAGAATATGTTCTCAGTATATAAAGTTTGCCCTGCTAGATAACAGAAAATCCATAACTTACAAAGAAAACAGTGTCATAACAGAAAATCTGTAACTTCAGGGAGAAAAGAACTTCAGTAGCATAAACTTTGCTGATATAGAAAGGATTTCTTTTGGAAAATGCATATACTTTCTAATTCTTGGTGCACAATGTACATAATCACTCAATAACCCATATAAGATCAGCAGGTAGATCAAAATGCAGGAGGCAGAGCGTGCGCAACTGTACAAGTAGGCCGGCCCTTGGGAAGGTTTATAGGGAAGGGCAGAAGGTGCTGATCGACAGGTCCGGATGCAGATAGAGGGAGAGAAAGAGAGTGCTCACTCATTAGCTGATAACAACCAGCTCACCAGCCAGGGAGGATTTTTGACAAAATAAGACATCTCATAAACTGGCTGCTTTGGTGAATTAGTTTTTGTGCTTCTTGTATCAGGAATGATTATTTCTTCACAACTTCCACAAAGATGTGCAGGTTTCTTGCAAAACATTTTTTATAAATCATGCTTCTGTGAAACCAACCAGTTCCTAGATAGTTGTGGGCTAACCATCGTCCAATTAAATTAAAAACACATTGTTTGAAAGAGGGCAGCTCCTTTAAATAGAAGGGTGCATAAATAGAAAAAGGGTTCTTGTACCTTGTTCAATCATATCAATAAGGTGCTTTCTCAGATATTTCTACAGGAACAAATGGAAGTGGGGATTGGCACAGCTTCTTTCATGTATTTACAGAATCTCTATATGCAGCAGGAGACAAATACATCATTACGTTATCAAAGATTGTGAAGGAAATTACATTTGGAAATGGGGCTGGAAAGTGAAAATAACACGGCGATAAGGAAACAAAGACCATATGAGCCAAATATTTTACCTGCAGGTCCATCGCTCTTATAGTCTTTCTGTTTGCACCCTTGTGCGGTGTTTTTTATCACACAGGCTCGGTAGCTGATCTAGTGGTTTACTACCCTTAGTTGATCTAATTTGTCATTTAAGTGTACTTCTTGCTCACAAAGAGTCTGCGCAATGAACTGGCAATGGTTTCCTCTGTTCTCATGCCCTGCCCTGCCCAACCTACAAGACATGTCCAGATTTTCAGAACCTTGAGCCATATTGCAAAAACATATGCACGGCCAAATGACCAATACGGATAGGAAAAGAACAGATGGTTACCATGTGTCCACCAGCAGAGGTCCTCTCTAATTGTTGGAATCTGTGGCCAGTCAGGGTTCTCATTTGATTTGCTGTACATTGCTGGGATGAAAGAAACAAAGAACAGTTAAATCATGAAGGCTACATATGTCTGTGTAATGGGTGAAATAGGCAGTTGAGTTTTGCTATAAGAGACAGATTTTGTTACATTTAACAGCTAATTCCCACCTTTGCGAACTCTTCCGTTGCCAACTGCCAAGATGGGCAATGATATTGACAAATGTTCCCTTTACCTACAGAACACAGGATAGATGGAATATAATTCTCAAGTGTGCATCGCCAAGCATCAGTTATATCTAGAAGAACATGGTGTACTTACAAGTTGTTTTGTTTGCGGATGATGATACCATGGACCAGAAAAACTTCCTTAACAGACTGCACTGATTACCAAACTTAACCAGAATTCTGAATCATTGTTTCAATTGCCTTATTGGCCGTAAGCAGCTCCCCTTTCGAGCAAAGTGAAGCAATAGCAGGGTAATATGTGTCAAAGTTATCGTAGAAAGACTTCCCTAGCAAATTACTGTTGTCAATATCAGCATCATCACTTGCTGTGCATAAATTATCAGCTCTGTCTATCATTGGTTGCACTGTGCCTTCAGAACTTTCGTGAAGGCAATTGCAAGAAACATCAAAAGCAACTGAACTTAAAACTCGTTCTGAACCTGTTCTGGGATCACAAGCATCATCAGTTCTCTGCAGCTTCTTGAGGTGAGCAAGCGTATTACAACTATTAGAATCTGAAGAGGATAAAGACATGAGTCCTACTTCATTTAGAATAGTCACAACCTCATCAATCCTCCCTTCCTCACATGCGGAAGACAAAATACCAACAAGAGACTCTGTTTGGACCTCATCTCCAATGCTGTTTATTAGCTCCACAACTTCTTTGCACTGAAACATCTCCCTCAAGATTCCCCTGGATTCCTCCATCCTTCCTTTTGCATAGAGTCCTTTGACCAGGCTCATGAAACCAACAAAATCTGGGACCATATCCTTACAACGGTATTCATGAAAGAAGCCTAATGCAGCTTCAGTATCACCTTTTAGACAATGACCACTAATAACTGCACCAAGTGTAAAAGCATCTGGAAGTAGAAAAAGTTCCTCAAAATGAGACATAAGCTCAAGTGCCTTTTCAGTTAACCCATAGTTGCAGTAACCACTTATCATCAAGTTGTAAACACGGGTAGTGGGTCTGATACCCTTGTTGGACATTTTCTGAAAAAATTGATATGCATCATCCAAGAAACCTTCTCTACACAAAGCACCTATAAGTATGGCATAAGTGATCATTGTTGGAAGAATTTTGCTGCTTTCTAGGTAGTCAAAGAGCCTGAATGCTTCAGTAAGGCATCCGTGCTGGCACAATCCACTGAGAACTGAGTTATGGATGATAATGGTTGGATGAATCCCCTCTCTTTTCATGCTTTCACACAGGTCTAATGCCTTTTCAAGATAACCACCTCTACAGAGGCCTTCCACTACTATGGAGTACATGGCAAGATCCACTGACAACCCACTTTGTTCAGCTTCCTTCAAAAAGCTATACGCATCCAGAACTTCGCCTTCTTTCTTCAGTGCATAGACAGCTCCTCTTAGAACACTGACAGGAACATTGCCATTGTCCATGTAACTAGAAAACCGAATAGCTTCACCAACACCCTTCTTGCTGAGGTGACAAGACAGCACATTAATCATTCTAGGTTCATGCAGGCCATGAATCTTAATGAAGTCACTTAACAATGGTTGTACGACCTGTTCATTTCCATTTCGGAGTAAGCTCTTGAGTAGCTTGTAGAATGTTTTGCTAGTTACAGTAATGGCTTGCATTCTGAGTATCTTGTAGACATCCAGTGCAGCTCGACAACAATCCCTGGTGCTTAAGAAAGCGGAAGCATAATTACAAACAGATAAAAACAAGTCAATCTCTAATTCATCCAACTTACCAATGAAATTCAACACACCATGTTCACCACCTTCTTTAAAATGTGCATGAATCAACTTCATGTAAGTACAGGAATCAGGCCTTAGTTTTTTATGAATAAGATCATAGAAAATTTGGTCAGCAAGGTTGACCTTTCCTCCATTACATAGTGCTCTAACCAGACCATTGTGAACAACTGTACTGGAGAATGATGGGTTTTTCTTGTACTCATCAAACAACTCCACTGCCCTGTCAATTTCTCCAAGTTTACACATCATGTCTATGATTGTATGATAGGTGACAGTATTAGGGCTTAAGCCCATATCAGGCATTCTATGAAACAAACTGCAGGCATCATCCACCTTGTTGATCATAAATAATGCTTTGATAAGTACATTGCATGTGACAACATCAACTGCAATCCCACTACTCTCAAGCCTACCCTTTATTGCCATAACACCGGTCGTATCCTCTCCCTTAATGTAACCATGTAACAGCGTGCTATATGTGAAGTTATCAGCAGCAACACCTTCAGAGATTTCAACAGCCTTGTTAGTATCACCAGCCTTACATAAACCATTTATTACTGCATTGTATGTCACAGTCCCAGCTTTTATCCCCTTACCCTCCATCTCTCCAAGCAAAGAGAAAGCCTTATCCAAATCCCCCTTTTTGCACAAACTGTCGATTAAAATTGAATATACATACTCGTCCACCACCACACCTGTTTGTTCCAGTTTCCTCACTATAGAAAAAGCATCTTCCAACCTGTTCCTCTTGCAGAAACCACCAACAAGTGATGTATAAGTGATCAAATTCGGCTTAGCATCCCTTCGTTCCATCTCATCTAAGAACCCAATCACTTTCTCCACACTACCTTCTCTACACATTCCATCAATTACAGTAGTGTAATTAACCACATCGGCAGCAATGCCCTTGTCTAACATCAGACGATGCTCCCGAAGCCCATCCATGAACAGACAGCCACTCATGTATCCATGAACCAAGCTGCTGTAGAACACCGCATCACCAACCATACCCTTATGCTCCATATCCTTTACCAGATCTGCCGCCTCACCAATTCTCCCCTCCCTCCCAAGCAAATTGACAACCCCAGTCAGTGTCACCAGGCCTGGCTCAAACCCGCTGAACTCTTTCCTCACCCTATCGTAGAAATCCAACCCGGCACCAGCCTTCCCAGCCTTGGAGAATCCAGAAATGATCATGCTACAAACAAGATCGTCCACCTGACACCCCCTCGCGGTCATTACATCGAACACCTTGAGCGCCCCCTCCATGTCCCCCCGGGCACACAACCCCAACACCATCGCACGATACGTGGACGGGGAAAGCACGGCTCCGTGGTCCTCGACTACAACGGAGAGCAGCTCCAGCGCGTTGCGCGGGTCGCCACGTTCGGCGCAGGCCCGGCGGAGCAGCGCGTCCCAGAGGCGACAGCCGGAGGAGGCCGGCGCTGGCCCGGCGAGCGCGAGGCGCCGTGCTGCGTCGCGGGGGCGACCGGAGTCGAGGAGCGCGGAGGCAGCGAGGAGGTGGGTGCGCCGGGTGGGGCTCAGGGAGTTGGCGATCGCCTGGGAAGCCAGGGCGCCGACGAGGCGGTGCCTGCGGCGGCGGAGGAGGGCTGCGAGGAGACGGTCCACGTGGCGCGCTGTGACTGCGCGGCCGAGCTTGATGAGCGACGGCAGCGGCGGCGGAGGGGGTTCGCCGCCGGGGAAGCCCATGGTGGGCGGCGGTTCGCTGCTGCCGCGGTGGGAGTGGTGGTGGGAGTGGAACGTTCAAACTGCCGCAGTGAAGAGGTTTCTTTCAGTCTTTGCCTCTCTGCAAGCTGATCGCTGTGGGCCGGGCCGAGTTAGGGCCGAGGACGGGCTGGATCCGAGCCCAGTTCCATATGTGTCGTCCGGGTCTATGCCCGAGCACTTCAATTGAGCAGAGGCAGCTTCGGGCCTAGGGGAACGAGAAGAGAGGGGGATATGATGCAGCAGGCGCAGTCGGCGGTGGCTGCGCCGACGGCGGCGCGCGCCTCGCACGAGCAGGCTGGTGGGGACGCGCCACCGAAGCAGGTGGCGCAGGCGATGGAGAGGCTGGGCCGTGCGGGCAGGATCATCGCGGACATCCGGCTCGGCGCGGACCGCCTCCTCGAGGCGCTCTTCGTCGCCGCCAACGCGCCCCCGCACTGCGCGCAGCAGCACGCCGACAGGAACGAGCGCGCCGTCGCCCAGGAGGAGGTCGCCATGCACCGCCACTTCGACGACCTCCGCGCCCTCGGCAGGTACCCGTCCCCCCCCGTCTCCGCCCTTGATCCGGGAGGTTCTTGCTAGCTCCCTTGGTTGGTCACGTGTGGTCTTCTCTAGACTATTCGGGAAATTGATACCTGTGACCTTGGCTAACTTTGTCCGAGTTGTGTAGCTGATTTTGCAAGAAAATTGTAACTTCTAGGGTTTGGGTTATTCCCCTAGATGTGCTTATCGCCGTAAGTTCGTTTAGGAATGCTGACGTTTGGCTTTGCGAGCTTACTTTGCTTTTGGCCGGTCTGCTTCGACTCTGGAGGTAATTTAGTTAGATGGAGTTACTGTCAGTTAGGTTCTGATCTTATTATATCCTGCTTGACATTGTTATTCTGTAAAGACGATGATCCATGATAAAAGTAGGTAACTTTGACCCAAATGTATTGAGAAATTTAGAAATAAGGTTTTACTCTGATTCGACAGAATCTAAAAACACCTGGACCTATATCTTGCTTAACCGCTCGAGTTTGATCTATGGACTGAATGTTCTAGCCTTTTCTACCTTTTCTGAATACATGGCTTAATCTAGTAGACTGGGTTTGCATTTATATAACTCATATTTTGTACTTGGCTCTAGTATAGTATTATAACCCTTGTTGAACTGCTGTGGCTAGAAACGGCGTTTAGCAGCTATTGTTTTAGTGTGACCCGGGGCCATAATGTTAGGTTAGATGGCTGCCCTACATGATTATTTCAGCAGAGCAACATATGTCATATACAAGGAGCTCTATCATTGTTTATTGGAGAAGAAATTTTGCACAGTTGGAAAATCTACTTCATGAATCGTGATACTGATTCTGTATAGCACATGAGTTTTTCTGGTAATATAATCCACCTGTAGAACAAAGACTTGTGGGTCTTTAACTAAACCCTGAATTTATTAGTTAATTGTGATGCTAGATGTAAGATTTAAGTTTTGAGTAAACCTTGCAGTTACTAGATAAGGCTAATAAGTCATGTGATGTGACTTATGGGATTTGAAAACCATAAAGGTATATGGAACCAACTTGAATAAAGTTGAGCAGAATACTTGAACGTCCTGGATTCTAGTTGCCCCTTTTGTGATTTATTCACGTTATTCTCTGACTAAACTGAATTAAGAACATGCATAAGGACATCATTTTGACTTTTCAATGCTCGGCTAATTGTAAGTTTGGGCTCGTACCATGCTTTTACTTTTCGATGAATCACAACTCTACTGGTAGGTTCTGTGTGCGCCATTACCTAAATTTATTTTGCGTTTTTGAACTTCTCGTTTAAAATGGTACCTTTTCTTCATCAGTGATTGGGGACTAATCATTTTCAGTCCTGAAAAGCTGTGCTTGCTCAACTGCAGCTTAAGAAGTATCATGTATTCCTTTTAGGATTTCTTTTGCGGTGAATGATTCATTAATTATTTATTTATTTCTGTTAGCAAGGCAATTGGAAGAGTCTGGGGTTCTAAATGGGGCCCTTAAAGCTCGAGGGAATTCATGGGGCTTGCACATGCCACTTGTGTGTCCAGATGGTGCTGTTGTGGCATATGCTTGGAAGCGTCAACTGGCAGGCCAAGCTGGTGCATCAGCTGTTGACAGAACTAGGTGAAATTCATTATTTCTCTGGTGTTTGTCTTACTGTTGCAATGTGATGTGCTTTTTTTTCCATATTTATTTGCTATTGATTTGTGACATTTTCACCAACCATACCATTAATTGAATGTAGTCTGAATGCCTTTCTATACTCCCTACAACAAAATGATACTTATAGGATCTCCCTCCCTCCCTCCGTAGATGTGGGTGTGTGCGTGTGGGTGTTTCTGATTTTGCCATATGGAGACATTGCATTTCCAACTTCATTTCTTAATTTACCATGCATACTGTTGCTGAGTGCTAACTACCTAAAAGACTTGGCAGGAAACTTTGGATTGCTGATTCAATGTTGTTTTCAGGTTAGCTCTCAAGGCCTTCACTGACCAGAAAAGAAGATTCTTTCCTCACCTAGAAGATGAAGTCCTTAGCCATCTCCACGATGGTGAATCTGGGGTTGCTAAAAAGCCAAGGTTGCCTGCAAGCAATGGAGAGTTAGAAGAAAAAACTTTGTCAGAGGTACTTAAGAATCTAGAAAATGAAGTACCTAACATGAAAATATTCACGTATCGACGTTTGGATTGGTCAAAAAGAGCTTCGTCATTAGTATCTCTGATGGATGATGACTTCGTGGATCCATCTAAGGAGCTGAACCTGCAAAATTTGAGCAAATCAAGAACTGGTGCTGTGACAACTCCGATAGGTCAGGTCGCAGTAATTGAGTTGCTGGTTCCTTCAATATTTAGAGCTGTAGTGTCATTGCATCCTGCAGGATCTATTGATCCTGATGCTGTGGCATTCTTCTCTCCCACTGAGGTAAGAATGTCTTCCAAAAGCTGACTCCGTTCATCTCAATTATAAACTTTGCATAAGCAGCCAAGCATTGGTGCTGGCAGTATGTATTTACTGTTTAATTGCATGTAGTTGCTGACGTAGCAAGATCACTTTGTTGTGTTAACATGTTCCCAAGATACACTTCACCGGCAAATTTTTCAGCCTTCTTGTTGATAAAATTAGTGGGTAAGTTATCCTTTCTGACACATGAAATGAATCTTCTATTAGGGAGGAAGTTACCTTCACGCGAGAGGCTTGTCGGTGCATCATGTTTTTAAGCATGTAACGGTAAATGCTTCTTTGATGTTCTTTGAATTGATTTTTTTTCCCACAAGAGGCATTGGAAGTGAAACAAGGGTGTAATGAATACTCTGTTTTGGTTATGTAGGAGCATGCTGACAAGGCATTGCAGTACTTCCTCAGTGTGGAGCCCAGTAAAGCACTTTCTCTACTATTGGTGAGTTCCACCAATACTTGTTGCTGGGATAAATATACTTCAGGAAGTAGTCCAGTCATTGCCAGAACTTGAGCAACGCTATAAATTCACCGTCACTTTTTTCTTTAATTTGAACGTTTCTGTTGCAACAACAGCACCTTTTTGTTAAGTATACTAATAAGATGTTAACCTCCTGCAGCGTTGGATTGCCAGTTATCAGACTCTATTTACTAAAGTTTGCAGGTAATCCTCCTAGATATTTAACTCAATTCACATCATATTATTATCAGCATTTCTGTCATGCAGATAAGTAATACTCTGCATTATTCCGTGTGCAGTAAATGCCGACGGCTTCAGCTCATGGACAAGTCTTTGGCTTTGCTTTTACCCCCTGTCTACCGGCCCTACCACCAGACCTCAAACGTTGGTTCTGATCATCAGGAGGCTTATCACATTGGGTGTTCTTCCTATGATGCCTGACGCTTCTAACGCACTCTAGACTTTTAGCTAGAACGTTTGTAACACTGTCGCCTGACAAACTACATGTACTGCAACCTAATGTGTAGAACAGCGGTTTTATCAAACTGCACGTAGTACTGCTGTAATTTTTAAGAACAAAAGGCTTAGCGATTGATGAAATGCTTTGGTTGCGTTTTCATCTCACGCTTGGCAAAACCTTTCATCTTAGTAGCAGGCATTATGATAACAGATGTTGCAGAACCTGGATTAATTATGTTGAGATTTCTTGTGTACTTCGATTATTCCAAGTTACGGAACTGAGCTATGGTACTATATCGGCATGCATGCTGTTGATTCGTTCATCTCTGCAGAAGGGAAAATAAGTAGTGATTCGTAGACAAGAAACTTGAAGTTGGCCAACTTTGAGTTGCAAATATGGTATGAAACACTGGAACTATTATCTGGAAAGGAATAACGGTACTGGACATTTCAAACCATTTATTTGATCATTGATACTATAAATAGTTGTTATCAGTAGCAACGTTACTCTTTACTCCACAACTTACATCAATATATACTAGAGTGGCAAACCAGGTGAGTTTACTCCTGACGTAACCTAAATATACAGTTTTACATAACCAGTTTGTCAAGTATTTACAATACATATACATCTCAATAAGTTCTCATGAAAGCTCTTTGCAAGCTCCACTCCAGGTTAGTGGCTATTCAAAAAGCTCTCTTTTGATCTTTTCACATACCGCAAACTATACTACATGTACAATTTACTACAGTACAAACTGTGTTTGCAGAACTATAGATAGGCAACAGGCATGAGTTAAGAACTCTCCAGGAATGACTGCGAGCGAGAAAACGCTGCTGGATTCGCCTGTAAAACCTGAGCAGGATGTGCATCTGATGTCTGGCCTTTGCTATCACCCTTGAATTGGAAAGGCTTGAAGACGCCAGGGTCCCCAGGTTTGATGCCAAGAGTTGCCCATATTGAACTCTTTGCTGCCTCATCAGGGTCATCGATGCGGAGTGTCTTGGGAACCCACAATGATTTCTCCTCCTTGTCGTCTTTCAGTGGATTGGAGTCCCTAGAATGCTTCCCCAAAGTAGGAGACCCATTGCCTGAACAACTACTGTTGCTTGACGCTGATGGTGATTGGCAACCATTGGTTCCGATCCATGGAACGTTCCATGCCGTGGCTGGCCAGCTTGGTAAGCAACCCCACAGGGCAGGCGGCACAATAGGATATGGAAATGCTGGTGCAGGAAGTCTTGAGCCTGGCATCATGGGAGAATTCATCCATGGAGCTGAACTTGTACTGCAGCTTTCTGATGGAGAAGCAGACTCAGGCATACTTCCACCCGGCCCCATTACAGGAAGGTTGTTCCATCCTATGCTCCAAGGGTACATGAAAGGAGCTCCAAGGTAATACTGAGGCACTGGGCTAACTCCATTACAGTAAATCGGTGTTCCGTTCTTATCAATGTGGGATGTGTTCTCAGGTAATCTGTTGCGTGAGTTGATAGAAGACGCACAAGGGTTATCTTCCTTATTTTCACCTCTTGGTACTGGTCCAGCATTGGTTACATTCTGCTCTTCGATGTTCAGCACTGATGCCATCGATTCACAAAGTGGCACCTCCGGACCAAATTTGAGAACTGTTTCATTTCTACTGGTTGATTGTGCCGGGATAGAAGGCGAAGATGCAAGAGCTTCAGGGTTCATTGTGTTACAGATGTCCACTCTGGACCCCATCATACAATCAGGGGCCATCAACAAGTGACGATAGTGCAATGATGAAGTCTTACTTTTGCGTCTGCCAGCACCAACAGGTACATTCCTCATAGTCCCCCCTGCAGTCCAATACCTTTGGCAGTTCTTACAGAAGTGCCTAGGTTGATTAACATTGTAGTTGTTGTAATAACAAAACTTCGTATCCATGCTGTTGCACCGAGGGCAAGGTATGATCTTATCTGGCTTCTTAAGCACCTTATCCTGGCCTGATTCGTCATTTGCTGTTTTCTCATTCTCCTCCTTTTGGTCTGATGCTGCTTTATCCTCAGCGTTGCTTATCTGATCCTGATCTTCTTTTTTACTGTCCAAGGTAGTTGAACTATCTGGTTCTGCATTTTCTTTCACTTGTGGTGCATCGACCTCCATTTCTTTATCTTCTTTCTCTCGTGGTGCATCAACCAGCATTTCGTTATCTTCTTTCTCTTGTGGCACATCAACCTTCATTTCGTTGTCCTCTCTGTCTTGTGCTTCTTTGTGTTGATCCTATAGGATTGCAACATGAGATACTGTCAAAAGAGCACTTCAATTCAAACAAAACCGGAGTTGGAATATTACATCTAACTATGTTGGTCCAGATGCACCAACAGGACAAAACGTGCTAAAAAGTACATCATGCCTGAATAGTTCGACCAAAAAAGATTAACGGGAACATTAACAGTGATTTAGATCAACTATAGTCTTCTTAAGGATAAATATTAGCAAACAAAAGATAATTGACGTAGTGGTTATTTTATCACTCCAAACATAGTAAGCCTGGAAGCATTTATTCCTCAAATAGTACGCAATTAACATAGCATGAAAGTCAACCACGGTAAAACAGGGTTCAGAAATCTGCTGAAATCCATCACATGATTCAAGTCCGGCTACTTGAATCGAATTCCATCAGCACTAGCCTCCTCCATACGCATACACGCAGTGGCGCAACATGCTTGGAAGTTGGATCAGAAAGGACAAACAAAGCCCATTCATGGACGGCGTACCATCGTATGGTCTGCTACACCAATTTTCCCTGCCCCGTTCTAACAAGATCAAGGAACCATGGTCGTAGTCTTAAAAAGTGAGCACTCTTGGACAAATGAAGATGAAAAGGCCATGGAAGGACCAGCACATGCTCAAAAGAAGCTAGAATTTTGGATGGATTGCTTACTTTGCACTCTTAACAGATAACCACATTTGAGGAAGCAAGCATGACAACATCCTACCAACTATGTTGTCTCTTCAGCCATCTAATATGTAGGCAACATATGCTATGCAATCACCCTTTCTGCTGCACTCCTGCAACCGGTTTGTGCACCAAATTTACACGAAAAATCCTCCAAAACATTCTAGATTTGCTTCTCAAGTTACTCTGCTTATGTATAGAATTTCAAGTCCAAGATCATTCTATCTTAAAGAGTAAAAAAATGAGAAAAGAAAAACTGGCAAATGATAAATACAAACGAAAACACACGGCATGCTACAACTATTGACCCCCATGAACCCCACAGCTAGGAAACATTTTTTTAGCAGCTTATTTGTTATTTTGGACTCAAAGAGAGAGCCCAAATTGGCGAAACCGACAGCCGAAGGGATTATCCTGATTCTTTTCGGCCTATCCACTCTAAGATCCAAAACGAATTGTGTCGCGCGCGCCCCCCCTGATCAGCATGCACATCCTGACGCTTTTATCTAAACCTCGATTTCACCCTCTTTCTCAACTTCAACTGCTAAATTATAGACCTTTTTTTGCGAGATGCTAAATTCTAAACATGATGAGATTGAGGAGTGCTTCTTTGATTTTACACATAAAAGCGAGGAACGTGTATATTGAATCGTCGATCAAACAAAAGCCTCTGGTTTTCCTTTTCCTCTGGTGAAGCAACAGCTAACCTTGTCAGCCTCTGGCTCAACCACCGGCGGCGCCGGTGTCTGCAACTCCTGAGGAGGCGGCGGCGGGTGGTCGGGGCTGGCCGTCGCCTCCGCTTCCTCCGGCCCAGGTGCAGCCTCAGGTGCCAACGGGATCACCCGCCCGAAGAGCTTTATACCGGAATCCATCTGATCCGACATCCTCGATCCCGCTCGCGAACACGGCGAGAACGCAAGCTGCGCTGCTGCTGCTGCTGCTGTTGCCGCTGGAATCTGAGCGAAGCGGCGAGAGAGCAAACGAGCTGGAGACCCGAGAGAGAGAGAGAGGGAATGGATATAGCTCCTGCTCTACATGGGAATGGGATGGAAATGGAACCGAATGGGCAAAAGAAAAGTAGGGGAATTTGAGAGGGTGACTTCTTATTAAGAGAGGGGTTAATGCAAGAGTGTCCCTAAAAGTATAATAGTTGCACATACATCCCCATGGAAAAAGGAAAGTTCCACGGAACCAAGGTTTTCTTTTGTCGAGCTTCCACAGAACCAAGGTTCCTCTTTATGTTTCAGTTATAGAAAATCTTAATCTTTTTCTTGCCAAACTTATGCTCGTGTTTAGTGGTTACAAGATCTTATAATTAAGAGCCCGCCCTATCAAAATAGGTGCTTGCCTCCAGCCATCCGTGACATCTACGGCAACTCCCCAACTAATGGATACAACTTAGAGCTTCTCTTCATCATTGATTTGCTTTACCTGTCGGCAACACATGATAGATGTTGGACAAACAACCGTCTACAAACGGTGAGACCTTCCGCATAGCAAACCTGTCCGATCTACGAATAAGAAGATGAAACTCTCAACCATCTCCATGTGCAATGTGGCTTTGTCAGACGGGTATGGAACAGGATCCTCTGTTGGCGAATCATCAGCATCTCACTCTGGATAAAACTGATACCATGTTAAAGTGGTGGCTTGCCGCACCGACATCCTGCTGATTCAATTACAAGGTAGGAGAACAAGCCAGCATAGACCAAAAGTTAATTAGTCTTTGGATTCTTATAGGAAGCCTCTCCCAAATCTCTTCATCCATTATTATTTCTCCATATCCAGGCATCAGAGCACCATACATCCTAACGAGAATGAAAACAAGATAGGAAGCACAACAAACAATAATGACAAGCATGCGTAATCCACTAGAAATGATTATCTGAAATATATTCTTTACAACATAATTCCTGACAATGAAGAACTGTTCACTCAAAAGAGGTCCAGTCATGCGTTTAAATGACAATATAGTCAATCATATGGTGCTAATACCATGTAAAAGGGTATTCAGCGATGAGAGGGGATTTTTGGTTCCCAAGCTCCAGTGAAACCATTATTTTGAAAAATTCAAAGTGTATTACCATGTGGTGCATATGGAAATAACGCAATGATCATGCCTTCAACAATGTGAACTCTCACGGATCCACGTTGTATTATGGATATAGGTTAGGGAGGAGGCTCGATTAATGGTTCACGGCCGGAGCCAGATGTAAAGAGTCAACTTAAAATATCTTGTCATAGGCGTGTGAGTTTACCCAGTAGCCATGAAAAACTATATTAAGTATTGTTTCTTCTTTTATGAATGCAAAGATGTGCAGATCTCTTTGTGAGGGCAAAGTTGGGCAATGCCCTCTGTCCAACAACAATTTTTTTTTCTTTTTATTACTCCTCAATAATGTAGCATTAGTAATGTACTTTTGGTCTACTGGTCCCTGCCTATCCACTACGTAAATCTTCTTGAGCGGTTTGGCCCCCGCTGAGATTTCACTCAAGTTAATGTAGAATTTACGCACTTACAAACATTGAAACATGTCTTTCCCGAAATTTAGCCAAAATGGTACGGGAGTATCATGTTTTTCTTAAGTGCGTTCAGTTAGTCAGTTTTCGCTAGATATTCATCCATCAACGATTACAATATACGAGTCTTTGTTGATAGTAAGCACGAGAAAGAAGTAGACTTAAAAGCGAAAACGTTCACGTGGCGTAAATCACAACTTTTGGCCAGGTAGCGCAGGTGCAACTATCTCACATGGAATTCATCCTCCTCGTGCACGTTTGTAACCTAGCTCAAATTAAGCTTCACCGCCACATGGAAACTTGACTACTTGCACATCTCCTAGATCCTATGCACCGCTTCACGCAACAGTCTTTCCAAATCCAATAACACACGTGTTTTCTGTAGCAATCATGCATGCCGTCACATTACAGCAGGTAAACATGTTGTCAAATTACAGCAGGTAAACATGTTGTCAAATTACAGCAGGTAAAATAGATCTGCAGTACTAACCACCGGTTAACCAGACGTTTTCACCAGTATAACTATAGCTGCAGTAGTCTCGTCTAGTGCCACCAGGGGGGGTGCATATGCGATTCCTTAGTTTCTCGAGGACACCAGCGCAAGCAGAACACGGAGCAAAGCTGCCTACGCGATGGTGACGGGGAGGCGCCTGTAGGGGGGACAGGTGGCGTCCAGGTCAGCGGCGAGGGGGTTCGTCAGCCACGGAAACTCGTGGCTGGGAGGCCGCGCGGCTGACGTCAGCGCGCGGAGGTGCGAATCTTGCGGAAAGCGGAGCCAAAAGGGGCGGCTACCAGCCACGCTTTTCTATTCTTTTTTTTTCCCTTCGCTTTTTCTCGGGTTAAGCATATCCGCCCCCTCGCTCTCTCTTTTCACCTATCCTTTTTCTCCTCCTCTCGCTACGCGGAAAAAAACGCTGGTAGAGCGCTACGGGCTGTGCAGCCTCGAGCCACGTATTTTCTGTTGTGAACGAACGCCTCCAGACAGACGCAACGTGTGATCTAATTTCTGTAACTGCTTCTAACCGTATTTAGCAGTTGCTAATAAGAATTAGATTGAGCAACCGCCGTCTCTTGTACAGTATAAATATGTGTAAATAGTATCAGGATAATACAAGTTTATCATTTTCACTTGTACCAAAAACTCTGTTTCAATTCTATCTCAACACGTTATCACGCACTTTGCTCTACAAATCAGAGCATCAAGCAGCGCCGACACTCAACTCCGGCCATCATAAGAACTTGCTCTTCACTTTAAGAGCAATCAGCAACAATCTTCATCAAAAGAAGAGCGACGAACAGCAAGAAGCAACGAGCGATTCCGGCCACTCCACGCTCAACAAGCTTCAAACATCTCCGGCCATCTCACAAGAGAAATTCCGACGAACTTCGGAGAACTCAAAAACAGCGAGGAAAAAGGTTAGAAACATTGAGAATTCAACACATTCTAACCTTGTTAGCGACAATCAATGTCGCGATTACTCATCTTATTCCTCCGCCGCCTCCTCAACCATGCCGTCACCGTCATCACCGTCGCGGCAACGGCCAACGGTGCCCCGTCGACCGACGCGTCTCGACATCGGCCTCATCGCCGGCGGCTGCCCTCAGGCGAGCCATGCGCCCGGCTATGCTCCCTTCGATGCCTTGTCTTCGGCCACCCCGCGCGAGCCCTCCGGCGGCGCGGCTTTCCTTCGACGGCGGCGGCCCTCGCTTCGCACGTCTCGGAGCCAACGGCGCCATCTTCCGCGACAGCGCACCAGCCCGAGGCCACCCGCGGCCTCCCTCCGACGGTAGCGCCCTCCGGCGCCTCTCCCGCGTCAGGCACGGCTACCGGTGGCGCCCCCATCACCAGTCGGCGCGGCTGGGCTCCCATCCCCAGCATGGTTTCCACCCTCAGCGGGGCATCTCCGGCAGCCGCGGCGCCCTCCGGCGCATCCGGCAGCGACCGGACCTCCTCCGGCCTCCCCTCACCGGCCAAACTGCGGCGGCGGCCGGCGGCTTCGGAGCCCGGTGGTTAGCCTCGGCGACGAGGCGGATTGGCCCGGCAGGAGGTCTGCGGCCGGCGGTTCCTCCGTGCTGCGGCAGGCCGGCGACTCCCCCAGGCTCCGGCGGCCAGCGGCTCCGCCTAGCTCCGGCGCGGCGCTGCCCGGATGCCTCGGCATCGGCGGCCCGGCTCCGACGGGCTCCTCCAAGGCGGTCGGCGCTTGGCCCCCGACGCGGGGCCGCTCCATGGCGTCGGCGCCCGGCGGCTTCTTCTCGGGCGCGGCCAGCACCAAGGGCCGGCGGCGGGAGGTGCTGTGGGGGGCTGCGGCGGTGGTGGGTTCTGCCCTAACCGCCCACCCCCTCACCCCTTTGTCCACCCGAATGGGCCCCCTTGGCCGGCCCACCTCCTATGCGCGCGCCCCTGGTGGGCCAAAAGGCTGCCTGGGCTTCGGCCCAGGTTGTCTTAGCCCACCAGCGAAAATTAAAAAAAAATCCCTGGGCCCTATATTTCTGAGTTTAGCCCCTGGATTTCGTCATAATTACATATTTTTCAGCCTTTAGTTGAAAAATGTTGCAGTAAAACCCATAGGTTTACTGTTAATTGCATATTAGCCATTAGGTTTTATGTAATTCATATTTCAGACCCCTGTTCGTCTAGAAATATTAATATATGTCCCATGTGTTTGCCATTTGTGCATCCCCTAGACATATATTTGATCTATTTTGCAATTAAATTCCAATTTTTGCAAAATCTCAAGTAATTCACCAAAATTAAGTCAATTTGACTTAATCCGCGGAATTATCGATGCAAAACTATATCACTTGCTTACCCCTATATGATAATTGCGAAATCATAAGGTAAATGGGCGCGGAATCTACTGCATTATTGCAGATTATTCCCCATTTACTGTGAGGTCTACATTATGCCCATATTGACATAACGATTACCTTCAACATGATTTTCGAGTTATCTATGTTCAAAGCACAACACGAGGTCAAATAGGATATGACATCTACTGACCATGTCAGATTATGTCCCTATTGACCATGAGATCTACACCTACGGGTGATTATCTCCAACATGTTCACTTTAAATTCAAGAGGTCTACATCACCTTATTCAAAGTCTTCATCTTTGAATATTAAAGTTTTGCATATACTATTATAACATACCCATGACGATTTTAATTTACCCACAGGTAAATTAACAAAATCTCTGGCCTTAATTCCATGTAGATCAAGATGGCCAAAGAATTCGATGAGCTCGCGCTCGATGGTCACAACTACCCTACATGGGCAATGGATATCAAAATCGCTCTTGCATCCTGCAGCATTGTAGCAACGATCAACCCTCCCGTTGAGGGAACACCTGCATTACCAGTTCCTCAACAATATGCTGCCTTATACATTATAAGGCACCATATCCATCCGGACCTCAAATCTGAGTACCTGATGGAAGAAAATCCACGTGCATTATGGCTAGCACTTAAAACAAGATATGAACAGCAGAAAGCGGTTATTCTTCCCGAAGCAACTCATGATTGGGTCCAACTTCGGCTTCAGGACTTCAAGTCCATTGAAGAATATAACCACGCTGTTCACAAAATCTGTTCTAAGTTGCGTTTCTACGAGAAAGAACCCTCTGAAGCAGATAAGATTGAAAAAACCTTATCAACAATGTTTCCATCGGACAGGATCTTGCAGCACCAGTACCACGCCAAAGAATTCTAACTTTATTCTGACCTTATACATGTCCTCCTGCAAGCGGAAAAACATGATGAACTCACTTTAAGGAACCATCATCAGCGCAATGTAGGCGCCGCTCCGCTCCCAGAAGTACATTACAATGCTCAGAATAATAATAAGTCTGCTGGCTCTTCCAAGAACCAAAAGCAGCACTTAAAAGGAAAGCGCAAACGGAACTGGAAGAAGAAGCCACGTGCCACGGATAAGGGGAAAGGCATTGAAAAGCCTAAATTTGCCAACTCTCAAGTTTGCCAAAAGTGTGGATGCTACAATCATTCCACCAAAAAATGTCGCACCCCTCGACACCTTGTTGATCTCTACCTACAATCTGTGGGACGCAAGAAGCAAACTCAAGGATCCAAGTTTGAAGCACACTTCAATCTTCAGACCGACAAGTCCAAGGAAATCGGTTGTTCCACTACAATTCTTCCAAAACCCCAGGACAACAATCATCTCCAACAATCCGACGATCCAATGAACACGGAGAACATGATCATTGAATTCGCTTCGAATGACATGTTTGGTGACTTTGAATAAATCCCTCCACTCCGTCATCATAACATCCATATGATATTATTATGTTGTAATTAATTGCTATGTTGTCGTTATATTGTTTAAGACAATATTATAGTAATTATATGTTCAAGACATATATTGTTAATTACAGTATTGCAATAGTACTCATGTATCTAAATACATTTGTATGTATTCTATATATCTGATCAAGAATTTTATACTAAATTCTTCATTTCTATATATAGATTACTACGGGAAGCAATCCGATGGAAGAGGTAATGTGCCTTGTGGACAATGGTACCACAAACTCTATCCTTAGAGAACTAAAATATTTCCAAAA
Organism: Stipa capillata; assembly: GCA_019208055.1. NCBI lineage: Eukaryota > Viridiplantae > Streptophyta > Magnoliopsida > Poales > Poaceae > Stipa > Stipa capillata. The sequence continues at coordinate 49,931 of JAGXJF010003083.1, forward strand.
TCTCACTAAGAGACAAGGAGAAATTTTAACAATCGCCGGACGCGATGCCGTAATTGTTGGCTCAGGACGAGCCATAATTACTCTCCCTATGGGTACTTAAGTAACAATCGAGGATGTTTTGCTATACCCCGATTCAACTCGTACCCTACTAAGCTATAGAGATATCCGTCAGAATGGTTTCCATCTCGAAACCCATGACGACAACAAAGAGGAATATCTCCTCTTAACTAAAAACAACGGATATGGCAAGCAAGTACTTGAAAAAATTTCCTCTTTAACGTCCGGATTGTACTACACATACATTAAACCCGTAGTACATGTTGCATACAAGGTAATTTTTCAGAATATCGATGCATTCCAAACTTGGCATGATCACCTTGGTCATCCCGGCATAGGAATGATGAGAAAAATTATCAGCAATTGCATTGGTCACAATTTGAATAATGCTAAACTTCCTCAACATTCGGATTTCATTTGCACCGCATGTGCAACTGGAAAGTTAATATTAAGGCCTTCGCACCTTAAGATTAACGTGGAACCACTCAACTTCCTTGAACGCATTCAAGGAGACATTTGTGGTCCCATACAACCATTATCTAGACCTTTTCGGTACTTCATGGTTTTAATTGACGCATCAACTCGATGGTCACATGTGTGCCTTCCCTCCATACGAAACCATGCTTTCGCAAAGATTATGAGTCAAATTATTAAATTAAAGGCTTATTATCCCGAGCACCGAATCCAATCCATTCGCATGGATAATGCTGTGGAATTCTCTTCTAGAGCTTTCAATGATTATTGCATGGCTTTAGGGATAGAAGTCCAACATTCAGTACCATACGTCCATACACAAAATGGTTTAGCCGAAGCACTTATCAAGAGGATTAAGCTTATCGCAAGACCATTACTACACAATTGCAGTCTACCAACTTCTTGTTGGGGTCACGCAGTCTTACACGCTGCTGACTTGATACAATTGCGCCCAACTGCTTATCACAGTACTTTCCCTCTGCAACTAATATGTCGAAATCCTCCAAGTATTTCCCATCTGTGAAAATTCGGATGCGCCACATATGTGCCCATCTCACCACCTCAGCGTACATCCATGGGACCACATAGAAAATTGGGGATCTATGTGGGGTACAAATCACCGTCAATAATCAAGTACCTAGAACCTCTCACCGGGGATCTATTCACTGACCGTTACGCTGATTGCATCTTCAATGAGGATCATTTCCCGGCATTAGGGGGAGATATCAAGTACCAAAAAGAATGCCAGAAAATCGATTGGAATGCCAAAGGTATTTCCTCCTCTGATCCACGTACTCAAGAGATTGAACTTCAAGTTCAGAAAATCATAAATTTGCAACATCTTGCAAATAACTTGCCAGATTCATTTACAAATTACAAAGGAGTTACAAAATCCTACAATCCTGCTGCAAATGCGTCCGAAAGAGTGGAAGTTCCAAAAGAAACCACTCAACTCCCCATCAACAATAAGAGGGGGAGAAGTACGGCCGCAAAACAGGATTCAGCTTCATGCAAGCAACAAAGGAGACAGAAGAAGAAACCTTCTGAAACTGTAAATGAAACTCAAACTCCTCAACCCAGCTTAAGAGTGCACTCAAATCTAGAAGCTGGGACATCGGAAAAACCTGACATGATCATATTGGGAAATCAAGATCAGTCACCAAGGGATAATGAAATTTCCACCAATTACATTGATTCTGGAGAATCATATAACCGTAAGACTAAGATTGTCGATATTTACTTCTCCACAAAGATTGCAAACAACCTCCAATCTGATCCAGATCCCAAGACCATGGCAGAGTGTCAAAAACGCTCGGACTGAAATCAGTGAAAGGAAGCAATCCAAGCAGAGATAGCTTCGCTCAATAAAAGAGAGGTATTCACAAAAGCAATACCTACTCCTCCCAATGTTTTCCCGGTGGGATTCAAACGGGTATTCGTCCGGAAACGGAATGAAAACAATGAAGTGGTGAGATACAAAGCGAGGCTCGTAGCACAAGGGTTCACACAGAGACCCGGCGTTGATTTCAACGAAACATACTCTCCAGTAATGAGTGGAATAACCTTCCGATATCTAATATCACTGGCAATACAAAATCATCTATCTATGCAGTTGATGGATGTAGTGACTGCATATCTTTATGGGTCACTTGATTCGGACATATACATGAAGGTTCCAGATGGAATCCCACTTCCGAATCAAAGCGCTAAACGCAACATGTATTGTGTAAAACTTAACAAGTCGTTATACGGCTTGAAACAATCGGGTCGAATGTGGTACAATCGACTTAGCGAATTTCTTATTCAAAAGGGATACACGAATAACGATGATTGCCCATGCGTGTTCATAAAGAAATCCTTAAATGGATTTTGTATCATATCCGTGTATGTTGATGATCTAAATATCATTGGTAACGCACATGATATTGATGAAGCACGTGATCATCTAAAGACGGAATTTGAGATGAAGGATTTAGGCAAAACTAAATTTTGCTTAGGGCTTCAAATTGAGCACCTTCAATCTGGAATTTTGGTACACCAAGCTGCATATATTCAAAAGATTTTGGAGAAATTTAATATGGACAAATCTTATCCATCAAAGACTCCCATGGTTGTTCGATCTCTAGACGTAGAGAAAGATCCTTTCAGACCAAGGGAAGATGGAGAAGATATATTGGGATCTGAATTCCCATATCTTAGTGCTGTTGGAGCTCTTATGTATCTTGCAAATTGCACCAGGCCTGACATAGCATTTGCAGTAAATCTATTAGCAAGGCACAGCGCTACTCCAACTAAACGTCACTGGACGGGAGTCAAGCAAGTCTTACGCTACCTCCAAGGTACTAAAAATTTGGGTCTATATTATCAATCTCACAAAGATTCAAATCTAATCGGATACACCGATGCTGGATACTTGTCTGATCCCCATAATGCTAGATCTCAGACTGGCTTTGTGTTCCTACATGGTGGAACGGCCATTTCATGGAAGTCTTCTAAACAGACTTTAGTGGCTACGTCCACGAATCATTCTAAAATTATTGCCCTATATGAAGCATCACGTGAATGCGTGTGGCTTCGCAGAATGATAAACCACATACAACAATCGTGTGGTATTGATTCCATCGAATCACCGACCATTATCTATGAAGATAATGTTGCTTGTGTTGCTCAGATGCAAACAGGTTACATAAAGAGCAATATCACTAAACATATTGCCCCTAAATTGTTTTATCCTCATGAATTACGACAAAGTGGGGAGATAAACATCTTGCAAACTAAATCATGTGACAATCTCGCTGATTTGTTCACTAAGTCCTTACCAAATTCAATTTTCCAGAAATATGTTTATGAAATTGGTATGCGGCGACTTCAGGATTTGCAAGAATCAGGGGGAGCTACTCTCTGATTATTAACCTGTTCGTACATCATATTGCACTCTTTTCCCTTTATGAGTTTTCTTTCAAGCTTTCTCATGAAAGGTTTTTAATGAGACAATATCAACACAAAATATATGTCGTATCTTCTATTTTCCTTACCGGGGTTTTTGAGAAGGTATACAAGATATATCTATTATTCTCTAAACTCACTTATGGGTTTTTCCCTTAACAAGTTTTCTCATGTGAGTTAACAAAGAGACAATCACTATTATATGTTGTATCATTTTCTCCTTATTTTTCCACTAGGTTTAAAGGAGTTTTTCACAGCATATCAAACATTACTTCTCATATTTTTCCCACAGGGTTTTTAGAGAAGTTATTCCAGATACTCTTCACATATATATATAAAGGAGAAATTGATCAAGGGGGAGTGTTGTGAACGAACGCCTCCAGAGAGACGCAACGTGTGATCTAATTTCTGTAACTGCTTCTAACCGTATTTAGCAGTTGCTAATAAGGATTAGATTGAGCAACCGCCGTCTCTTGTACAGTATAAATATGTGTAAACAGTATCAGGATAATACAAGTTCATCATTTTCACTTGTGCCAAAAACTCTGTTTCAATTCTATCTCAACATTTTCCAGTGGGTCCCGCTAGCATCTAATTTAGGTGCTGATGTGGATCTATAGTTACTTACCTAACTACTCCTACCTCCGTTTTTACAATATCTGCCGCACGCACATTTCTAAAAGGCAACAATATTTAATAGAATCCGGCCCTTCTTCTTCTCATTATATTATATAGAGTTGTCTTATATCCATCGAATAGCTCCAAGGATGACACGGTTACATCAAACATTACTTAAGTTCTATATAGGTATGTACGCGTGACAGTTATTGTAAAGCGAAGAAGTATTATGTTTCTTTGATAAATGTGCTAGATAGATACCGTCAAAGAGAAAGAATACAAACTTAGCACCGTCTATATCTAATAAAGTGGTACCAGACATCTAAAAGTTACTTTTGTAAGTTACAAGAACGAATAATTTAGCATCAGTGATATGCATTCAGAGCATAACATCCACACCAACACTTGGCGTCGATGCTAACCAAGTCCTCCATAAGGTCTCCCCCAATGCATAGGTGCTTAGATGAGGTGCTAAATGCATGAAAGAGCTTAGCAACTAACCTTCTCAATGCATAGGTGTTTAGCTTTTTATAGCTAAGCTTGCTTCATTTAATTGTTTAGCAACTAAACTCTTCAATACATAGATGCCATGTAGACGTTTTGCATAGGTCCGCGCGCTTAGCATCGGTTCTTCCTGGAGACACCAAAACTATCTCTCTCCTTCTTAATTACCCCGCCACATCATCTTCTTGCCTATATGGCATGTCTTAGCACCAGTCCAAATTGGAGCATTGTGAGGGGTCTAACATAGTACTACCTGGCATTTAATCTACGGATGTAAGAACGTATCGAGTGTTACCACTGCTAACGCACTACCAACCCTAGAAGTTACGTCGAATGATAATGATAAATTCTAAAAAAAATAGTAACATTGATACAAATCAACCTATAATGTCACGGAATTATAAATCTTAATTTAAAATTAACCTACATGTTACGCAAGAAACAAATTCTACTGAAATAGGAAATCCAAAAAGGAAAAGATAAAAAGATTGTTCATCTCCAGTCCTAATATACATGTTGGATTTAGTAGAATATTTACATGATATCATACCTAACAAATTTTTAAAATTTGAATATCTTTATGACCATCAGGGTCGGGCCTAGGGCCAGGGTTAGGAGGACTGTAGTCTCGGTCCAACCCAAATACACAAGGACATACATATGCATTATTTGTCCTAAATATTGAACCACAAGCACCCTTTTGCCCAGCCTAGCCCCCCTTGGCCCAGTCCAACCCCCTCTACTGGCTATTTATGGGTCCGTCACTGATGACCATTAAGCATACTTCTTGGGGTTAGAAGTACCAGAGATACCCTATTGAAAATAGTACCAAATAAGTTCTATGTATAGAGATTATGCTCTTGGAAGCTACACTTACCACGGAGAACATATCTAGTGCTCCAGGCTACCACAAGCTACGATAGCACGACCCAAAAAGTTATGGCTTTTATAAAAATTAAGTGCATTGGCATAAGATGTATCTACCATGCTATAAAATTCAAAATCCGATTTCAAAATTACGTACTATTTACTACTGTATTTATCTTTTTATCTCTAGATGTGTGACTCAAATTTGGATTTTTAATTTTTCTGACATGATAGATGCGTATTATGTCAACCCACTCTAATATTCTTTTAAAACTTATCATGACTTCCTGATTGTGTTACCGTGACTTGGGAGCATGTTACCACCGGACATGTCATTGCTTATCACAGTGCCTAGGTGAGTTTGGTCTAATACAGCTCTATAGTGTTTTCTTTATGTTTAGAGTAGAAAGAAATCACAGAGAATGATGAATCAACTCACACTTTATTGATGATGATATTGCCTTATATACTATTACAAGAGACGCCCGTTCGTGCGATACGACGGTTTACAAGAGGCAACTGCCGACGGTTAGAAGCAGAGATTATTTGGATTAACCAAATACTAATTAATCCTAACACTCCCCCTAATCAATGCTTCTCTTTGAGCAAACATCATCTTGATAAAGATTCCTCTAAAAACCCTGTGGGAAAATATAAGGAATGATACTTGATATGCTGTGAAAAATTCCTTTAAACCCTGTGGGAAAATAAGGAGAAAATGATACAACATATAATGGTTATTGTCTTTTTGTTAACTCACATGAGAAAACCTGTTAAGGAAAAACCCATAGGTGAGTTTAGAGAACAATAGATATGTCTTGTATACCTTCTCAAAAAACCCCGGTAGGGAAAATAGAAGATACGACATATATTTTGTGTTGATATTGCCTCATTAAAAACCTTTCATGAGAAAACTTGAGAGAAAACTCATAAAAGGAAAAGAGTGCAATATGATGTACGAACAGGTTAATTATCAGAGAGTAGCTCCCCTTGATTCTTGCAAATCTTGAAGTCGCCGCATACCAATTTCATAAACATATTTCTGGAAAATTGAATTTGGTAAGGACTTAGTGAACAAATCAGCGAGATTGTCACATGATTTGGTTTGCAAGATGTTTATCTTCCCACTTTGTTGTAATTCATGAGGATAAAACAATTTAGGGGCAATATGTTTAGTGATATTGCTCTTATGTAACCTGTTTGCATCTGAACAACACAAGCAGCATTATCTTCATAGATAATAGTCGGTGATTCAATGGAACCAATACCACACGATTGTTGTATGTGGTTTATCATTCTGCGAAGCCACACGCATTCACGTGATGCTTCATATAGGGCAATAATTTCAGAATGATTCGTGGACGTAGCCACTAAAGTCTGTTTAGAAGACTTCCATGAGATGGTCGTTCCACCATGTAGGAACACAAAGCCTGTCTGAGATCTAGCATTATGGGGATCAAACAAGTATCCAGCATCGGTGTATCCGATTAAATTTGAATATTGATTTCTGTGAGATTGATAATATAGACCTAAATTTTTAGTACCTTGGAGGTAGCGTAAGACTTGCTTGACTCCCGTCCAATGACGTTTAGTTGGAGTAGCGCTGTGTCTTGCTAATAGATTTACTGCAAATGCTATGTCAGGCCTGGTGCAATTTGCAAGATACATAAGAGCTCCAACAGCACTAAGATATGGGAATTCAGATCCCAATATATCTTCTCCATCTTCCCTTGGTCTGAAAAGATCTTTCTCTACGTCTAGAGATCGAACAACCATGGGAGTCTTTGATGGATAAGATTTGTCCATATTAAATTTCTCCAAGATCTTTTGGATATAAACAGCTTGGTGTACCAAAATTCCAGAATGAAAGTGCTCAATTTGTAGCCCTAAGCAAAACTTAATTTTGCCTAAATCCTTCATCTCAAATTCTGTCTTTAGATGATCACGTGCTTCATCAATATCTTGTGCGTTGCCAATGATGTTTAGGTCATCAACATACACGGATATGATGCAAAATCCGTTTAAGGACTTCTTTATGAACACGCATGGACAATCATCGTTATTCGTATATCCTTTTTAAATAAGGAATTCGCTAAGTCGATTGTACCACATTCGACCCGATTGTTTCAAGCCGTATAATGACTTGTTAAGTTTTACACAATACATGTTGTGTTTAGCACTTTGATTCGGAAGTGGGATTCCATCGGGAACCTTCATGTATATGTCTGAATCAAGTGACCCATAAAGATATGCAGTCACTACATCCATCAACTGCAGAGATAGATGATTTTGCATTGCTAGTGATATTAGGTATCGGAAGGTTATTCCACTCATTACTGGAGAGTATGTTTCGTTGAAATCAACGCCGGGTCTCTACGTGAACCCTTGTGCTACAAGCCTCGCTTTGTATCTCACCACTTCATTGTTTTCATTCCGTTTCTGGTCGAATACCCATTTGAATCCCACCGGGAAAACATTGGGAGGAGTAGGTATTGCTTTTGTAAATACCTCTCTTTTATTGAGCGAAGCTATCTCTGCTTCGATTGCTTCCTTCCACTGATTCCAGTCCGAGCGTTTTTGACACTCTGCCATGGTCTTGGGATCTGGATCAGATTGGAGGTTGTTTGCAATCTTTGTGGAGAAGTAATTATCGACAATCGTAGTTTTACGGTTATATGATTCTCCAGAATCAATGTAATTGGTGGAAATTTCATTATCCCTTGGTGACTGATCTTGATTTCCCAATATGATCATGTCAGAATTTTCCGATGTCCTAGCTTCTAGATTTGAGTGCACTCTTAAGCTGGGTTGTGGAGTTTGGATTTCATTTACAATTTTAGAAGGTTTCTTCTTCTGTCTCCTTTGTTGCTTGCGTGAAGCTGAATCCTATTTTGTGACCGTACTTCTCCCCCTCTTATTGTTGATGGAGAGTTGAGTGGTTTCTTTTGGAATTTCCACTCGTTCGGGCGCATTTGCAGCATAGGATTTTGTAACTCCTTTGTAGTTTGTAAATGAATCTGGCAAGTTATTTGCAAGACGTTGCAAATTTATGATTTTCTAAACTTGAAGTTCAGTCTCTTGAGTACGTGGATCAGAGGAGGAAATACCTTTGGCATTCCAATCGATTTCCTGGCATTCTTTTTGGTACTTGATATCTCCCCCTAATGCCGGGAAATGATCCTCATTGAAGATGCAATCAGCGAAACGGGCAGTGAATAGATCCCCGGTGAGAGGTTCTAGGTACTTGATTATCGACGATGATTTGTACCCCACATAGGTCCCCAATTTTCTATGTGGTCCCATGGATGTACGCTGAGGTGGTGAGATGGGCACATATGTGGCGCATCCGAATTTTCGCAGATGGGAAATACTTGGAGGATTTCCACGTATTAGTTGCAGAGGGGAAGTACTGTGATAAGCAGTTGGGCGCAATTGTATTAAGTCAGCAGCGTGTAAGACTGCATGACCCCAACAAGAAGTTGGTAAATTACAATTGTGTAATAATGGTCTTGCAATAAGCTTAATCCTCTTAATGAGTGCTTCGGCTAAACCATTTTGTGTATGGACGTATGGTACCGAATGTTGGACTTCTATCCCTAGAGCCATGCAATAATCATTGAAAGCTCTAGAAGAGAATTCCGCAGCATTATCCATGCGAATGGATTGGATTCGGTGCTCGGGATAATGAGCCTTTAATTTAATAATTTGACTCATAATCTTTGCGAAAGCATGGTTTCGTGTGGAGAGAAGGCACACATGTGACCATCGAGTTGATGCGTCAATTAAAACCATGAAGTACCGAAAAGGTCCAGATAATGGTTGTATGGGACCACATATATCTCCTTGAATGCGTTCAAGGAAATTGAGTGGTTCCACGTTAATCTTAAGGTGCGAAGGCCTTAATATTAACTTTCCAGTTGCACATGCGGTGCAAATGAAATCCGAATGTTGAGGAAGTTTAGCATTATTCAAATTGTGACCAATACAATTGCTGATAATTTTTCTCATCATCCCTATGCCGAGATGACCAAGGCGATCATGCCAAGTCTGGAATGCATCAACATTCTGAAAAATTACCTTGTATGCAACATGTACTACAGGTTTGATATATGTGTAGTACAATCCGGACGTTAAAGAGGAAATTTTTTCAAGTACTTGTTTGCCATATCCGTTTGTTTTTGGTTAAGAGGAGATATTCCTCTTTGTTGTCATCATAGGTTTCGATATGGAAACCTGTGAGAACCCGTATTTTCTAATAATCTAAACGTTAGAATTTAATGATTTAATTCATTCATGTCACTCATGCATATCAAATTTGAGGAAAATTTAAATTTTTTTTCTTGAATAAACAAATTACACATGTGTGTATCCAAAAATAATGCAATCTCAACAATACATGTGAGCATCTCAGATCAGTACAACAAAGTATACATATAAATATATAGCCAGATAGTTCGAGTACATTACAAATGTCCAAAAGTCATATTACAAAGAGTTAAATGTTACAAGTCATGTCTATTACAAAAATTTCCATAATATGAATGTATATATTGTCTTCACTTCTTCAATCCTTCTTCAACTCTTCTCCAATTCTTCTTTAACCTGCACATGAACACGAGCAAAATACTACAAAAAGAAGGGTTTGATTAGGGTTGAAATGTTGCATTTTCTTTTGAAAATGCGTTTGTGTAGGAGGTCAGTTTTGAGAGTTCAAAGAACTAGTTCTGAACTCAAAAGAGTTTAATTTGACTTAGAGATTTGATTAGGCAACAGGCAACAAATCTTGAAGGCAACAAGTGGTAATCCGGAGGCAACAATTCTTAAAGGTATCCAATGGATATATGAGTTCAAATAGGCAACTGAATTCGAATAGGCAGCAAGGCAACAACTGATTTCTTAAGTCAATTCAAAGTTAAACTAACCTCCATTAGCAACAGGCAACCAATTATAGATTAAGGTCTACTTTCAGATTTAAATCCAGCAAGACCAGAGCATTCCAAAAATATTAAGCAACAGCCAACGTGCAGCAATAAAAGGACAAGCCCATTCATTTATTTTGCCCATAACCTGTCCAAAGAGGTGGAACCATGCCCAAGCAGCTGGTGGCATTGCCTTGCCACCTCAAGCTCAAGAAAAGGATAAGGAACAGCTAGGGGCTGCCAAGCAAGCAGCTTACTCACCAAGTGAAGAGAGGAGTCACCTCTTAGGTGTCAAGCAAAGGCAATTTCGAAATTCCAGCTCATCAGCCCCCAAACACCTATAAATAGGGCCAAAGGAGTCTCATTCTCATCTCAAACCAAACCAAAACAGCACCAAATCAAAGGGGCAGGAGTTAGAGAGCTGAGAAGCAAGCAAGGCAGCAAGGATGAGGAGGCGAAGCCTGAAGAAGAAGGTTTCAGAATCCCACAAGACAAGCTTCAGTTGCTTAAGGTATAGTAGAGGGGATAGGAACAACTAGGAAAAAGGAAAGGAGAAGTGTTAAAACTCTGCAGAAAATATTCTGCATTAGGTTGAATGAACCAACCTTTCTAAATCAAGTGTAAGCAATCTGTTTTTATCAAATTAGAGTGGAAAGAGAGAGAAGAAATATAGTAACCTGTTCTTATCAATTGAGATTAGATAAGAAAGAATTATAAGATGAGAGGAGAAAGACTAAGATAAAGTATAGAATCTGTTCTTATCAATTAAGATTTAGATAAGACAAAACTAGAGGAAATCGGAGAGGAAGAGACTAAACTAAAAAGAAAGTATAGCATCTGCTCTTATCCTCAAATGTTAAAGCCAAGCTATTCAACATAATTAGCATAAATTCAAGTTAAGAATAAGTCTGCTCTTCTCAATTGGACAACCATATCAGAGAGGGTTAGAGAACAGGAAGGGTTTAACTGGAAAAATCTAATGGCATCCTTTTTAACAATAAGTAGAATAAAAGTGTCTTCATAACAAACCTTTATCAAACAAGAAATAAAGCTGTTCTAGTTCCAGCTTCACAATAATCAGAGGGGAAATTTAGTGTGTACATCTGTTCATATCAGTTAAGAACTAAGCAGCAAATTAATATGTTCAGATAGATACTAGAAGGCACCAGAGAAAATGTTGACTTAAAGTAAACTAAAACAAAAAAAATCTACTTGTGATTGTAACTCACATTTCCAGATAAACATTGGTAATCAAGACTAGCAACAAGATATCTAAGACAGAGTTCTGTATTGTCCAAACAAGGTAAAATATTCCAAGGAAAGTTAAGAAATAGACTAAGCTCATCTACTATAATTAGCAACCGGATATGAGTACAACTACGTACTAATAGTCAAGTTTAATAGCAATGCGAGAAGTAGCCTAGAATTAATCAACAACAAATTTCATATAAACACGACATCCAAGCATAGGGATTGAATCAAAACCGTGAACTTGAACCCTAGAATTTGGGGATATAATTCAAGAGAGAGGTAGGGGGAAGGAACTTATCTGTAAAGGGATAAAAGAAGCTCACCGGAGGCGGCGCGCCACCACGGTTGCGGTGCGGCCAAACCACCGCCGTCCATCGGTGGCGGCCGAACCAGTGATGGGGGAGGCCGGTGATGGGGGCGGCCAAGGCGGCCAGCGAAGGCAGCCGGAGCGGAGGCGGCCGGAGGGGAGGCGCATCATCAGAGGCAGCCGAGGCGGCGGCGGTGTCCAGGGCCACGGGAGGCGGCGGCGGGCACCAAGCAAGCGGCGGCCGGGTGAGGCGGCAGGTGAGAGGGGGAGGAAGCCGAGCGGAGCGGCGCCAAGGAGAGGCGCAAGGCGGCGGCGGTAGGAGAGGAGGCGCCGGCGGCACCAGGGGAGAGTCCAGGAGAAGACGGTGGAACCTTGGGGAGATTTAGGGATTTGGGAAAAGTTGGGAGCAAAGGAGAGAAGAGAGAGAGTGTGTGAAGGGGGCGGCGGCGTGTGAGGTGAGGAGCTCGGGACCGGTTAGGGTTTTACCCTAACCGGGTTACTGAGTGGGTGCCGAGTGGGCCCAAGTGGGCCGAGGTAGGGCCGAGCGGGCTTTGGGGCTGGAAATAGACTTTCGGCCAGCCCTATATAAAAACAATAGATTTTTTTCTCTTTGTTAAATGAAAACCTTCCATAATTTAAAAAAATTTGCAATATATATATATGCTCCAAATCCATCTAAAAAAATACTAAACCCCACTTTTATTTGTTTCTTTCTCTTTAATGTTAGGAATTTTCTTTTGAAACTAAACCTAACAAGAGATATACACTTCAACTTAAATTGAATGAAACCTGATTCAACTAAAGTGACTTCTGAAAATTCTTTAATCCAAACAACAATACCCCAAACCAATTTGAAATTCTAATACAACAATTTATGAGAATTTCTTCTTAAATAATGTATGCATGCACATATATGCATTCTTTTAAAAGAAGACTTAATACTCTTTCTTATAAATCCCCGCAAATTTAGAATTCAAGATTTTCTTATAAATAACTTTGAAATTTTACCAAATTCAACTATTTAATAACTTCACCACACCGCGAAATTTTTGATAGTAAATTTTATAAATTCAGAAGATAGAGCAGATAAAAAAAATCAAGAAAATTAATAAAAATATCATCTATTGCATTGTCTTCGACAAGGTAGTCCACATCGTCCAAACAATCCAAATTCTGTAAATCAACCTCATCAACTTAAGCATGCATACATGCATATACAATTGCTATCTTCGGAAATAGTCCTTATCGGACAATTATTCCACTTCAGATCCCAAGGTTCTGCCGATTTCGTCCGAAGGGACATCTCACTTCACCTCTTATCCATCTCAAGGCAAGTTCATTTCTTGTTCATGTTGAAGATTATTTCTACCCAAAATATGCAATTCTTCTTATCACCTGTGATAATTAATAAATGAACTGCATTATGATTCGCTGAATCATATATTGGTGGGCAGTGGAACCCCGGTTTGGAACTTGTGGGGTGGTCAGGGTTCCATTGCATATGGTATCATCATAAGGTTAATAACAACTGTCAGTTGGCATTCTTACGCCGTAAAGATAGCGTTAACCGCAAGACCTGTTATGGGACAGGCGAGTCAAGTAATACCTTCTCAGTGCATATCTCCCAGGAACGTATGTAAAGTAACGCCTGGGGAAGCGTTAAGTCCCTCGCCCAGGGGAGCGATAAACCCTGAATTTCCGCTTTGGGAGGCGTTATGTCCCTGAATATACAGAAAAGTACGCTATAATGACGAGGTGGGTAGTCGGTACTGGATCGACTACATAAGGGGAGATATTGCCAAAGGGAAGGGTGAAAATGACTCGGAACCTTAGACCTAGCCACGCACCGATGGGAGTGTGATGGGTCTCGTACCCGGCTAAAGGCTAAGTACCACTTGTGGGTAAAGTAGCGCACCTCTGCAGAGTGTATTGAAGTGTGGCATTGTCACTCCCTGTTCTGGGTATGAACTGCGATCGTGGCGGGAAAGGAACCATCGGAGGTTCTAACAACCCGTGAAGCCTTCTGAACATAGCTAAATTAAAATTTACTCTCCAGGAACAATATTGGATTCATGCATATCCTTTGAGGACTTTGTCCTAGTAGAAATAGTCATTCAAACACCTGTTGTTATTATGAACTTGTTGAGTACCTTCTGTACTCATCCCCTACGTAAATCTTTCCTTTGTTAGACTCTGAGTCGTTAGAGGTTGAGTATGAGGAAGTTGAAGTCCAAGAGGGAAGGAGGAGCCGGACCTGACCGGAGGGATCGAAGGAGTCGATTACTATATCGACTATGGAGAGCAAGACGGGGCAGAGCCTGTCGCGGGGTGTTCGCGGCAATATCCATTTGTTATAGGATTGTCGGGGATGCGTGTATGGAAGATCTAGGCGGTGCACACAAGAACTTTTACCCAGGTTCAGGCTCTCCAAATATGGAGATAATACCCTACTCCTGCTGAATGTATTTGATGTTCTTACGTGAAAAAGGGAGTACCATAGGAATGAGAGAATGTAAGGTCTAGAGTCTAGCCCCCTTCTGCATGGAGGGCTCGGCCTTATATAGGCCTGCGCATCAGCCGACTCGGTCATTCGGCTGAACTACAGTTACTGTCCTAATTAACTGACATTTATATCTGGTAACCGTCCGAGTAACACCAGTCTTCATGCCGGCTGAAACGTACGCCTTGATGAGTTGTAACGCCTGTCTTAATGGCACCCAGACGTTGTACCATGGCAGGTTGTTCTTGGGCCTTCGTCCGAATAGGCCTTTGCGAAGTTGTTGGGCCTGCATCCGAGTGGGCCTTGCCAGGCTTGCTGGGCCGACTCGAGTCATTGGGCCTACCCGGTTGGGCTTCCCTCGTCAGTAGCCCCCGAGTACTTCGAGGTCTTGACACGGATGCCGAGTGGCGAGCTAGTCGTTTGTGCCCGAGTTGCGAGTGGAGAGACCTTGATGGACTCCTGCAATACCTGAAAAGTAGGTTAAATATGTGCTAAGTATTAAGAACTCAATGATACCCGTATTTTCCGACTGAGGAAATCGGCTTGTGGCCTTCCGGGAGGCGTATCATGAATTCCGAGTGAATCCGAAGTAACGTCTGGCTTATCCGAATGAACGGTTACCATCTTGTGCCCGCAGGGGGGACGCCCTCGATTTTCAACTTCGGAACCGAGTCCTCAAACTCCGACACTGATCCCTGAATTAGTGAGCCATTTTGCGCCGCTGTGGCATTCGGCTCAGATTCAAGGATCCTGTTATTCCGCTGTGGATGCCGGATTCGTCCTTAGCTTGGGTGTTGCCGAGTGACCTGGAAACCCTGTTGGGTCGGTCATCAGCACCCTTTTTGCAGAGCTAATCTGCTTCCGAGTTTGGCGGCTTGTGCGCCTCGGAATTACTTGATGAAGTCGGATGATCTGTGACGTGTCCCAGGGGGCTATGCCGACTGTTGAGTCGTCACCCGAGCACACCCGACTCTGATTGAGTCGGACTCGGTTTTAAGCCGACTGGTGCCACAGCATTGTTTTGTCCGAGACGTCGCATCAGCATTTAATGCGCGCAGCCGGTTGGGCAGAGTGTTCGCAGCGCCATGATTTCGCCTCGAGTCACGCGCGAAGCGTGCCCGCGACATGCGCTGCTGCTCTGATTTCGCGCGCCGTCCGAGGCGACGGCTCATCATGTCTGCACTCGAATCACGCAAACGACGCGCGCGAGACGAGGGCTGACGTAATGTTAGCCGGTCACGTCGCCTGGAACTCCGCGTCGTGGCGAAAAAGGCGCCCGAATCCCGCGGGTTCGCGCGCGCGGGACGGCGGTTGCCTCGGTAGTTTCCCGCCACGTCGGACGCACGACCGCCGGCGGTTGGACTCCTTTGTCTATAAAAGGGGACCGCGGAGACGTCGACATTCTCATCTGCTTTTGCCTTCGTCTTCCTCGCGTCCAAAGCTCTCGCTTCCAAAGCTCCGCCACCGCACACTCGAGAAGAAGCTCGCTCGCCGCCGTCACCCATCATCCGGCGACCATGTCTCGCGTCGCCAGCAAGGGCAAGAAGGTCGCTGCCTCTGCTTCCGCTTCCGCCGCCGACTGGAAGAAAGGGGATTGGATCCCCTCGGTCATCATCGACGAGCTCTTGATCGAGTTCGCCCGCCAGGGCATGCTGCCGCCGCGGACTATCTGCAACTGGCGGGCGCCGTACAAGGAGAAGAAGCCCGCTCCACATGAGCACGAGCGGGTGATGCTCGTTCCATTCATGGAACGGGGACTTAAGCTGCCGCCGCACGACTTCTTGCGCGGTTTGCTATTCTTCTACGGCCTGCAGCTTCACCACTTGAGCCCCAATGGCATTCTGCACATCGCGTGTTTCATCACGCTGTGCGAATGCTACTTGGGAACTCAGCCGCACTGGGGACTTTGGAAGAAGATCTTCACTGTCAAGGCGCAGCCCATCAAGGCCGGCGGCCGACTGGCAGTTTGCGGGGGAGTTAGCATTCAAGTCAAACCCGGCACCGGGTACTTCAAGATGCAATTTCCGGACACCATCCGGAAATGGCAGGACGGGTGGTTCTACTGCCCGGACGAACGTACGCCGACTGGCCATGATGGTCTACCCCCATACACTGAAGACCCTCCTGTCTGGGTGAAGCGCTGGAGCACCAAGCCGTCCAACGGGGAGATGCCTGAAGTCGACCGGCTCACGAAGAAGATCGCGAGACTCCAGAAGCTGGGTCTCACAGGCCCGGACATCATCGCCACCTGGCTGGTTCGGCGCATCCAGCCCCTTCAAGCCCGGGCGCACCCGATGTGGGAGTACTCGGGCCACCATGACTCGACAAGGGTCTCGTCCGAAGATCTTTCTGATGACAACTTCTTGGAGATCTTGAAGACTTTGACGAAAGAAAGAACAGGGCTCACTCGGTCGCCCCAGGTTCTTCCTTATTCGCGTGCCAACCCGGCCCCGGATGTAAGTAACTTATAATCCGAGTCAGGCTCTTGGTCTTTTTAACTTGCTTGCTTCTTCTAACACCGAGTTTTTGATGCTGCAGAACTATCTGAACTTCAACTCCATGCCGCCTCTCCCTGAGCAAGACTCGGCTCCGGCAGCGCTGGAGAATGCCGAAGTCGAAGAGGAAACCCCCGAGGCCGGTAACCAAAACGACTCGGACTCGGATTCCGAGTCCAGAGGGTCGTATGAACTCACCAAGCGGAGCCGCGACGACGGCGCATCCGGATCTCAAGTCCCGGACGCTGGGACGGAGCCGGTTCGAACGGAACCGGCTGCCAAGCGGATCCGGGTTGCCGCTACCGGCCCCACTACGCAGGCTCCGGATCCTGTGCAAGCCACAGCTGCCAGTGGGGGGGGCGCCGGCTTCAGCTCCTGCCCAAGCCACGCCTCCCAGCCGAGTGGCGCAGGTTCCAAAACCTGCCGCCAATCCGAAAAAGAGAACTATCCCCACCACAACCAGGTATGAGTCTTGCCTCATGCCCTAGGCGCTGTAGGTTTTCTAGATATTGAAGTCGGTTTCTCTTTTGCTCCGCAGAGTCCAAAAGAAGTTTTCCGACAAAGGAGATGCTTCATCCGGTACGCCGACGGCTCCGACTCCAGTGCGGCTACCAGCGTCGACTCCAGCACCTACTCCGGCTGCAGTCGAGTCCAGCGTGCCAGCGCCAACCATCCCTGCCGCGGGGTCGGAGTCGGCCACGGCTACGGGAGTCGCGCTGCAACCGAGTTCCCCCATGTCTCAGCCTGCCGTGGTTGAGGATGAGGCCCCGGAGCCGGTTGTGCGTGCTGGGTCCTCCGAAGCTCCGGCGGAGGATCCTCAACGCCAACCGAACCCGACCATTGAGGAGACAACGGAGCCGGCTGCTGTAGCTGGGACCGACTCCTCGGAGCCGGCGGGTGAAGCCGAAGGACAACTCGTCACTGAGTTACCTTCAGTGACCGAGCCGCACCAGCCTCCGGCTCCGACTCCCTCATCTCAAGTGCTGGTGCCGGCTTCTTCAAGTGACCTTGTCCCGGCGTTGCTGCTACCGAGTTGCAGCACGAGGGACTTGGCCAGTGCGGAGGAAGCTACGAACCGCGTCGCCGCCCTCAGCTCCAAGCTCAGGGATTTTGCCGACGCGGCTAAGTCCTTGGCGGACTCGGCCGAGGTTTTGGAGACCTCCGTCGGGGTAAGTGTCTTCAAATCTTCAAATTTTGTTTTATTTTCCAACACTGGGAGCACGTTCTGTGCACCCAGTGGGTGTAGCCCCCGAGTCTCTAGCCGACTGATTGAGTCGGCTTGAGACTTATAAATTCGGGTACTAACTTTTCCTTCACCAGGCTGCAATCCGACTGGGCGGAAACAACCCAGTCCTTATGGAAAGAAATGCCTCGTTGGAGAAGGCATTGGAGGAGGAGAAGGCGAAGAACCGGCAGCTCGAGGAGAAGCTTGCCGCCCTCAAGAGTAAGTGACCGAGTCTTCAACCTTTTCTCCTTGAAATTTTCTGTGATATTGACTTTGCTGAGTCGGCAGACCTCGAAGCTGAAAATGCTCAACTCAAGAAAGAGGTGAACTCGAGGATCCCGGCTGCAACAGTCGCCCAACGACTCGACGCCAAAGCAGCCGAGTATGAGGACAAGATGCGCGCTGCCACCAAGCTTAAGTCGGACTACGACAAGCTGGTGAAACAGTACGAACAGTCGCAGTCGGCGAACAAAAAGCTGCAAGCTTCCGTCGACGACTTCTCCCGGCTGATGGACGAGTCGCAGAAGCGACACGAGGCAACCATCGCCGACTGGGAAAGGCGTGAGAGGGATCTCATTGGCGAACTTAAAAAAGCCAATGAAACTTTACTCGGTAAGCCCCCGAGTCTTTTGCTTCTTTCCTTTTGTATGATTCCTTGTCCATTTCCTTAGCAATAATTTGTTCTCAGAGGTTTGCCCAGAACTGGAGGAGCGAGCCCGGCAGGCGGCGCTCCGACTCCGCGCACTCTCTGACCCGGCCATGTCGGTACTCGACGCACTCTGGACTCCGGAGATGATGGCCGAATGCGTCGTGACAGTGCAAGACCGGCTCCTCCAAGTCAAGAGCTTGGTGGACAACTTCAAGTCGGCTGCTCAAAACCTTTGTGTCAAGCTCTGGCCTGGAGAGGAGCCGAGTTCCAGCGTCTTCGCCCTCGCCGACAAGCTCTCACTGGGCCCGGCGGAAGTTGAAGAGTGGAAGGAGTCGGCCGCCCGCTCAGGAGCTGGTATGGCACTGGCCATGGTGCTGGCCCATCACCCGGACGCGGATGTTGACAGCATCTCCGCTGGTGCCCCCATCAACGAGGCAGGGCAGTCGGTCGACCCCATGGAGCTTCTTCCCCGAGTCCGCGCCGCCGCCAGCCGGATTGCTAGCTTCACCGACCTGGAGGAGCGCGTTGAAGCCACTCCAGAGGAATAAAAAATCATAATGTAATATCTCTCGGTATGCCGAGTAGGAAATTGTAAAAACTTTTGCAATGAATGAAGATGCTTTTTGGTCCATTTTATTGGTTTACGCAAGTTACTTGAGTCGTCCGCATTTGTTTTTCACG
The DNA here is from genome assembly GCA_019208055.1 of Stipa capillata. NCBI lineage: Eukaryota > Viridiplantae > Streptophyta > Magnoliopsida > Poales > Poaceae > Stipa > Stipa capillata. The sequence continues at coordinate 69,424 of JAGXJF010003083.1, forward strand.
CCGAGTCGGATCCTTTCGCGTGCAGGCCGACCTTTAGCTTTTGCTCTTGCCAACCGGACAGCCGGGTTGCGACTGTAGTTGGGGACGAAGAGTGGGCCTTAGGTACCGTACACGTTTACTTAGACGCTCGTGTAGAAACAAAGCTAGGAAACTCGAAATAACTTGCGCCGAGTGAGAGATCACCCAGTGGGTGGCTTCCGGGTGTTGCCCGAAAGGAAGCCACTCGATTTTATTTGACTTAGCCCCCGGGAAATTGCCCATAGGTAGCGTAGTCGGAAAATGAAAAATGCTCCCGAGTGCCGCTCGAAGGAAACAAGTTTTTATTCATAATGAAACAATGGACTATTTTGAAGTACAAAGTTTAAGTGTAGAAGGGACGCAGCTGTGCAATGTTCCACGTCCGTTCTGTGACTGCGCCGGTTGCCGGGTCCTCCAGTCGGTATGCGCCGTTGTGAAGCACCTGGTTGACGATGAATGGCCCCTCCCAAGGTGGAGACAACTTGTGCATGCCAGCCTTGTCTTGAATGAGTCGGAGGACCAGATCTCCTTTGTTGAAGGCGCGGCCCCGGACTTGCCGACTGTGATATCGGCGCAGATTCTGCTGATAGATGGCCGAGCGCGAGAGGGCGAGTTCCCGCGCTTCTTCCAAGAGATCCAAGTCGTCTTGTCGTGCCAATTCGGCATCCTGCTCCACATATGCTGCGACTCGCGGGGAGTCATGAAGGATGTCACTCGGTAAAACGGCTTCAGCTCCATACACCATGAAGAACGGCGTGTAGCCAGTCGACCGGTTCGGAGTCGTCCTTAAGCTCCAAAGGACAGATGGAAGCTCGTCAACCCAAGAGCCGGCTGCCCGCCTTAATGGGACTAGCAACCGGGGCTTGATGCCCTGGAGAATTAGAGCATTGGACCGCTCTACTTGGCCATTAGACTGGGGATGAGCCACGGAGGCATAATCAATCCGGATTCCATGATCCCGACAGAAGCGGCGAAATACTTCAGCGGTGAAGTTCTTGCCATTGTCAGTGATGATGTTGTGCGGAATCCCGAATCGGAAGATGACTCCTTTCATGAAGTTGACAGCAGTCGGTCCGTCAAGCTTCATGATTGGCTTTGCTTCAATCCACTTAGTGAACTTGTCCACGGCCACGAGGAGATGAGTGAAACCTCCCCGAGCCGTTTTGAGCGGGCCCACCATGTCGAGTCCCCACACAGCAAAAGGCCATGTGATCGGAATGGTCTTGAGCGCAGTAGCCGGCATGTGAATTTGCCGGGCATATCTCTGGCACCCTTCACAAGTTCGGACGAGTTCGTCGGCATCAGTATGAGCACTGAGCCAGAAAAACCCGTGTCGGAAGGCTTTGGCGACCAAGGACCTGGTCGAAGCATGATGACCGCAGAGTCCCGAGTGGATTTCCTCGAGCAAGGTTCGTCCTTCTTCTGGCGAAATGCAGCGCTGGAAAATTCCAGTGGTGCTGCGCTTGTAAAGTTCGCCGTTGATAATGGTGTATGACCGAGCCCGGCACACGATGCGACGTGCCTCAGTCGGATCCTCCGGTAGCTCTTTATGCAAGAGGTACGCGAGGAATGGCTGGGTCCAGGAAGGAATGACCGCTAAGACTTCTCCTTGAGTCGGTTGAACCGGGTCTGGATGCGACGACCCGGCTTCAGATGACTCGGCAGCTGACTCCATCTTGACGGATGGTTGGAAGAGCTGCTGGAGGAAAACACCCGGCGGCACTTTTTCTCGAGCAGAACCAATTCTAGCAAGGGAGTCGGCAGCTTCGTTATCTGCCCGGCGAACATGGTGAAGCTCGAGGCCGTCAAAGCGTTCTTCCAGCCGGCGAACGGCTGCGCAGTATGCTGCCATGGTTGGATCTTTGGTGTCCCAAATCTTCATTACTTGTTGCACCACAAGATCCGAGTCGCCGCGGCAAAGAAGTCGGCGAATGCCGAGTGAAACTGCAATGCGTAAGCCGTGCAGTAACGCCTCGTATTCTGCGACGTTGTTGGAGGCAGCGAAGTGAATCTGCAACACGTAATTCAACTTGTCGCCTTTGGGAGAAATTAACACGACTCCAGCCCCCGTGCCCGCAAGCATCTTCGATCCGTCAAAGTACATGATCCAGTGCTCAAGGTGCAGCTGAGTCGGGAGGGACTGGCTCTCAGTCCACTCAACGATGAAATCTGCCAGAGCTTGCGACTTGATGGCCTTGCGGGGCTCGTAGCTGATGTCGTGCGGCATGAGTTCTATCGCCCACTTAGCGACTCGGCCCGTGGCATCCCGATTGTTGATGATATCAGACAAAGGGGCGTGACTGACCACGGTGACCGAGTGAGCTTGAAAGTAATGCACCAGCTTCCGAGTCGCCAGAAACACGCCATACACTAGCTTCTGGTAGTGCGGGTAGCGTTGCTTTGACTCGGAAAGTACTTCGCTGATGTAGTAGACGGGTCGCTGTACCTTCTGAACTCGGCCTTCTTCTGCGCGCTCCACTACTAAGACAACGCTGACCACTTGATTGGTGGCTGCGATGTAAAGCAGCATGGGTTCTCCCTCCTTGGGTGCAGCGAGAACCGGAGGTGTCGACAGAAGACGCTTGAGATCTTCGAAGGCTTGCTGAGCCTCACTCGTCCATTCGAAGGAGTCGGACTTCTTAAGAAGTCGGTAAAAAGGCAAGGCCTTCTCACCGAGTCGGGCTATGAACCGACTTAAGGCTGCGAGGCACCCGGTTAAGCGTTGAATGGCCTTCAAGTCCTTTGGTTTGCCCATCTTGATGATGGCATCAAGCTTCTCCGGGTTCGCTTCGATCCCTCGCTCGGAAACGATGAAGCCGAGTAGCTTGCCAGCCGGAACTCCGAAGACGCACTTCTCCGGGTTAAGCCTCATGTCATACCTCCTGAGATTGGCGAAGGTTTCAGCCAAGTCGGTCAGGAGATCTGAGGTCTTCTTTGTCTTTATCACAATGTCGTCGACGTAAGCCTGGACATTTCTGCCTATTTGGTCGTGCAAACACTTTTGCATACAACGTTGATATGTTGCGCCAGCATTTTTTAAACCAAAAGGCATTGTGATGTAACAAAAAGCCCCAAACGGGGTGATGAAAGAAGTTTTTATTTGATCCGACTCTTTCATCTTGATCTGGTGGTAGCCTGAATAGGCATCCAGAAAACATAAACGTTCGCACCCGGCTGTGGAATCAACAACCTGATCCACTCGAGGTAAGGCGAACGGGTCCTTGGGGCATGCTTTATTTAAGGACGTGTAGTCCACACACATGCGCCAAGTTTTGTTTTTCTTAAGAACCAGGACCGGGTTTGCCAACCAGTCCGGGTGAAAAACTTCTTTGATGAACCCGGCTGCAAGCAGTCGGGTGACTTCTTCTCCGATTGCTTTTCGCCGGTCTTCAGCGAAGCGACGAAGAGACTGCTTCACCGGCTTTGCGTCCTTGGCGACGTTGAGGGAGTGCTCGGCGAACTTCCTTGGAACACCTGGCATGTCAGAGGGCTTCCATGCGAAGATGTTCCAATTCTCACGAAGGAAGTCGACGAGCGCGCCTTCCTATTTGGCCTCGAGGTCGGTTCCGATTTGGACCGTCTTGGATGAGTCCTCGGGATGGACCTGGACACGCTTTGTGTCCTTGGCCGACTGGAAAGTGGACTCGGTTGCCGCCTTCTTGCTTGGTGGAGGCTGGTCCGAGTTGGCAGAAGCTTGGATATCTTCCAGCTCTTGAGCCGCGATCAGTGACTCGGCAATGTCTGCACTGGCGATATCACACTCGTTGGAGCGTTCGAAGTCGCCAGTGATGGTGATGACGCCTTTTGGACCCGGCATCTTCAGCTTTAGGTAGGTATAACACGGCCTTGCCATAAATTTGGCATAGGCCGGCCGGCCAAAGATCGCATGGTATGCGCTCTTAAAGCCGACTACCTCGAAGGCCAATGTCTCGACCCGGAAGTTGTTCGGCTCACCGAACACGACTTCCAGGGAGATTTGACCCAGAGGCCTGGCGCACTTCCCAGGAACTATTCCATGGAAAGAAATGTTACTGGGGCGAAGTTGGGTCTCCGACACTTGCATCCTCTTCAGGGTATCGACGAAGATGATGTTTATGCTGGAGCCCCCGTCCATCAGGACCTTGCGGAGCTTGAATCCTCCGACCTGAGGATCCACCACCAAAGGGTGCTTGCCCGGGTGGGGGATTCGGTCGGGGTGATCGAGTCGGCTGAAGCCGACTGGCACCTCGGACCAGTCCAGCCATTGTGGGACTGCTGGCATCGTCGCGTTGACCTCGCGACAACGCAGCTTCCGACCCCTTTTGGAGTCGGACCCTTGAAAAATCATGAGTACCCCCCCTTTGAGGGGGATACTGTGCGGCGCCGCCTCCTGCAGCGGAGCCTCCTTCGCCATCGGCCTCCGGCTCGGGTTGTTTTTCCTCCCGCAAACGCTGCAGGAAGCTACAGTCCCGAGTCGAGTGCCCCGCCTTATATTTGGCGGTGCTATGGAACGAACAAGGCCCGTCGAGGATTTCCTCGAAGGTTAGCTTTGACGCCTTGCGCTGTTGCCAAGGGCGCTCCTGTTTTTGGCCAGCGTCGCCACGCTGGGGGCCACGCTCTGCGGCCGCAACCAGGTCGGCTCCGCTAACTCCGTCACCGCCGCCTGCCTTCCGCTTCGGGGGGCGGTTGTCTTCCCGCTTCCGACCTGAATCGGTGGGGACTTTCCGACTTGAGGACTCGGCTTTGGCTTTGCCTTTGTCCTCGTACCGCATCGCTTCTTCACCCGTCGCGTATTTGCTGGCGACTTCCATGAGCCGACCCATGGTCTGGATGTTAGACCGGGCCAACTTGTGTTTGAGGAGTTCGTATTTCACTCCCTGAGAAAAGGCCTGGATGGCCTGCATCTCGGTGACATCCTCAATCGAGTTGCGCAGTCGGGTCCAGCGTTGGATGTAATCGCGGACCGACTCGCCCTTTTCCTGGACGCAGAGCCACAGGTCTTGGGCGTTCCCAGGGCGCTTATACGTGCCCTCAAAGTTTTTGATGAAGGCCTCTTGGAGGTCCCTCCAATCATAGATGCTATCTTCGGGCAGGCTGTTAAGCCATGCCCGAGCCGACCCTTCCAGCATCAGGGGTAGGCTTCGGAGGGCGACACGCTCGTTGCCTCCTCCTATGTTGCATGCGACTAAGTAGTCGACAAGCCAAGTTTCCGGCTTGGCTGTGCCATCATACTTGTCGATGCCACTGGCAATTCGGAACCGATCCGGGAAAGGCTCGCCTCGAATCCGCCTGCTGAAGCAAAGCGGACCGGTGGAGGCAGAGCTGCCCGACTGGTTGACTTCGCCGGCGCGTCGCTCAGCCCGCACCCGGGCTGCCCGCCGTCCCTCGATGTCATCGCGGGCATCGCGGGCATCGTTCGCGTCGAAGAGAGCCGGCTCGCCGCCGCTCAGCCTGGAGCCGGTTAATCTCCAGGCGAGCGTCAGGCCGGTTCGTGGATCGACTCGGTTGAGACGATCCGACTGTGACGGGGCGACTCGGAGCTCCTGAGGGCCGACTCTGAGTCTCTTGGGAAGCCAGCCGGTTGCTAACCGACCCGGCTTCGTTTTGTTGTTCCACCGCCGTCTTCATCAGAGTGATGACTCGGCGGTGGATTTCCGCCGCGGGGCCGTCTGCTGGAGGTGGCAATGAGTCGGCCAGCGCGGTGGCCGCGAAAAGGTTCTGGGCCGGTGTTTGATAGACAAGGACATCGTCCTGTTGCCGTCCGAAAAGTGGGGCCCGAGTAGCCCGACTCTTCCGGGCGGCCGAAGAAGTTCGCCGGTTCGCGCGGCTGCGCGAACCGTGTGGATCATTCGGTTGTCGATCTTGCTGTTCGAGTGCCACCCGCTCTTGATCGAGGCGTGCTCGTTCTGCAAGGAGGGCTTGCCGAGAAGCCTCCAAGGCCCTCTCGGCATCCGATTGTCCGTTGATGGGCGTATGCAGGTGCTCATGGGCTGCCCTGGCTGCCGCTGCTGCAGACGTTCCCACATCCTCTGCGGCGCCATCCCCAACCACATACACCTCAGCGGAGGCGGTATGGCTGTGCGAACTCTCGTCCCCCTCGGATTCGGATCCCAGGATGGAAAGGAGAGATTCGGCGCCCACCATGGCGACGAACCTGAAATATTCCTCGCCCTTGCCCGGGGCTGGAGGAGATCCGAGCCGGAGCTCAGGCTCCTCCTCCACGGTATGGCACGGACGCGGATCTTGGAGATGTAATTGGCCGAAAGCGTCGGCCAAGAAGTGAAGGCCGCCGAAGATGAACTCCGAGCCTTCAGGATGCGCGACAGGCGACATGTTGCCGATGATGAGCTTGTCGCCGGTCGCTGGAGAAGATCCCGCCTGGGTCGTAGCTCCAAAACACGCCGCCCCTACCTGGCGCGCCAACTGTCGCGGGGTGTTCGCGGCAATATCCATTTGTTATAGGATTGTCGGGGATGCGTGTATGGAAGATCTAGGCGGTGCACACAAGAACTTTTACCCAGGTTCAGGCTCTCCAAATATGGAGATAATACCCTACTCCTGCTGAATGTATTTGATGTTCTTACGTGAAAAAGGGAGTACCATAGGAATGAGAGAATGTAAGGTCTAGAGTCTAGCCCCCTTCTGCATGGAGGGCTCGGCCTTATATAGGCCTGCGCATCAGCCGACTCGGTCATTCGGCTGAACTACAGTTACTGTCCTAATTAACTGACATTTATATCTGGTAACCGTCCGAGTAACACCAGTCTTCATGCCGGCTGAAACGTACGCCTTGATGAGTTGTAACGCCTGTCTTAATGGCACCCAGACGTTGTACCATGGCAGGTTGTTCTTGGGCCTTCGTCCGAATAGGCCTTTGCGAAGTTGTTGGGCCTGCATCCGAGTGGGCCTTGCCAGGCTTGCTGGGCCGACTCGAGTCATTGGGCCTACCCGGTTGGGCTTCCCTCGTCAGAGCCAGAGCAAGAGTAGTCTAGTCTAGTATAAGAATAAAATATCAGCTTTACTTTCCTGCAATTTAATCTTCAGTTCTATATTTCTGTTGCTGTTTCCAGTTGAATTTAACTTACTGTATTTCTGTAATAACTTATGTATATTTTAGAGTTTGTAATATATATAGTTGTTGGACCATCAATGCTTCTGTTGTACACTCTGATCGATGTAATATAATGAGATGAGATTTTGTTATATTATATCAAAGACTGGCACACTACACCGTGCAGTGGTGTGCAGGGTCGCTACAAAACCGTTCTGACGGATATCTCTATAGCTTAGTAGGGTACGAGTTGAATCGGGGTATAGCAAAGCATCCTCGATTGTTACTTGAGTACCCATAGGGAGAGTAATTATGGCTCGTCCTGAGCCAACAATTACGGCATCGCGTCCGGCGATTGTTAAAATTTCTCCTTGTCTCTTAGTGAGATTTTAGAAATATTTTAGTTCCCTAAGAATAGAGTTTGTGGTACCACTGTCCACAAGGCACATTTCCTCTTCCATCGGATTGCTTCCCGTAGAAATCTATATATAGAAATGAAGAATTTAGTATAAAATTCTTGATCAGATATATAGAATATATACAAATATATTTAGATACATGAGTACTTTTACAATACTGTAATTAAGAATATATGTCTTCAACATATAACTACTACAATATTGTCTTAAAACAATATAATAGCAACATAGCATTCAATGATTACAACATAATGATATCATATGGATGTTATGATAACGATGACGGAGTGGAGGGACTTATTCAAAGTCACCAAACATATCATTCGAAGCGAATTCAATGATCATGGTCTCCGTGTTCAGCGCATCGTCGGATTGTTGGAGATGTTTGTTGTCCTGGGGTTCTGGAAGAACAGCAGTGGAACAACCGATTTCCGTGGATTTGTCGGTCTGAAGATTGAAGTGTGCTTCAAACTTGGATCCTTGAGCTTATTTCTTGCGTCCCACGGATTGTAGGTAGAGATCAACGAGGTGTCGAGGGATGCGACATTTTTTGGTGGAATGCTTGTAGCATCCACACTTTTGGCATACTTGAGATTTGTCGAATTTAGGCTTTTCAATGCCTTTCCCCTTATCCATGGCACGTGGCTTCTTCTTCCAGTTTCGTTTGTGCTTTCCTTTGAAGTGCTGCTGTTGGTGCTTGGAAGAGCCAGCAGACTTAATATTATTCTGAGCATTGTAATGTACTTCTGCGAGCGGGGCGGCGCCTACATTGCGCTGATGATGGTTCCTCAAACTGAGTTCATCATGTCTTTCCGCTTGCAGGAGTACATGTATAAGGTCAGAATAAAGTTGGAATTCTTTGGCGCGGTACTGGTGCTGCAAGATCCTGTCCGATGGAAGCATTGTTGATAAGGTTTTTTCAATCTTATCTGCTTCAGAGGGTTCTTTCTCGTAGAAACGCAACTTAGAACAGATTTTGTGAACAGTGTGGTTATATTCTTCAATGGACTTGAAGTCCTGAAGCCGAAGTTGGACCCAATCATGAGTTGCTTCAGGAAGGATAACCGCTTTCTGTTGTTCATATCTTGTTTTAAGTGCTAGCCATAATGCACGTGGATTTTCTTCCATCAGGTACTCAGATTTGAGGTCCGGATGAATATGGTGCCTTATAATGTATAAGACAGCATATCATTGAGGCTCTGGTAATGCAGGTGTTCCCTCAACGGGAGGGTTGATCGTTGCCACAATGCTGCGGGACACAAGAGCGATTTTGACATCCATTGCCCATGTAGGATAGTTGTGACCATCGAGCGCAAGCTCTTCAAATTCTTTGGCCATCTTGATCTACATGGAATTAAACCAGAGATTTGATTAATTTACTTAAGAGTAAATCAAAGTATCGTCATGATTATGTTGTAATAAAAGTACAAAATTTTGAAAGGTTCAAGTGAAGACTTGAAATATGAAGTGTAGATCTCAAGTTGTATAGCGTAATCTTGTAGTAATAGATGGCATAATCTGACGAGAGTCAGTAGATACTCAAGATTCTATTACCTTGTGATATGCTATAATTCGAATATTTGGAAGAGCACGTTGAAGATAATCATTATGTCGATATGGACATAATGTAGACCTTACAGTAAATGAGGAATAATCTGCAAGTATGCAATAGATTCCGTGTCCATTTACCTTGTGATCCACAAATATATGAGATAACCATGTTTAATTTTGCGTGTTAATTCCTCTTGAATTAAGCCAATTGGACTAAAGAGCATTTTTGGGCTTAATTGAGGTAAATTAACATATAATTTCGCAAGAAATTTGATTTCAATTGCAAAATTATACAAATTATAAATAAAGTGCATGTTATAGGGATTGCATTGATGCAAACACATTGAACATGGACATATATTACATTTACATATTTTCTGAAGATTAAAACTTAACAGAAAACAACACTGAAATGTAAATATATGTAAAGGCAGGGGTCTAAACATAGTAAACATGGATTAAAAATACTGATAGAGGGCTAAATTGAGAAAACCCGAAACTATAGGGGCTTTTCTGCAAAATGCCCACGCAGCCGGGTGGACCAAGGCAACCTGGGCCGCGGCCCAGGCGGCCTTATGGCCCATTCAGCCTGGCGGGAGGGCGCGGAGGGCATGGCGAGCCACCCAAACCTGGGCTTGGGCCGCGGCGGCCTTTCGGCTGGCCCAGGCGGGTGAGCGCCGGCGGTTGGGGAGGGTATAAAGGGGCAGCGGGGAGGGACGGTTAGGGTTTCCCAACCCTAACCCCCACACTACCCGGTCCGGCGGCGGCGGCGCCCGGTCCGGCGGCAGCGGCGCCCGGTCCCGGTGGCTCCCTTCCATGACGATCCGGCGGTGCCGGAGCTCCCCCTTCCAAGATGCCGGCGACGATAGCTGGTGAAGCCACCCCATGCCACCGCGCCGACGGCCTTCAAAGCGGCGAGTACTGCTCCTCGCCGGTGGGGGAGGAGTAGCCGTTGGGCAGGCCAAGGGACGCGGGGTCCCATGCCCCCAGACGGTGGCCGGGGCGGACGGAGGTGGAGGCCAGGGCGCGCATGAGCTGGTGGCGGTCGTCGGTCCGAGGGGGCGGAAACGGTGACGGTGGCGGCGGATGCATGGTGCGGGCGAAGCCGGGTGGAGGCGGAAGGGCGGCGAGTTCGCTGGTCAGCTCGGATACCGGTGCAGTGAAGACGACCGCCGGCGGAGAGGCGCTCGGAGGGCACGGGTCGTAGCCATGCACCGGGCACCACGTCGGGCCGGTGGCCGGGCTCGGCCACGGGCACCATGGCGACGAGATTCGCGGAGGGGTGGCCGCGCCATTTGCTGAGGCCGCGGAGGAGGCACGCGCCATGCCCAGGAGGCGGAGGGCACGCCGGTTCTTGCGGCGATGGTCGACGACGCGGGCGGCACCTCCCGTGAGCATGGCGACGGAAGCCGAGGCCGGGGCCACGGCGCCCATGGCGGGAGCAAATCGCCGGCGACGACGAGCGGCAGAACGGTTGCGGCGACGAACATTCCTGAGAAGGCGAAGGAGAAGCGCGGTGAAGAAGCGAGGCATCACGAATCTCACCTCTCTTCGTTCTTCTTGCTTCTGTTTGTTTGATTGCTCTCGGCAGAGCGTGCCGATAACGTATTTAGAGTAGAAAGAAATCACAGAGAATGATGAATCAACTCACACTTTATTGATGATGATATTGCCTTATATACTATTATAAGAGACGCCCGTTCGTGCGATACGACGGTTTACAAGAGGCAACTGCCGACGGTTAGAAGCAGAGATTATTTGGATTAACCAAATACTAATTAATCCTAACACTTTAGAGCCACCTTCGGGCTTTGCCGCGCTTTTGTGGCCATCTGATCTAGAGTAAATTTTCAGCAAAATTTGTCATAGTATTGGTGGACCACCACAACATAAGCAGCAAGCCACACTTTGGCTCATCTTTATATGTAGCAAAAGCATGGATACCACCTAAACCGAATAGGCCCCTGAGCTGCATTGCAGATTAAGACTAACAAAGACGCACTGACCCAGTTCTCTACGCCGGTCCTTCATATTAAACGCTGGTTCAGCTTTCTTTGGTCCAAACTCTAAGCTCAGCCACATAACTAAATCCCCTCTGACCTCCACGTATCAAAATCCACTAGAGCAGGGGCTAGGGCCCACCATGACCACCAGTTCGTTCTCACGAGCCACGTGACAGCCAATGACATTGTACGCAGGATCTACTTCCAAGGCAATTCCCACCGCATGCTTTTTCCTTTTCCCACCTCATACTTTGCTTCCTTAAAATAATAAATTAGAATACCATATCCGATCGAAAATAGATAACATTCTAAAACATATGCAATTAAGCTTCTCTAATTTAATTATTACTATATAAAAAGTATTTAGATTGATCAAATAAGAATAGTGTCACTAGATTTATGATAAAAAAATAACCTTTATAGTATCATAATTTTTGTAAATTTTTACCGGCATATTTATATGAGAAGGAATTGTCAAAGTTGATTTTTCTTCCTCTTTAAATATTTGGGTTTCTTTAGAAAAGAAACTTCTTTCGGGAGACTGATACATATTTTTAGCACTAAATATGCTTTCGTGTAGCAATTGATGTGTCATTTGATGCATTTTTCACTTACATTTTGAAGAGCAATCATCCCCACCAGGTTCAGTATATGCCCCGGAGACCGTGTCAAGACCCAGAATGACATATATTACTTTCTCCATTTAGAAATATAAGATGTACATATTTTTAAAATTTTATCTTTGATCAAGAATTTATTTAATAATATATGGATTACATGATACAAAATCGATACCATTGGAAAGTGTTTTTTAATACGAATCCAACAATATCAAATTTTATATCGTGTAATCCACATATTATTGAAAAAATTCTTAGTCAAAGATAAAATTTAGAAAGTGTGTGTGCCTTACATTTCTGGATGGATGGAGTATTGAACAAAGGGAGTTATATTACATGAGGACAAGAACTTATGTAACCTCTACAATTGTGCTACGTTTACTTCCTTTCCCTGACCTTCCTCTCCAAAATATGGAACTCTAAATGAGAAAACTAAAATAACTGCTATTTATGCAAGACTGAACTCATAAAATTTCAAAAACATTTAAATATACCATCCAAACATTGAAAAATATACAACTTGAAAAATAAAAGAATAGAAAAAACCCGGTTAGAATTTCGAGCGATGCGTAGGGAAAAGAGTGGCAGTTCAAGGATTTTATGAGACTCAAGAGAAGGACGGAGAAGGAAGATAACGAAGACTCGGTGTTGAACCCACATGTCTCACAAATCCAGTGCCCGCACAAGAAGCTGCGTGCAGCTAACCGCATATTAGTTTATTTGATATTTGCATAGTAATTTTTGAATCGGATCACTTTCGTGGGGCCTGGAGTTGCTTTCTACCACGTGTTTGTGGATCAGGGCGAAGAGAAAAGGGGTGTCGCTTTTCCCTGTTTTCCATTTCCACATACAAATGCTTTAGCACTGGACTGACTGTTCTCAACTACCGAATTTACGTGTTCGAGCTCTACGTAGTTGACGAACACGGCTGTCTGTCGCTGCAACAAAAAGAATCGAGGACAGCATGGCGTGCTTGTTTGAGCACGAGCACGGAGCACCCCTCAACGTGAAATCCTGCGTCAGCCACTATGACACGCTACGTTAACACCAGCTGTGCAATTCGTGTTTGTACGGGCTCTTTGGGAAGATGAGGTGCGGGGGCACGCAAACAGAAACACGGAGAATAACGAACGCAGGGGCCCCCCACGCTCCCAAGTTTTTCAGGATCAGAATGGGCCCACGCCGATGCCGCGTGTATCGGGCAAAAAGCGAGCGGATCCACTTGTCCCGTCGCGGCGCGCTCGTGGGGTCGAAGGACCAGGCCCCTGTGTCGCTGTGCATGGGGCCTGGAGATGTATCCTCTGCTTGGAGCTCGGAAGAGAGAGGAGAGGAGAGAAGAGGTGACACGTGGCGTGGTCTTTCTTGTCTTTTGCTGGTGATGAGGCCCACTTGCAAATGACTTGCTAGCGTGCGCCGCCAGTGGCAACTTGAGGAGCTCGTGCTATGGAAAAAAAATATTTTCCGAGTTTCGCAGCTATGTGGCTCCATGCCATTGCCCTCTCCAGCAAGGCATTTCCATTTCTCTGTTCTTTCTTGTGAAGGGAAATGAGGGTGTAAACGTGACGATCTGGGGATTGGTAAGGACACATGAAGTACAAGTATAAGAATAATTCGCTCATCTCAGCCTTCTTTTTTAAAAAGAAATCAGCTCAACTTACTTCGCTCAAAAACAAACTGACAATTTTTTTTACTTCGCTCGAAACGAAGGAGCTCAGGCTGCTCGGCTCACCGTACTGTCCAAAAATTGGCAATGCTTGAAGGCTAATGCATGCTGTC
>JAGXJF010003084.1:600000-875886 GCA_019208055.1 Stipa capillata
GGTAACGAGGACGGGGGACAAGGTCCCATACCCGTACCCGGCTTACTCGACGGGTAAAATATTTGGACCATTAACATCCCCGTGGGTAAAAAACTTTACCCATACCCGGCTCCTAAACAGGTAAATCCCCACTGGGTGTCAGGTACACGTTGCCATTTTGATGCACTTGTCATATGTCCTACATATAACAACATATTGTAATTGACTGTTGTTACATGATATTTGCAAAGTGATGAAACAAATTTACCTTCCTTCATGTATGACATTAAGTGCAGCCATGTTGTCCCACGTATCCTTCCATATGCATGGCACTCCCTCCATTCGTCATCCTTTCTGCCTTTCCTCTCTTGCCTACATTTCAAATATCATAGCACATGTGTTGGTACAAAGAACAAAATTACATGGAAACTTAAAATGTTATGATGATGCACAATTACTCATGGATTTTTGTGTCGAGCTCTCTGTTAGCTGGAGGGGGACCATTTGGAAGAGATCAAACTGTCTCATGACACGCTGATGTGCATACGACTCCACCATGTGTGAGAAGGCCAGGTGGCAAGTCGTCACCCAAAGCTGGTTGTCCCTGGAGCATTGATTGGAAAATCCTAGAGGTGCAGCACTAAATAATTTGTTGTCCAGGAGAACCATATCACACCCTTGTGCTGCAACAGCTCAAACTCCTAGGGGTAGAACGGGTAGCACCAGGCTGACACGTCCTGAGCCGAGGTTAACGTGGCACATGTCCACCGGGTTCCTGTAGTGGGCCCATCTATGTAGCTCTCTCCTCTGGGGTAAAGGTCATCGGCTGGGTTATCCGGGGCCATCCGACAGAGAAGTGCTCCCAAGACCACAATTGAAGCAAAGTGTGACAGACATTGAATATAAGTTCCTTGGCTTTCTTGTACTGTGAGGTGTCGCACAACCCTCTACATAAAACACATCACTGCAGATCCCTAGCTAATTGAGGGACGGCATCGCGTGGGCCATTAGCCAAAGACTTAGTCATGTGGATGTAGCTCGGATACACTACATTACCATGCGACGTGGGAAACATGTGCCGACTAAAGAGAAACAACAAGCAGGCAACTAGGTGCGTCCTCACTACCTCGTCATCAGCACCTTCTGGGCACTTGTCAAACCTCCTTAGCTAGTATAGAGGGACGCTTCGTGCTAGGTTCCCCATGTTTTTTCTCGGGATCTCCACACCAAATCTCGCACCCAAGTGCTCCTGCCAGTCAATTGTCCTAGGAGGTGGAACAATTTGCCTCCCTGCTGATGGGCAAACAAGTGACCATGAAAGCATCCTAAAGAGTCACCATCATCTCTCCCCAATGAAAGTGGAAAGTGTGAGTTTGGGTCTCCACCTATCGAGAGGAGTGGACAATAGAGACGCGTCTAGAATGCAAGAGCGATCGATGGATTGCATCCTAACAAACTGCAAAAGTCCACTCTCCTGAGGACATGGAACGAAATGCTCATCAAGGTCCCAGTGTGACCTAGGTCCCTAAGCATATAGGTAGATGAAATGCCGAAGCACCTGTATCGCTCATCGTAGCTAGCCTTCAACAAATCAGTCATCAGAGCCATCTCCTGCATATAGGAACGTAGCAATTAGTTCAATTACATACAAAATAAATGACATTATTAATATCAAATATTTCAAAAGTATAGCAAGTTGAATATTACAAAATAAAGCTAGTTCGACACAATTTGAAACAAATTTATTACAACTTAGATGAAATATTACAAAGAAAATAACAAGTTCCACATAGTTCGAGTCAACTTTATTATTATAGCTTATATGAAATATTACAGAGAAAACACCAACAATAAACACTAGTTACGCATCGAGACGCTCGGCTTATTCAGGCAATCCTTCCTGCTATTGCAACACTTGCGTCATTCTCCAAGTAGGCTATTGTCCATGTTATTCCTAAAATGATGACTCTGTAGCATCCTTTACCATCCTATCCCACCAAGCAAACATGTTCTCATACCATCCGGTATCATAGCATCCTATCCAACTCTAATAGCGTTTGGTTGCCTGGCTGAAGTTGGATACGACATGGCCATCTAGATTTCTAGGGATGGAGTCGTCCAAGTGGATGTTTGGTTGGATGGATATGATGAACCAATTTTTTGTTTGGTTGGATAGATGAGAGTAGATAGAATGAGCGACTTTTTTGTTTGGTTGTGATAACCTCTTAGTGAGATTAACCCCAATTCATGCATTGTTCAATCATGCATTGTTCAAAAAATCCTAAGTCTGGTTCAGATTCATTTTGTCATGTTTTCACTCTTTCTTTTGTTACAAGTGCTATACATTTGTATTTACAAAAAACATATGAATATACTTGAGATGTCTAAATTTTTGACATCAAATGTGCACTTGGATTACAAATTTCAGCAATAGGCATGTATTTGCTATGTAAATTTCAGATAGGTATAATCATAATAAAAGAAATCAGCAAATTGTTTGCTCCTCTATGTAAATCTCAGCAAGATAGAACAAGAATAAATAAATTTTAGCAAAATATTTGAACTTATTACGTAAATTTCAGCAAGACAATAGAGCAACGAACTAATTTCAGCAACATCTTACAATAAATTTCAGTCCCACATCACATAATAGCAAGGTTCTCGAGTACTAAATAAGTTACATCAAGTTCACATGTACTGATAAGTTATTTGCTTTGGTCGATGCCAAAAGCACATATTAAAAAACTTAACAACAGTTCAATGTCTTTGGTTGGACCAAAAGGAGCCGTACTACAACATATTTGCCATCATGCATTGAAGTAGTTAGCAACAAAAGTAGTCGCCAAAACATACTTGTCACCCACATCTAGCAGGTCGAATGCCTTAGCAATGGGAGGGTTATCTACCAAATGAGCATAATAGTGAGCAAGATGGGCACCGTCAAAACCCAGAAGCCTTTTTATGTTCTTCCAAAGATCTTTGGGAAGCTCCTCCTTTTTATCTTCTTTAGCAAACTTCTCTATAGAAGTGGCAAGTCTATCGAAGCTAAATTTCTGTATTCCTTGTAGTCCTATATCTTCTTCATTTGAAATTGACTTGGCTCTCTTCTTCATTTGAAACATCCACCACCATTGAAAATTTGACGAAACTACGTGGCAAAGAAAAATCAGCTCAATCACATATACTAAGAATCCTTGCAGTATAATTTTACAAAGAATCACAAGTATACCACATCATTAATGAATTTGTGCTAATTTATGGTGACAATCTTAATGGTGCTAACAATCTTTATGGAGAAGAATGACATGCAGGTGTGATAAAGCTAGTTGCAAAAAATCAGATTGGCCAAATAGACTTTATACCATGTTTTACAACAAGAACTCGATGCAGAGGAAGAAGAAATCACAACGCCTCCTTCCCACATTGCCCTCTTGCTCGCGTCGACAACACCTCCATCCCGTACCAACCCTCCTTCCTACTCGCTGGCCAAGATTCACGCGTCCCTAATTCCTGCACGGCGAGCTGCCCCTGCCCTCTTTCTCGCCCCGTGTGATGAGACGCCCCCCTGTCCTCGCCATTGAGTCGCGCTTGCCTCCTTCCCGCGCCGCGAGAAGCACCGTCCCTCTTGCCATCGCCAGCAAGTCACGCGCCCCCGCTGCTTCCTAGCCGAGTGCGCCATTAGGAGTGGGGAATATGGTTTGGGTTGGGAGGGTGGTGAGAAATCTTTTTTACCCTAGGCTGTACATCTGTGCGTACCGGCGAGGCCATACGGGTTTTTTTTACTATTGACTTCATCCAGCATCTAGTAGGAATATTCCATAAAATTGGATGACACTATCTAACCCATCCATCTATCCAAACAATTGGATGAAGCCATATGAATGGATGGCCATCTCGCATCCAATCTTATCTAGGCAACCAAACGCCACCTTGACGCCACCTTGAGACAAAAAAAACATACACAAGCCTGACTTACTTATGGTATAATACTGTTAGACACCAATGTCTTTAGCTTTTATTACTCTGTTCAAGGGCTTAATTCTGAAATGGATCTTTGATGTGTTCGTCTAGCACGACACATTCTCGGTGTTTTCGGAAAATGACAAGAAAAGGGCTCGCCACAGATGAACAATGCTCATTGACGATGACATAGCACCCGGGTATCGTCAAGGAGGACAAAGCTGGCCATCCGGGCATAGGGTGGGTCAGGCCGACTACTCGGGTTCCGACTACAACACGGGGGCGCATCATCGACTTGGAGTACAAGACATGGACACGTACCTGCCCGGAATCCCGGGTGGCAGTTGTAACCGATTAGGAAACATATCTGTAAGCCGATTCGGACTCTTGTAACTCTATTCCGGCCGTCTATATAAGGCCAGGTAGGGATCCCCGGATAGGTAGACAAAAAATAGAGCTCTCAGATCATCTGATCATAGACATAGACACATACCCTCATACGGGATACATCAATACCAGCCACCAAACACAGGACGTAGGGTATTACCTCTTCTTGAGGGCCTGAACATGTCTAAACATCGTGTCCCCTAGATCTGCTGTGCTCACACCGCCCCATATTAAGTATTGCCGGAATAATACTCCGACACTCATCATATATATGTTTTATCTGGATGTAACATTATTCTTTTTGGAGAGAATTCCACATATGCCACTCAAAATTTGTCCGGTTCCAAATATGCCACTAAAAAAGTCCCTCTTCCAAATATGCCACTGAAATTTTACACCGGTTCCATATATGCCATTGACGTCAATTGACCGCTAGTTGACCGTTAAGTGCCTATTGAAAAGACAGTTTTGCCCTTTGCGTTGTTTTTCATATATACTACTTTGTAGTAAATATAATAGCTGTGTTTGTGGGCATGTTTTTACATATATTAGAGAAAATATTTTCTGATATTTTTGTAACATTTAACATTTATTACAAAGTGGCATATATAAAAGACAACATAAAGGGTAAAACTGTCTTTTTAATAGCTACTTAATGGCCAACTAGCGGTCAACTAACGGTCAACTGACGTCAATGGCATATATGGAACCGGTGTAAAATTTCAGTGGCATATTTGGAAGACGGGCTTTTTCAGTGGCATATTTGGAACCGGTCATATTTTGAGTGGCATATGTGGAATTCTCTCTTCTTTTTGAACTTGCGGGTCTGATAGGTAAAATAGAAAAGACACATGAATTAAATGTCCTGATTCGATTGATTCCTACGTGAACATAATCACATGATATTGCAGCATAGTTTGCTGCTCTAGAAGAAAAATAGAGAGCACACGAGAACGAGAGCACTCAAATTAATTTGTAAAATGAGTCTAGACCTAATGTTAGAATTCTGCAAATGTGTGTGTAGTTCTTCTACGTTGTAACACTTCACTGAAGCAAACCCAACAACCAGACGCCATTGGTAGTATTTTTTGTTTTTAGATTGGACCCCTCCACGTTTTTTCCTAACATTCCTTTGTTCCACTAAGGCCCTACTTTGCTTCACATGAGCAAACAAACAGATTCATTACCAAAAATTTAGCCTTATTTAATCCTTGTTATTTACCGCTACAATTGATTTGCATGCTGTGCATCCATCCGGCATTGTGCATCTATTTGAAGAAAAATGCTAATCTTGTGACTGCATAATAACCTTTCTGGCCAGGCGATTAACTGTGTGCTTCGCTAATTTGAAATAAATGGATCGATGCTATGAATACTAACCAAGAAAACACATAAATGCATAATATTTTGGGAGGGTGTACTTATGTACTAATTAATACTGTATAGAAGATATGAAAATCTTTTTACATAAGTATGTACTATATGTACTACTAGTAAAAAGTTTATGAACACATGGCTACCAGAAAAGAAAACGAAAAGAGAAGCGCACAAAACGTCAGCATATCCGGTACAGATCGAATTCAAAGGCGCCCATCCTGTGCAAATCCAATTTGAAGCTTTCCGCACCCGCTTTTCAAAATGACGCCATTTACGATTTACCCCCAAATGGAGGGAGGCAGCAGGCGCCGCGGGGCCACCACGTGCCCTCGGCCACTAATCCCCCCACCCACTTTATCTTAACCCGTCCGGCCATCAAACCAAAAACCACAGTCCTGGCGTATGATAATCACGATGCAGCCGGTGGAAAATGAATAAACGCTCGCCCGCGCCGCGCGCCCCCACAAGACTGCTGCTGTTACCACTGCAGCGCCATTTCGTGTCACCCATCTTTTTTGGCTCCATTTCTTTTTAAAAAGAGGGGGCAGGGGGTCTATACAAAAGAGTAGGCGAGACGACCGATATCTGATAATGAAGTGGTGACATAAAATAAAAATAAAAACGGAAGGGTGAAGAAAGCACCAAAGGCCAAAGAGAAAAAGAGGAAAGATTTGGAGGGAGAGAGGGGGAGGAGGAGTGAAATGGGAGAAAGGGGAGGGGCGAGGGCAAACAGTGCATTTGTTGTGCTCACGGACTTCGGCAGCCATTCAATGCTCCACCAAACGCTCGTCTCTTCTTCCTCCCCTTCCTCCCCATCCGTCTCCGCTTCCCCTTCCCCTTCCTCGCCTCTCCTCTTCTCCTCAAACGCCAAAACCACCGCCGCCACAGCCACAGCCTCCCTTTTCCTTCGCAACTCTGCCATGCCGTCCTACGCGCACCACCACAGCTCTCTGGTAAGGAGGGAAGGGGCTGGAGATGATGGGGGCAAAAAAAAGAGAGATTTTTTTATCGAGTTCCTCTTTTTTCATTTTGTGAAGAGAACGAGCGGTTCTTGAACTTGTGTTGCTCGGTTTCTGGAATTGGGAATTTATGTTTTTGCTGTGTGTATGTGTGTGCCTTTTGGACCGTGAAGGACGAGAGGATGGAGGCTCTCAAGGGTAGTAGCCGTCAGGAGGAGACAGCCGAGGAGGTTGCGGCAGTCGAAGCGCCGGCGGCCTGGGGTCTGGTGGAGAGGGACGGTTTCTCCGTGGAGGACCTGCTTGACCTTGAGGAGTTTTGCGAGGTGGACAAGGACGGGGCCGACGAGCACGAGGAGGCGCCTCCAGCCGCCGCGTACCAGGAGAAGTCGAACGACGACTCCCAGCAGTCCGTCGTGTCTTACGAGCTCGTGCCTCCCGCGCAGCCGGCGCCGGAGATTGTTGACCTGCCGGTGAGGTTTCAAGAGACTTTTCCTCTCGCCGGAAATACGCGGCTTTCCCGAGGCTATTTTGTCGTACGCTGAGAATTAATTTTGTGCCGTGCTCTGTATTTTTGCAGGCGCATGACGTCGAAGAGCTGGAGTGGGTGTCCCGTATCATGGACGACTCGCTCTCCGAGCTACCGCCGCTGCCGCAGCCTCCGGCGTCGATGATGGCGTCGTTAGCTTCGCGCCCGCCGCTGCAGCCGCAGCCCCGGATGCCGCAGCGGCGCCCGCAGGACGGAGCGTACCGCGCGCTGACGTCGGCGTCCGACCCGTTGCGGACTCCGACCATATGCGCGCTGTCAACGGAGGCGCTGGTGCCGGTCAAGGCGAAGCGCAGCAAGCGGTCGCGGGCGTCGGGGTGGTCGCTCTCGGGCGCCGCGCCTGACTCGACGTCGTCATCGTCGACCACCACCACCTCCTCGTGCTCCTCGTCCGCCTCCTTCTCACCATTCTTTCTGCTGGACTCGCCCCAGCTCGGCGCGTCGGACATAATGGAGGAGTACCACCTCCTCCCGCCGTCGCCGAAGAAATCGAAGCAGGGTAAGAACAGCAAGCACAAGCCCAAGAAGCGCGGCCGGAAGCCGAAGCAGCTCCCCCCTCACCCCACCGGCGCAGTATCGGCCGCCACCCCGGGCGACCGCCGTTGCAGCCACTGCGGCGTCCAGAAGACCCCGCAGTGGCGCGCCGGGCCGGAAGGCGCCAAGACGTTGTGCAACGCCTGCGGCGTCCGCTACAAGTCGGGCCGGCTCCTCCCTGAGTACCGCCCGGCCTGCAGCCCGACCTTCGTGAGCACCATCCACTCCAACTCCCACCGCAAGGTGCTCGAGATGCGGCGCAAGAAGGAGGACGGCCCCCTCACCGTCACCGCGACGGTCGTCGCGTCGTTCTAGCTAGCTTGGCCGCCACACCCTCGGTGGCTGTACATTTTTCCGGCCGTAGTAGTCTCGTACCGTACCTGAATTTTTTCCCTTTCTCTTCTAGTATCATCCTAGTTCCGGTTGGATTAATTAGAGTGTAGGAACTTTAGGTCATGTTAGGTCTAGGAAATTCGGCTTTGGTTCCGGTGCTCGTCCAACTCCAGCTTTATTAATTTGTTAGGGTACTACTGCTACAGCAGCGGTGCAGCACTAGCGCAGAACTTTATTTCCAGCTTTTTCCTAAGGAGTTTTTCTACGAGATACTCCGGTCAGCAGCATGTTTGGTACAACAACGGCGGTGCTTAGTCCTGACCAGGCAAGAAGATAGCAAGAAATTAACCTTCCCTCTGGTGTGAGAAGGGAAAAAGGAGATGTAACTGGTCGCCTTGTTTTATTGCACAGGGCCAGGAGATGAGAAGGGTGCATCACTTCCGGGAACGGGTGCTTGTTATGTGCGCCCTTGGCTACACATCACATGATGGTGTCATCTGTAACAGTATGATATGCTTAGTTTTAGGAGCTGAGAGCTTGGGATAGCGAGGGGTTGAAGCAACCAGCATAGGTAGATGGAGATGTTGCAAGCAATAGTGCCATGCCGCGGTGTTTGTTGTGTAAGGGAGGAATGGAACAGGGAAGTAGGGCCCTTGGCCTATCTTCCGATGAATTATGCAGCTGTGTGGCCCTGCGGTGTGTAACTGTTTGAAAAGACGAACATTTACTACCTCTTTGGTCTTGGTCAGGTACACCGGCTTCCGTGCCTGCTCAGTATTATTTATACACAAGCTTTGGTGCAGCTGCTGCACTGAGATGCTTCTCCCTCGTGATTGAGAACCAAAGCTTGTGTATAAATAATACTGAGCTGCACCAAAGCCTGAGATGTCTCCATGGTTCGTGGCTTCATGCTCGCTACTCTGGTGCGAAGTTTGAAATTTCCAAGGAGATTTCTTTTCCTCTTCGGTGCAGTGCTTCTGCATTGTTTGTGATAGCGTTGAGTGGTGGCACGCTCATTTGGATTGGACCCAGCGCCAACTTATTTCCGACCTAACCAGGACGGAAATTGCGATGGTGGGGCACGGGCACTGACGTGGTGACCGCGACCCGGCCTTCTTCCAATTGCTGCCTGCCTCGCTTTGCGCTGCACTACCCGACCTGGCGCCCAGCCACGCCCTCACGCGCGGCTCCCACTTGGCCCGCCCCACATTAACCTCATGTCTTCTTATCTTTATCAAGTACGCAATTGCTTTGTTCCTTTCTTTCTGCCCCGTCTTCCCTTCCTTCCCCACTTGTATTCTTTTCTTTGTGTTTTCTGCTCCCTGCAGTTCTGCTCTCAACTGAGTTGCGTAATTGCATATCTATTGTTCATGCCCTGTGGCCTGTGCACAGCAGAGAGCTGCTGTGGCAAGGATGGGGGAGGTGCCTGTGCTGTGCACTCCTGTTCACTTTCACACTACCAAGCCTATAAACTCAGGCATGAAAAATGCGTAAATACCATGTGCCTCCAGTTCACACGATGAAGATAAAAATCGCTGCACCTTGCATGTTGTAGTGTTGCTGGTTGTAGAAAAGGAATCATGTTACCGATAAAACGGGCCATAGCTGCTAGGTGAGCCCGGGCTCGCATGAGCCCGGCTGAAAAAGAAATATTTTTCGTGCTTTCAAAGAACTTCAAAAAATTCACATATGTACATGATCGAGTATTATGCGCAGCTGTCAAGTTTCATGCAATTTTTTTGCATTTTTGTAGCCTGTGCAAAAAAAATATAAATTTGTAGCACATAAAGATGCTTTTGGTCCCTCATGGTTGTGTTTTTAGTGCACACCACGAATGAACTCATTTTTTCACGAAACTTAGTGTATTCTAGCATGTATATGTGAGATTTTTCTTAGGAATTTTTTTAAAACTTCAAAACACACCTTTTGAATTTAATAAAAATAATAAAGAGGGCATGTGTGTCCGGGAGTAAGAATTGCATTTGCATAAAACATGCGCATAACTCGATTAAACTTGACTAACTTATGGTATGACCAAATTTGTATAGTTAGTCACCAATCAATCATGTTCTTAAGAATGCCTAAGATATCCAAATTTTTTTCTAACTTGTGATAAGAAAACAGAGCCACAAGTAATGTCATAAGCTATGATGCTAAAATATTATCGGAAGCCGTTGTTGTGGCAGTGAACCAAAATTTTGACGAGCTCTGATGACGCGTGGCCATCTCTGGTCTCAAACACCTCTGGTATACCGGTAGTATCTAGGACGAGAGTGTAACCGCGTGCTGGATTGTTTAAAATATAGGTGCCCGGGAATTTCGTTACGAGGAAGGAAGTGAGGCGGGTTTTGGGTTTGGACGGATCATGAGAAGTCACGCTCGGGTGGCGCGGGGCGGAATCATGCAACTGCAGCGCACCGAATCCATCGGTCATCGATTCGCAAAATATTTTAGAATTAGAAATATAATAATTCACGCGCACAGTTCAACACGTGAGCCCGATGGGCCCACCGCGTCGGCGCGTCCGGTTCGGGGCGTTCGAATCCTTTTCGCTGAAGTCGTTCCCTCCTTGCTACGTACTCAACGAATGGATGGTACTAGTGCAGTAGCACGGCCACGTATTGAGCAGCTCTACTAGTACTGAAATCGCCTACTAATGGAGTTGCTGGATTCAGTAAATTCCCTGACGCATCTAATTCAGTTCCATCTTACCGGAAGTAAAATGTGCCGGGCACTTTGGCATGGTATTAGTAATGTTCGAGTTTAAACAAAAACAGGGAACAATGCACGAATAGGATAAGAGCAAGTCTATCAGGCCCCCAATCCCCTCCCCGATCGGTAGTTTAGGGGAGAGAGAAGGAAAAACCGCGTCCAGCAGCTCCCCCATCCCCTCCCCTAAAGTCGGGTCGCCCCGGTTTCGATCTCCCCCTCCCCTATCTATCGGGGCTCCCCGATTCGTCCCCTCTCCCCCTAAATCGGCAACGGCTCGATCCGGAAAGCTCCTTCCTGCGACCACGCCGCCACTCGGGTTCGTCCGTGCGAAGGGAGGCGGCGCTGACGCCCGCCGGACCGAGCAGCACGGCCGCCGAAGCGCAGCGCCCCGCCGACGTCCGCTCTTCCCCGCTCGGGGGCGCAGGGGCAGCGGGAGGCCGAGCCAGGGGAGGGAGCCCAGGGGCGGCGGCGCCAAGGCCCGCCGGAGCGTGTGCACGGCCGCCTAGGCGCGGCACCCCGCCAGCATCCGCCCTCGCCCGCTCGCAGAGGCCCGGCCTCGCGTGAGGAAGCCGGAAGGCAGCGGCGCCAAGGGAGATGGGAGGCGGCGAAGCAAGGGGAAGCCGGCGGGCGGCGCCCCGCCGGTGCGTCGTCCGAGGAGGCCGAAGCCCCGCCGAGGCCCGCTGTCGCCCGCCCGGGCCCGCCTGGGGCCGCGCCGGCTCGGCTGCGTGCCGGGTCTCCCTCGTGCGCTCGCCGGCGGCCTGTAAGACGGTGGCGTGGCAGAGCTGGAAGGCGGCGGCGGTGTGAGAGCAAGAGAGAGGGAGTGAGCGGCGGCGGTGTGAGAGCAGGAGAAACGGGAGAGAGAGTGAGGGGTTTTTTTCCATTTTCTTGTTTTATTATAGGTGAGTAAAATATAGGTGAGTGAAATATAGGGGAGATGTTTTAGGGGAGCTGTTGGAGTTGAAAAAAATTTAGGGGACAAATTTTTTAGGGAAATCCCCTATATAGAGATTTAGGGGAGAAATTTTAGGGGGCCTGATAGACTTGCCCTAAGTACTATTCGTTCTTGACTACTCATTTGGTGCAAGGACGGCACACCACTAAGCACTTGTATTTTCTCTGGAGAAGTGACAAAAATTAACATGCTTGTTAGAGTAGTGCGTATTTTAAGCAAGGCTGAGACTGGGAAAGATTCGAGTTACTTGCAGAGTTCTTGAAGTTTGTCTCTTGTGCTAGTCCAAGTTCTGAAGAAAAGAAAGTAACTGGTACTCTTTTAAGTTAGGATGACGAACCCTGTTTAAGAGCTAGCATTAGCCAGGAAGTTCAGAGCAATTTTCCAGTGCTCTTATTCAAACATTACGTAGTAGTATATCTTCATTCTTCACTCAACATGACATAGGCATTCTTTATTTTTGAGAGGGAAGCAATGAAGCGCGTGGTAGAAGATTTTTGCTAAACAGCCGCTCGGCCTGCTTTTCATCTCAGCCATCCATGTCTTATTCGGCAATAATGGAAAAAACGAAAGTACAGGGGCACGAATCGGAAGCCAAGAAAAGCTTTAGCCTGCAGTGTAGCAGTTGACTTGTACTGATCCAAAGCTTGCGAGTCGGGACCCATAATTGTTTGCTCCGTAATGTCCACTACGTGGTCACATGGAGACTCAATAATGCACATTACACCAGCACGAAGTGGTTCAAATATGAGAAGGCATCTATCTATCTATCTATTTATATACTAAAAGTAAAATAAGAAAGACTAAAAATTCTCACAAAAAAGCAAAACATTCGATCGTTAATTTGGTGGTCCATTTTATTATTAGTAGACCATAACCGATAGATCTTCATAACTGTACCTAAATAGATCACAACCGATGGATCTTCATAACTGCACTAAACATATTATAGCCGATAGATCTTCATAACTGCACCTAAACAGATCACAACCGATAGATTTTCATAACTGCACCTAAACAGAACACAGCCGATAGATCTTCATAATTGTACCTAAACAGATCACATCCAATACATCATCATAACTGTACATAAATAGACGGCTCGATATAACGACTAGCAAGCCGGCTCATAAATGCACCTAAATAGACGGGTCAGTACAGGTCGACTCGCGATTTAAACTTTTATTTCCGTACTGATCTAATATCACGTATACGGGTAAAATAATAAAGATAATTAAAAATTTTTGTTGCGTAATTAGTATTGATCTAATATCACACATGCAGGTAACAAAATAAAGATAACCAAAATGTTTCCCGTGCAATCAGTACTGATCTAATATCATGCGTACAAATAAAGCAATAAAGATAATTAAACAAATCACATCCGATATATCATCATAACCGTACCTAAATAGATGGCTCAGTACAATACCTAACAGGTCGGTTTGTGATTTAAACTTTTATTTCCCATACTGATATAATATCACACATACAGATAAAAAAATAAAAAAAATTTAAAACGTTTCCCGCACAATTGCGCGAGACACTGTGCTAGTTACCCTAAAAAAATAAAAAATGAGAAGGCATTATACATATCCAGCTCTTCCAACTACTGAAAAACACACTAGTGCTGAATATAGCAGCAGCTCGAACCCTTGTTCCATACGACATTGTTTGGGATATTGGAGAACAGCATCATGTGCTCCGTTCCATACCGATGATAATACCTCCCGGGAAGTCAAAAGAACGTCAAGCTTATTTCTCATTTCAGTGTCCATCCAACCAACAAATCCTCAGATATATGAGTGCTCTAGTACCGCCCTGCATATGTATAACTGGTTGTTTCCTCAGGCTTCACATCCCCGTTTATTCCTTGGCACGATTCATTCGAGCGGCTACTAACCCAGAAAACAGCTAGCTAGCATGATACAATCCGTCTAAGAGACAAAATAATATGAGTTAACCCAAGAAACCAAGAAAGTTACACACAACTACGCAAGTCGCAAGGCGTGCAGAAAGAAGCAAGAGAGCTGCATTCTCTGTCTCTGTCTCTCTCTCTCCATGAGTCCTGTCCATGTGGGCGTTGGAATGATAGGTGTTACGCGAAAGCGCGGCACTAGGTTATTACAAGGTTGCAATGATTAGGGAGGGTTATACAACACGGTGAGGGTCAGTGGCAACAGATCAGTCGCGCCCAGGTATATTTGGAGCGGCGTGCGCTCCGTTTCTTTTCCGTGCTCCTTAAACTACGTACAGGTAAAGAGAAGGGCCAGGGCAGGCATGATAGGCGATCATGGCGGAAAGATGGTACGGCTTCCTCCCTCCTTTACTGTTCTCTCTCTGTCTCTATCTCTCCTCCCCCCAACACTCCCGCGCGCGCTTGGCTCGGCTCACTTACTCTGATGACTGCTGAGTCTCTGTTCCCCGTGGTGGTGGTGTGAGTGAGTGACGGCCGGCTTGCTCTTTCCCATTTGGTCTCTTGCTGCTTGTCCTCACCGACGTGCTTGCTTTTGACCGTCCTCTCAGGTACACAATAGTAAAATCCAATACACGTCATAGGCTTGATCAAATCTGACAATTACTTTTTTAGGAAAAAGAAGAGCATGGCGAGGACATCTTGGTACTATGGCGGACTTTCATCCATCAGGTATTCAGGTTCAGGAGCCGGGCTGATTTACCGCATGCATCCAGTACAAATCCATACATCACATACACAAATTAACTCAATCTCAACCAGTAATTACGTAGTACGTGGGTTGCAGAAACTTGAAGGGCAGTCGGCCGACGTTGCTATGAGCAGCTGGCTGGCTAGATGACGAGTTGACGCGGACGGGGAAGGCGGCTCCGGGCGAGCGCGCAATGGAAGGGGTCAATCCGCATGCCCTGCTTTACAGTGACCTAACCGATTTCTGTTTACCTACCAAGGAGATAAGCGTCGATGGAACTGGTAGCTGTTAAATATTTGAGCCTAGTGTATAATAATTTTAATAAAAAAGGTATATTTAATTCTCTTAAGTATTGACTCAGCGACGTTTTACTCGTTGACCTATTTTCCGGACCATTTAACCTCTCTAAAGTAGTAAAATTGGATAAATTACTTCCCAACCCGATTATGAAGGAAGTTTTGCTGACTTGACACATATTCAAGGTGGTTTTAGCCACCTAAGCAACGTAGTGACTATTTAATAAATAAAGCAAATGAAAATACATTTTTTTTTCTCACTCACTTTCACGTGGAGCCCATTCGTTGGACTTCCTCAACCTCTAGTCTGTGAAGAAGCTTGCAATTTAGGCAGAATGATGGACAACGCGGAAAGCTTAGCGGCTCGGCGTCTTTATTGAAGTCAAGAAGGAGCTCCAACGTGGAGGAATTAGCTAGGGGGCGCCTTATCCTGCTGTTCCGGCTAGTAGCGACAGAAGCTAGTGCTCGGGGATGAAAGAAAAAGAGAGAGGAGATAAGGGATGGAGGAAAAGATATAGTAAGACAAAAAATCGTAAAGCCCCACATGTTAGCGTCATGTCACAAATCCATGTGGCAAAACCATTGGTCAAAACCAGTTTAAGCGATATTTTATCTAGTTTTGTTACTTCAGACGGGTTAAGTGGCTGAGAAAATAGGTTCGGAAGTAAAGTGTTTATAGGAAAATAATTGAGCGGGTTCAATATATTTTTTCCTTTTAATAAATCCCAAGGCCTACATAATAGTGTGGAGAGCACATGTTGGCATGCACAAGATGTACGCTGGCACATATCGTGTGTGTGGGAGCATATGCCAGCATGCATCGAACGTGTTTGGACACATGACAACATGTGGAGGAGAATTTCACCTCTCCATAAACATATATAAAAGGTACCTCCATTGAGAAATGCATAGAAGCACTTAGGTGTAGGTGCCCCTATAAGTAAAGAGATATATGGTAAAATTTATATGATGTTTGATGATATAGTTATATTTTCTCTTTAAGTATTCGTATATAAACATCTTATATCGTATATGTTTCTAGAGGATCTGGCTTGGAGCTTTGTCTCATTATCTGGCGGTCGAGGACGCGCAGGATGAGATGCAGCCGTGCAGGCACGCAGCGAGAGTTGTTTAAGGATAAGATTGTGGAGAAACAGAAGATGAGGGCCCGCGGCCTGGTAGCATGGACACGCTGTATGCCACATATGCAGTTAGGCACAGAGTGGTTGCCGCCGGTGATATAACTCTACTCTTTTCCACCCAGTTTGAGAGGTAGGCGTATTTTGGAGGACATGATAGGAGCGACTAGAGAAGGACGATCAGTTGGTTTTTTCTACTTGTTTCGCGTGTATCTTTTGAGCTCAGGGTAGTCTCAAGCAGGAATATGTTTAATAAATAAGTTAATTATGATGCATTAGCAATGTGGGTGTTTGGTCTAGTGGTATGATTGTCGCTTCGGGTGCGAGAGGTCGCGAGTCACCCCACCTAGAAATGAATTTTTTTTGAGAGGTATGAAATATTGTTTTGCTCTTTCTCGCGTTCCTTTCGTAAATTTGGTCGGTTTAATGGCCCAGGCCCAACCACCTTTTCTTACTCCGAGATGCGTTTTGTTTTCTTTGCTCTCTGCGTTGCCTGTCCAACTGTCGAGGTGTTGGCGCGTTTTCGTTGGGCCGGCACTTTTGCTTGGTATCACTGATGTAAAATTGTTGTACTCGTTGGTTCTCCTGTCGCGCGCTAAAAAAAAGCCCCGAGTTCTGAACACAGGTATACGGCAATCTTTGGATGCTTACGATTAGACATCGCCTAGTTGTTCACAGGAAATGGGCCATCGTTGATGCGCAACGGCCGAACGTTGATTTCCACGCCATCCTTCAGAAGGTGGCATGCATGGTATTGTACCATAGCACAGAATCGTTCTGTTTAGAGCAACGTTGATGTGCTTTGACCAATCGTTAGATTTCCACGCCGTCTTACCGTAAAAAGCCAAAAGTAACCTCTTATCATAGATCAATAATAAAAGTAGTCTCTTATATAAAATAATATTAAAAAAGTATCTCCTGTCACACTTGAGATCCGCGGCACGCTCGTACAGCACATTGGACCTACGGCACCTTACCTGCCGCGCACCACTCGCGGGCCCGACCCACGTGCCGCGGGTCCGATGTGCGGCAGGAGCGTGCCACGGCTCCCAGGTGCAGCAGGAGGCACGTGTCAACTCCAGAACAAGTCGTGCTGAGTTTTTTGACATTGATTAACAGACGAGACTATTTTTGTTATTAACCCATTGCAGGAGGCTAGTTTTGGCTTTTTACCCTCCACTCCAATTTGATTTCCACGTCATTCTACTCCAATCCCAGTAAGATACCGTGCATTAATACAGAACAATATAAATATGTACGAAGGCAATAATCAAAAGATCGTTGTACCTTGTGAACGTGCAGGTCGAGTGTGATCGTAGTTGGTATGACCGCACATGACAAACACGAATATTTTCCTCCTATTTTTCCACTCTTTGGCGACCAGCATATGCACCCCTCTAGTTCTTGTCCTTGCCAACCCGTGTCTCCTTAGTTGCCATGTATTGTTGTATTCTTAAACTTAAGTGAATCTTCACTGCAATTTTCAACGCCTTCGGTGATGAATAGCAACGCATCAAACGCATCACTTTAATACGGATAACGAGGAGGGACATACAATAGAAAAAATAATTATATGCTACTGATAAGGAGCTTAGTTCCCTCCATACCATTAGTAAAGGGTTTATTCCTTATACTTCCTCCGTCTAAGAATATAAAACACATTTTGATTGGTTAAGACAATACTTTGACCAATAATTACTCTATTAATATGTGACATAAAATTGATATCATTAGATTCGTATTCAAAAATACTTTATTATAATTATGATTTTGTATCATATAAACAACATATTAATAGAGTAATTATTAGCCAAAGTCTTATTTAAACAAATCAAAATACATCTTACATTTCTGAAAGGAGGGAGTATACCGCTAGATAATATGTTTTAATTCCATATGTACCATTATGTTAACTTCAGGTAGAAGAACTCCCTTAACTCCATTTGACCGAATTACCCTTGCCTATTCAGACACATCGCACACCAGGGCTACTCTCTCTTCCCACCCTGTCGTTCCGTCACGACCTCCAAACCCTTGGGGGCGGCGGCTGCGATGTAGCCTTGTCGGAGCCCATCGGCGAGCTCCTCCACAGGGCCTGCTGGCCCTCCTCCAGGGCAGCCACAAGCACCCAAGGGGGCGGGGCTCCTCCACGACGCCCACTCCCGACCGATGGGGCGTCGCACCTCGTGCCAAGTCGTCAGCTTAGACCTGACGTGGGCTCGTGTCCACCCGCGGCTGACGTTGTACCCTCCCGCCCACTAATTAAATAATTCTTGTGTTTTGAACTCATGTATCGTATGTTTGGACTAATTGGACTCATTTGACAAACCTTCTCAAAAAATAGACTTATTTTAAAACTATAACCACATCCGACGTCTCGGGTTGGCGCCATTCCAGATGACCGAGGTATAACGTGTAGACGCCATATTCACCGACACCGAGCTTTACCGACACGAAAGACGGCATGCCAGCGTGGCATAGGTCGGCGCTATGTCCAGTGGCGCCAAGCTTGACTTCCTCGGCCCAAGCGCTTACCGCGCTTCCATTCTCTCTATCGTATGGATGTACGCATGGATCAACGAGGTAGGTGCCCATGATATGTGCGTAACGTCCAGCACGGTGAGCTGCGGTTTAGAGCGGGCACTTGGCCTCCAGCCTGCATCATGTCTGGTGCAGCTGGTACCTCACCTCGTCAGACATACAACCCACCTCGACCTTGAAGACGCCCTTGCCGCACGCTCTTCGTCGGATACTCATGCAGACCCGCACCCTGCCGAACGCAGCGTGGGCTGCGTCCGTGCCGGTGGCGAGGTCCGACACGTACGACGAACGGTCTTCTTCGCTGGCTGCATGTCGCGGTTGAGGTGCTGGCCAGAGTGCCCCACTGGGGCCTCAATCTCCCTCCTGAGCACCTCTTGCTGGACCTCTCCAGCCTCCAAGGCCGACGGGTGCCTCGAACACCGCGGTGGTCACCATGATGTCATGATGACTCTTTTTTTGACAACTCAAGACTTTATTAAAGATCAAAGGCAAGAGACAAATGTGCAACACTGCACATTAAGAGCGCTGATTACAGCTTTCATCGGGCAAGATTCTAAATTGTGCTTAACTGATAAACAGCTGTAGCTATAAGACCCTATATTATGCGATCTGTAGGCGTGTTGAGCTTGCCTATGAGCTATCCTATTATGCTCCCGATTAATTTTGAAGATTCTTGCATCGGAGTTGTTGATGGAGGCCAGGATCTGATTTAGATGTGGTCTTATGGACCAATGACCTGGATACTTTATAGGATTTCCTCTTGAAACTGCTTCCGTTAGGATCTGACTATCTGTTAAGAAGTTCGGCTGGAAGACACTCATAGCAGCCGAGATCCTAGTCGCTAGCTCTAATGCTTGAGCTTCAGCTTGAAGAGCAGACCCTGCAAAGGATATAGCTTCAATGAAGGTGATGTGTTGCTCTGTGTGTTGCTTCCAAATCATGCATACTCCAAGACCTGCTTTACTCAACGATTCTGCACAGAAAGGAAAACAAGAAGCTTCTGGCTTCCAAGCTGCATCAATAAAAAAGTTAGATCATTTATCCATCCTCTGCTTGTTAACGCGCATTGTTGTTGGAGAAACATTCCGTTTTGCTTCAGCTCTGTGATCGGTTCTTGATTCTTTGCTTCAATGCTTTCACCTGTATTCATAAGAGCTTTAGTAGCATAAAGAACCTGCATAGAATGAGCTTCTTTTTTATTGAATAGAAGATTGTTTCTGGCTTTCCAAATATTCCAGAGAGTGACAAAGATTAGAGTAACAGAGTCCTTAGTGGAGTAAATTGCCATCATGTGAAATATAGCCTCCTCCACTTGATTTATTCCCTGATCAGTTAAGCCCTGCACTCTCATTCCTAGATTAGAGGCAAACTAGACTGCATGAACAAATTGGCAATCAAAGAAAAGATGAAAGTCGGTTTCAATCATGCCACATGTTACGCATGCAGCAGCACGAGAACCTGATGGAATAGCTTTTCTAAGAAGTCTCCAACCAAAAACCTGGACCCTGGGAGGCATCTGTTTGTTTAACCATATGGTTTTGACTATATGTCTTGCTTGATCTGTTAGATTTGAATGACCACCTGCATTTAAACCATAGAAAGCTTGA
The DNA here is from genome assembly GCA_019208055.1 of Stipa capillata. Lineage (NCBI taxonomy): Eukaryota > Viridiplantae > Streptophyta > Magnoliopsida > Poales > Poaceae > Stipa > Stipa capillata. The sequence continues at coordinate 619,984 of JAGXJF010003084.1, forward strand.
TGGAAAAATTTAATAAGCACTTTTCGAAGAACAAATACCTGAAGGAGTATATTTCCAAACAAAGATATCATTGTTATCATCATTGGAAACTGGAATTTGAAATATTATGTTAGCATTAAAAGAACCAAAGAGATTGGTAATCAAGTCTGTATTCCAGATTTTGGTTCCAGGGATCCATAAATCCAAAATGGTAGTAGGATACTTAAAGCCAGGATCTTGAATATTAAGGTAATCATGAATGTTTCTCCAAAAGGCACACCAATGAGTAGACCAAACGCAAGTGTTACCTTTAGCTACTTGAAAGGTTGTGGCGTTGATTAATGGTTCCCTAATTTGATTAATGGTTCCCTAATTTTAAGAATAGAAGTCCAGAAAGCAGACTTTGGAATATCATTTGGAGCCTTCTAGAAGGAGGTGTGAGGAAAATACTTAGCCTTGAGGATTTTAAAGATGGTACTATCTTGATCAGAGACTATTTTCCAAGCAAAATTGGTAAGCATAGATTTGTTGACAGCTTCCAGATTTCTAATTCCTAAACCACCTTCTTGTTTAGATTTATAGATTTCAGACCAGGATCTAAGATAGAGAGGTTTTGAATGCATACCTTGCTGAATCCCAGTCCACCAGAAATCTCTTATAACTGCATTCATCTTATGCAAGAGTTTCTTAGAAAACAGAATATTTGACATGTGGTAAACTGGGAGGGAAGAAAAGACAGATTTGATTGGAACCAATCTACCAGCATGAGATAGTTTATTCGCCTTGTAGCAATTCAACTTGGACTTAAACTTTTCGAGCAGGAAAGCATAAGCATTAGATCTATTTTTTGCTGGCATTCTCAGGGGGTGACCTAAATAAGTCGAGTGATTATCCATGTCTACAACTTTAAAAATATCTTTAACAATACTTCTCTGAGCATCACTAACATGTTTACTAAAAAGAACTGAGGATTTAGACTAGTTTGGCGTCTGACCAGAGAGGCTGTAGAAGTGTTGAATGGTATTCCAAATTGTCCTTGCTTCCTGCTCATTAGCCTGTCCACAAACTATTAAATCATCTGCAAACATTAGAGAAAAAACTGGTGGAGAATTAGGACCTAACACTACGCCTTGTAAATTCTGATGTTGCATTTCTTCCTTTAGTTTAGCAGCTAGATCATTGATTGCAATTACAAAAAGGTAAGGAGATAGGGGGCATCCTTGCCTAATACCACGCTGTCCTCTAAATCTGCCGTGATGATTGCCATTAATAATAATAGAAAATAGAGAGTTAGTGATACAAGCTTTAATTAAACTAATGAAATGGTCATTGAAACCCATTTTACTAAGAGCATTGAAAATGAAATTCCACTCAAGTCTGTCAAAAGCTTTAGCCAGGTCAATTTTAAGCATAAAAGCAGATTGATTCCATGAAGAAAGACCGAAAGAGTGAGTAATTTCTTGAGCCAAAATGATATTATTAGTAATCCTTCTTCCTTGAATGAAAGCTTGCTGGGCATTAAGAATAGCACTTGGAAGATGAGGTTTGATACGATTTGCTAAAGACTTTGCAATGATTTTGTAGATGACATTACAAAGACTTATAGGTCTAATGTCCTGAGGTTGAGTTGTTAAAGTCTTCTTAGGGATTAAAGCAACGGTTGTCTCATTCAACTTGATTGGAAGCGTACCTTGAACATAGAAATTTTGAATTAATTTTGTGACATTGTCTCCAATCGAACTCCAAGCGGCTTTGTAAAATGCAGCATTTAACCCATCTGGTCCTGGAGAGGCGTCATTGCGCATCCCTTTCAAAATATTCAAGATTTCATCTTTTTGAGGAATGGAATTTGTGAATTCATCTTGGATAGCACCTGCATTGTGAGCTTGACCATACTGGAAGTTTGTTGTGTTAGAGGAGGTAAAAATATTTTAAAAGTAATTAACAAAGCATATTGCTATTTCCTCAGGATCTAAGGTAGTCTGCCCCTCTGCATTAGAAATAGAAACTATTCTGTTTCTTCTTCTCTTCTTGAGAACAGAAACATGAAAGTACTTGGTGTTTCTGTCTCCTTGAATGGCCCAATGTTTCTTTGCCCTTTGCTTGTAAAAGTGAGTAAGCCTTGTCATTGTTTCTTCATGAGCCTTGACTAATTCCTCTTCCTTTGTGTGATCTTGAAGATGGATAGGTTGTTCCTGTATACCTGTTACTGCTCCTCAATATCCTGCAAACATTGCTGCAAAGGCTTCTTTTCTTGCTACAAACCTTTAGAGTTGCTGCTAAATGATTAGTTCTTAAAGGAAAATATTGATAAGTTGAGGTTCTCCAAGCTTTAATAGCAATATACTGAAAATCATCTTCAAGAAGCCACCAGTTTTTAAATTTAAAATGATAAGCAGGTTTTTTAAACTCAGAGTGAAGAACCGCTAGAACAGGAGCATGATCACTAGATAAAATAGGAAGGTTGTAGATGTTAGCATTGGGAAAAAGGTCACACCATTCGGCATTAGCAAGAAATCTGTCAAGCCTTTCATACAAAGGATTAGAAGCATACCTTTTATTAGTCCATATATAAGCTGGACCATTATAACCCAAGTCTATTAAGCCACAACTTTTAACAAAGGAACGGAAGGCATGCGAACGAGAGTAATTAACAGAATTTACATTACTTTTTTCATGGGGATACATAAGTTCGTTGAAATCCCCAAAACACAAAAGAGGCTTACCACTATTGACATTAGCAAAAGTAGAAACTTGTTTCCAAATATCACTAGATCTAGAGTGAGTGGCATCACCATATACACACAAAAGGTTAAAAGCCTCACTAGTGGTAGAGTTTACCACAGAGGCTATAATTAAGCTAGAACTACTTTTGACAACTTGGAGATCAATGTCGCTATCCCAGAGAAGCCATAACCCTCCTGAACAGCCAGCAGAAGGAACTATATGACTATTAGCAATATTAATGCGATTAGCTAAATGGGTTTCAGAAAATTTAGAGGACTTAGTTTCAGAGAGGAAGATTACCTTGGCGTGAGTCGATTGAATCAACCGGGCAAGATAAGTCATTTTGTTACTGTCGAGACTCCTGCCCACACCTCGACAGTTCCAGGAGATAATACTCATGGCCCAAGTGGCAGTTTAAAGGCTGGCGCCGCTGCCTGATCTTGATTAAGTTGCAGTTTATCTTTAATCCCTTCCATACTATCTGCCCCAAGAACATCTGCTGCCCTCTCGTCATGCACTAGAGCTTGAGTGATATTCTTCTCCCCATTACCAATTGTGTCCACATCCAACTAGGATTGGCTGTCCAATTGAGCCGGTTTTAAACCCCAATGCTGATCAGTTTCTGAAGCAGGGCCAAAGGTTGCCGCAGCAGCATGTTCTACCCATTCTTTGTATTGTAGCGGATTAGGGCCTCTCTGCATTTCAGCTGGCATACTAGCTGCAGCAGTACTTGTAAGCATTTGTGAAGACATAGGAACATTGACTTGGTTACCAATACGGAAATGCTGAGCAATCTGTTTGAACTGCAATATAGCTTCTTCAATATTATCATTAGACAGAGAATTCGTGGATTTTGGATCAGTACCAGAGTAAGATTTGCTTCCCCTGCTTCTGATATCCCAACGGTTACGTCGCTTTGGGTGGAATTTCCTCTTGGTTTCTTGCTGTTGTTGGAATCTACCTGATGAAAACTGAAACTCTGCGTCTGGACCTTTGTATGAATCATGACAAGTATACTGAGAAAACCCAGCGTTTACCATATTGACTTCATCTTGGTTTCGGCGTTTATGTGGAGGTTTGTAAAGATTATGCCAATCTGAAGACAAAGGCCTAGAAGATGCAGTACCTGAATACTGAGGAGAGGCAGAGGGAGAAGACATGAAACGGACATGGAACTGTTCATTAAAATGCTATTTTTTCCCTAGAAGAGAAGGTTCTTCTATAGCTTGTCTTTTTGAGCGATGCTGGATAATAGAAGTATCTGAGAGCTGCTGTGATTTGAGAGTAGCTTGAGTTGAAAGGTTAACCTCTTTTGTTTGCAAAAAAGAAGATTGGAAGATCTGATCATGGATATGTATGTTGCCTTCTGAAGGTAGCTGCAGCTGAGGCACACATGGGCTTTCCATGATTTTAGATGGGGCTGAAACTGGTGGGAGCCCAAGAAGACTGCTCTTGTAAATATAGGTTTTAGTGGGTCTTGAAGAAGCTATCAGCTCCTTATCTTCTTTTTCTTTTGCTGTTTGCAAATTTTGAATTTCCCTCTCTTTTTGACTGCTGATTGCACTCTTGTCAGAGATTGTGAACTTGGCTAGCAAAGGTCCAGAATTATCAGTAGATTTGTTAACTTTCATATGTTCTCTGAACTGCATTGAGAGACCTCCTATAATGTTTGATTGATCCAGGGCAGTCTGTGGAATCTGAGTGGATTGACAAGTCCATAACCCAATATGAGAAAACGGAACAGATGCCATACTTGCTCTAATACTTTGCAAGTGCAAAATGAATAACCCAATATGAGAAAACGGAACAGATGCCATACTTGCTCTAATACTTTGCAAGTGCAAAATGAGTTTCCTTCTATTTGGACAATACATTATGAAACATCAATCCACAGAAGGTGCAAATTCTTCTTATTTTGTGGTAGTTTATATAGAGCATAATGTAATCAATTGGAAAGACATAATACTTTACAGTATCCACTACCGGTTTATTGATGTCCATCTTTGCATAGGCGAAGACATAGTCCTTCTTGATTTCCATAGCCATATCTGGAGGTGGATGAATATCAGACGGTTGCGCAACTTTATCAATGATATACTTCATCAAGTGAGGAGTTCTAAATCTACCTGGAATCCCATACACTCTTATTGGAACATAAATGAAATTGAAAGCATATTCATCTAGATTCTTCTGTTCATATGTTGGATTAATCCATTCCAGCAGACCATGCAACAAACATGCAACGTAAAAACCAACATGTACAGGCAACGTGATTAAAAAACTATCATCAGAAGCTGATGCCTCGATCATCACTAGAATGCCATATATATATGAGCCTGATGAAGCTATTGGGGCTCTGATGAGCGCGTGCAAAAAGCATAACAATGCTGAAATGTATATCAGGGTTGCTGATAATCTACTAGAGCTAAGACTCAAATACTTTCACCATATATCTGGTTATTGGGCCAGTTCTTTTCAGCTTTTGTGGGAGCTTATAGGTCCAAAACGGCCCTAGCTGAAAAGAACTCAAAAATTTAAGCGCTTCTCACATCAGCCCATGGGGCTTTTCCTATTGGGCGAAAAAAGCCGGCCCTGAGAGGATTCCCGAGCTTCTCTAGCTGGTTATTTGAACTTTACCTTTGAACTTGCTCTGATATTTACAAAAGATTGCCACCGCGTACCGGTTGAAAGGGCATCCAAACAGAACCAATTTTTTCCCCTCGTCCTCCCGCTTTCGTCCCGACGCGCTAGGTTAGCCGCCGCCGCCGCCGCTACACCCTCGGCCGCCCGACGCGCCGGCGCCCTCCGCCAGACGAACTCGACCGCCTGACGCGCCATCCACCTGCCACGGTCGTCTGCCCGCCGCGGTCGCGGCCCTCTACCCGAAGCCACGGAGCTCCCTCGACCCAACGCCGCCGGTGCGCTCGTCCACGCGACGCAGACTCCGTGCTCCGCCACGCTCCCTTCGCCGCCCTCGAGCCGGCGCAGCGGCCGAGCTCCCTGCACCCGACGCCGGCGACGCTCTCCTCCAACCGACGCTGCGACCCGCCGCGCTCCCTCGCCGCGATCCGCCGCCCTCCACCCGACGCCGCCGCGCTCCCTCCGACGACCCGACGACGCTGCCTCCGACGACCCGTCTAGCACCGCCTCGTCGAGCGCCGAGCCGAGCACCCGCCCCCTCCAGCGCCCTCGACCCACCCCCTCCAGCGCCCACAAGAGGTTGGGTTCTTTTTTTTCACTTTTTTTTTGGTTTAGACAGTGAAGCTATTGTGAGTATTGATTGATTGGGATGAATTTTTGTTGATTGATTGGGAACAATAAACACATTACAGAGGACTCATCGGTTGAGTAATTTTTGTTCACTTTTTATTGGTTTAGACAGTAAATCTAATGTGAGTATTGATTGATTGAGAAGAATTTATGTTGATCGATTTGGAACAATAAACACATTACAGAGGAGGGGCAGTACAGACTTTTCATTATACAACTCAGAAAATAAGCTCAGATGACAGAAGCCGAAAAGAACTGGATGGCATTTCGGAGGGCTTCTCTCCACCATAGCTCCTCTGGGTAGAGAAGCTTAAACTGGCTTCTGGATAAGCTTAAGCCGAAAAGAACTGGCCCATTATCTAATGTATTCGTAGTGAATGGCAAGTGTGATTCGGTGGCTACTGTGAGAAAGTTCATGCATGGCTGAGATGGAGATAAGAAAAGAACCCGGATACAGGCTATGTCCCTGATACGGCGATACCAGTTCTCTGATGCATGGCTTAGAAGAGCATGAGGAGTATCTTAGCACCAAGTGGGCTGGCGCCGAGGAAGTCTAGCTCGGTGCCGGTGAACATGGCGCCGCCTTATGCCACGCTGGCACGCCGTCTTTCACGTCGATATAGCTCGGTGCCAGTGAATGCGAGGTCGCTATGTCGTACCTTGGTGTCATCCGGGCCGGCGTTGCAACGAAGAGTCAGATATAATCTATTCTATTATCTATTATATACTAAAAACAGAATACAATAAAAAAATAGTGAGATGCTAGAAATTCCTATAAAAAAGTAAAACATCAGGTTGTTAATTTGGTAGACCCTTTTATTATTAGTGGATTACAACCGATAGATCTTCATAACTGTATCTAAACAGATCACAGTTGATAGATCTTCATAATTGTACCTAAACAGATCATAACCGATAGATCTTCATAACTGTACCTAAACAGATCGCAACAGATAGATCATCATAATTGTACCTAAATAGATCGCATTCTATAGATCATCATAATTGTACCTAAATCTCGCAATCTAAACTTTATTTCCCGTATTGATCTAATATCATGCGTACGGGTAAAAGAATAAAAAGTAATTAAAAATATGTGTAATTGCGTGGGATACAGTGCTAGTTATTTTTAAAATAAATCTACTTTTCAAGAAAGTATCGAAACTAGGTTAAATTAGTCAAAATACACTCATGTATCCTGGTCTCTGCCTCTGGGGACACGAGAACCCTGTGCAGTGCAGTCTCTGCCAAACAAATCCCATTCCCATGTGGATCGATCGTCTTGTTCGTTCCCGAGTTAGCTACCAGAGCACCACGCCGATACAATGGATGCTTAGTCAGTCAGTCCACACGTGTGCGTATATATATAATTGGAGGCAGACCAAGATCTCTTTGTTTTTTCTACCCAAAATATCCATTTTGGCACCAAAGATTTAGTGATATAAAAGAAATTAGTGTAGGCTTAAGATGACATAGTGAGAATTGTATTAAACATGGGTAAAATAGTCCTTTTACGTATTTAACTGAGCTCTACTAATAGAAAATTGATGGAATGGTATAGAGGAAAGTAAAACATACGTAGAAAATATGGTATGGAGGGAATTAAGCTCATGTAGGAAATTCTCTTAACATTCTTTCTCTCACGTTCGGCAACAAAAGAGAAGGTGTTGGTAGAGATATAGTAGTATTAGTTGTTAAGAGATATATTCTATATTTACTTTCTGTTTATATTGGATTAGGATTCTTTTTCTCGCCTTGTATTCCAAGACTATTGTACTATTTATATTCCTATTGAGGTTGTGCAATAGATCAAGTTGTATAATCTTAACATGGTATCAGAGCCCAGGTTCAAGGGTTTTTCTTTGCACGTCTGCAACTCGTGCTCCGAATCTGCTAGATCTTCTTCTTCTCCAAGTTCCTGGCCACTTCCCGCCCAGCCCCTTCCGCCGGTCCCCGTCGGTGCTCCCCGTCGGCCTTCTGCCAGCCAAGTCGGCTCCGCCCGTCTCGCTGGCCTTCTGTTGGCGCCGCTTGTCTGTCACATCCCGGTTTTTTGAGACCTTTGCAATCACATCATTTCATGTAAATAAGCATATAGGAATCATTCAACTCCAGCATGCAATAATAAATCTCATACGCTCACCACGAACCCTAACTCAAATACACGCGCAAGCAAAAACCCTGATGACGACATTCGAGTGCTCCACCCTGTCTTCAACAACCGGACTCCTACCACCTCCCAAACATGTCTCATATCGTTCCTCGACTCCGAAACCCTAATTTCTTTCTTCAACCCTTTTTCCGATAAAGTGTCCTACCGATGCGGAAACCCTAATTGCACATCACTATATGTTTCCGTCACCCCATAAATTCTCTGAAAATTTGTGCGGTGACTTAATACCACCCTCGACCCAAATATGAAGTAATCCTAGAGAGTCCAGTACAAAAATAAATAAAAACTAATATGTTTAACAATAAGGCAGAAAAGAGCATTGAACTGTAACTCACCAAAATAAATTTCGGAAAAATTCGAGAAAATTCTATGATACTCCCTATAGTTCTAGGAGTCGGGATATTCAAAAACATTGTCATCCTATGTTCCAAAAACTCGAACGAATCATATCAAACACCTTCGAACAGATTCTCTATTTGCATGAAATCACAATAAATCAACAAGAAAAATCTTCCCAAATTAGTTCTGGAGCTTACTAACATTCATTTCAACTCACCTACATCTTAACCCCCACAGAGCATATCCTTGTCTGTTTCCTCTTGAAACATTGCTGGTGGCACCTAGTGACGTTAAGGCATGCTCTGAAGAGCTAGTGTTGTTCCATCCCATCCTACCCAAACACGTACCCACTGACTCCCTAGCGCAGCAAGACATCACTAGACATACACAAGCATGCTCAGCCACCCCCATGCCACTCATGGCAGGCGCAGAGCGTGCCCAGGCAGAGCTCAGTGCGCGGCCTCAGTGCCCCTTTCATGCCGCTCGTCGGCATCAACGTGTTATTCGCTGCCTAGCCACCAACTAGCCCTTCGTCGCGCACCACACACCTCCTCTGCCGCTGCTCAATACCGAAGTACACTCCCTGAGCCGTCCTGTCTCGTGCTCGAGTACGAGCAGAGCACCAAACGCCGGCATCAGTGCAAAGCCATCAGCACCGACGCCCTTGCTCCCGCCCAGCGACTGCCCGCGTCAGCCGTCGCCTGCGTCGGCCATCCACTACGTCTGAGCGCACCACGAGCCCCTTCCTCTCTGCCCATCAGCACGGACTGCTCCGCCTCTCTCCCCTCGTGACTGGCTGCCGCTGGGGACGTGCAAGCACCACGGCCATTTGCCTCCACCGCCTATAAAAACCGCGCCCAGGTCTACTTCTCCTCCCCAAATCACAAAGCCTGCATCAATTGTTCTTCCTAGCCTCCTAAATTCCTCACCGCCGCTCAAGAGCTCTCCCTTTGTTGCCGTGAGGCATCCGCCCAACACCGAGCCCCGCTGGCGAATTAACCAAGACAGCAAGCGTCCCTTCCGCGGTCGCTCTTGAATCCCCTCCAACTTCGTGAGGTAGCCACTGCTGCCGACTTCTTTTACCCACCGGAGCTGTTCGTCGCCGTAGTCCCTCGGGTGACCCAGGCAGAGGCGCCGCCCCGACCGCAGGTGAACCTGCTCGGTTAGAGCAGAGTAGGTAAGTCACCAAGCCCTGGCGCATGGACCCACCAGGGCCGCAAGGCCCACGGGCAGGCCGACTAAATCGCCCCGGCGATTTTGGTTTTTCCTTAAATAAATCAACAGCTCTTTGGTTACTCGGTTCAGTAAGATTTTAGCCAATTTTTGGAAGATTTCTTCCGGTACTGGAAAGATAAAGAAATATTCCATCCTTTGTTTCAAAAGCTTTTCCAAACTTTAAAAAAAAATCAGAACAAAACAAAGAGGATTTAGGTTAGATCTATTCCTTTCTCAATAAACATATACGCCGTATACGTTATTTTCAAATTTCGGTAAACGACCCAAATATTCTTCCAGACCCTAACAAGCTGTTATAAGCTCAAGAAAAAAATATATAAAATATGCCTAGCATGAACATTGAAACCTAATGTCCATACCATACGCCATGTATCAGGGTACTCAACATCTCTCCCTCCTTAATTCTCATGTCGACCAGAACCAGCTAAAATCTATGACCAGCTCACGCCCATTCAAGTAAGCTCTCTAAATACTAACATAACCTGTTCTTAAGCCTGAAAGCTCGAAGACCAGAGAAGGGATCTATTTTTCGCGAACCCTAATTCCACGTCCTAAAAAACCTCGATGTCTAGCGCCTCATCATGATAGCGCCATTTTTTTAGCATGCATGTCATTTGGTTCTTACTGGTGTTACTTCAATTTGTTGTTTATTCGATTCCCTTTAACACATAGTTGACGGAGTAAGGTACGTACACCAGGAAGAGCCGGAGTCACCTCCGCACCAAGAACAAGATCAAGAGTTGCCAGGCAAGCTTTCCTCACTTTGAATATGTCGAAACCTATATGTGCTATAAATAAGTATTTCGTTTGATAACTCGCATGCTATGTTTGTATCAATGTTATGTTGAGTTAAGGGTAGTTACTGCCTATAGATGCATGACCTAGGTTCCAACCCGATACATTCTTGAAACCCTAGTATTAGTCGCCGGGCATCGTAGTCCCGGTGAGGTATTAGGTATATGGCCCATAGGCCAGGCTTAGCCCGCTACAGATTTAAACCTCTTCTTGAAAGTTGGTAACTATCTGTGAGTTGGCGGGAAAGAAAACCCCTGAGGTGGCATATGTCAGCCAGGGCGAGTGTTGAAAAGGTTTATTTGAAAACAAAGTAAAAGCGGAGATATTTATGATTCGGGTGGGAATATTAAGGGAAGTCCGGGAGTTGGTGTAGTGTGTTGAGACATGGTGGTATGAGATGGAGTCCCTCTCGAATCAACCAAGGACCGAGCCCTTGTAATGCTAGTGCAGGTCCACCCCCGTGCGTCCACATGTCCTATATGGAAAGGAGTTGACCTAATACCCCGTCGAGTGCTAGCGTCTAGACGCATGGCCAGTAGGAAGTATGTGACTAGGCAGTTAAAGTCCTAGGGAGCCTCTAACGCATGGCGTAGGGAGTTGTTCGACACAGAGATGAGAAGACCTTCTTTTGAGTCTAAGGGGACAAAAGTAAAGTTGGAGAATCATCTAGCGGGTCCAGCTCTAGTATGAAAATAGGCGAAAAGTCTCGTGGTAATAACCCTACGAATACACCTCGTGAAGTGTATTCGTAGCACTCGGCAACAAGGGTGACTTACCTCGTGTGGGTAAATACGTGCAACCTCTGCAGAGTGTTAAATCTATTCGAATAGCCGCGTCCGTGGTCATGGACACGACCTGACAAATGCTAGGCACTGGTTAGACTAAGTTTGGATTTAAAAATCTGGAAAAGGGTTTAAGGACGTTGACGATGGCATGGCACCCGGGTATCGTCAAGGAGGAAAAAGTCGACCCTTTGGATATAGGGTGGGCCGGGCCGACAACTCGGAGTCCGACTTCTACACGAGGGCGCCTCATGAACTTGAAATACAAGACAGGGATAAACACTTATCCGGCAATTCCGGATTCTGTTGTAACTAATTAGGAAACCAATCTGTAGGCCGATCAGGACTCTTGTAACCCTATCCCGGTCATCTATATAAGGCCAGGTAGGGATCCCCTGATCGATAAGTTCGAGTAAGCTCTCATACGCTCTCGTATTCTCAAACAACCAAAGCCCTAGTAACCTTGAGATCTATTCTTGAGGACTTGCGGCACTCGGGATTCAAGCAATACCAGCCACCAAATACAGGACGTAGGGCATTACCTCTTCTTGAGGGCCTGAACCTGTCTAAATTTTGTCTCCCGTGTGCACCCATCTAGATCTGCTGTGCGTACGCTGCCCCATATTCATTATTGCCGGATCAGAACATCGACAGTTGGCACGCCAGGTAGGTTCTGTGCGCATAGATCCATCCACACGGATCCAGATGGGTCTCTTCAACAACAATGGCGGCTTCGTTCCGGGCAGCATCATGCAATTTACTTCCCTGGATGTTGTCCCTGACCCAGGCCCGCTTTTCCGATTCGGAAAGTTGGACTTCATCGCCGATCACATCGGCAAGCTTCACCTCTGCGACTCGGCTCCCCACCGATCAATGGAGGCTTCACCAACATCTTCACCCGGATCCACCCTTGAGTCCGCGCCTTCGGCTCCTCTCCCCAGGGACGGGTCTACGCCGAAGTCGGATCTGCTGTTCGCGCACAGGTTCTCACCTGTCGAGCAGGAATCCCGACTGGTTGGTGCGATCGAGTCTCTCCTACCCGTCCTTGAGTATGACTCGGACGACTTCGAGAGCTCGGGTAGTCACCACCGTTCCTGGGAGGTCTTCATGGCCAGTCCCGACTCGCTGGTCAACAACGCTGAGCAGCCGATCCCCATCGCGGAGCAAGCACCTGCTGAGCTTGAGACCACTCGGCTTCGCCTCCTCGCCAAAGAGGAGGCACTGGTCGAGCAGCAGACTAGACTTCCCAGGTCCATAACGCACTCCGCATGCGTGAAAGAGACGGCGTCCCGATTTTCCCACTTCCCAGTCACAACATCGTTGCGGCCTCGGTGGCGGCGCGTGCCATCAACATCCCTGAAAGCACCCCAGGCCACGACGAACTTCGGCGGCTCTAGATCCTGGTAGAAGAAGCAGCCCTCCAGCAAGCCGAGATTGCTGAGAACCGTGCGGGTTCATCGGCGAGTGCTAAGAGCCGACGTGCTTCCCTCCCGGGAAACCCACAAGCCGCGGAGTGTCATCACGCTGACCCCGAGCATCGTCACCCTGCCGGGTTGGTTCATAACCGACTTGGACCAAATCGTGACGCATTGGGGACTATTCTCACAAGAAACCGCGCTCGACAAGGTGCGGACAAAAATGCCCGCCCTGCCGGATCGGCACGCGATCAACTCGGGCTGGATCGTGACACGCGGGACATCCTTAATGACAGACGCGACGCCCGCCGAGACGTGGGGAGGGACGACTGTAGCAGTCGCTACGGTGACAGTAGCGACCGCAGCACTACGAGCCAGCGTAGATCTCTAGCTCCTTCCAGCGTGGCCTATGTAGGCCCTAAGGCGTTCGGATCCCGCATCCACAATGCCGTCTTCTCATCACGATTCCGAGTTACCGAAATAGACAAGTATACGGGTGAGACTCGGCCAGACATCTGGCTGGCCGACTACCACAGCGTGCAGGACCAGTGGTGGCAACGACTACGTTGCGATCCACTACCTGCCTTTGTTTTTATCCGACTTAGCTTGAGCTTAGCTCACCGGCTTGCCTCAAGGTTGCATCCAATCATGGACCGACCTTGAGACCCTCTTCGTCAACAACTTCCAGGGCACTTACAACAGGCCCGGGAACGCGTGGGATGTCCATAGTTGTACCCAAGAGGAGGGCGAAACCCTCAGAGAGTATATTCAACGCTTCTCCAAAAAGAAGAACTCTCTGCCTGAGGTCCGAGAAGGTGACGTCATCACCGCCTTCTCCAAAGGTGTTCGCAGCACCGATCTCATCCACAAAATCATGCGTAAGAACCCTCAAACTACGCGTGAACTCTTCGACATCACCAACAACTTCGCCACTGGTGAAGAAGCCGTCCGTAGCGTGAACAAGGACGATAAGGGAAAAGGCAAAGCTGCCGAGTCCCCCAGGGGAAAAGACCGTCCTAAATCATCCAGGAAGAAACAAAGGAAGCGCAAGGGCGAAGACTTCGTTGCCATAGCCGAGCGCGCCTCGCAACGGCGTCCTCAGCGCGGCAATGCAACTTTTGAGGAGATGATGAGTCGGCCGTGTCATTTTCATGGGCCGAAGTCCAACCACGTCACGCACGACTGCAATTTTCTGAAGAACTTGAACAAGCCTTTCGTCCACAATTCGAAGAAGAAAGACTACCCTCCAGACGAAGGTGATGAGTTCCCAAAAGAGACCGCATGTCTGATGATCTTCGGTGGACCCAACGGCTATGAGTCAAAGCGCTGCTAGAAGCTCACAGATCGGGAGGTCAATGCAGTGGAGCCGGCCATGCCCCAGTACCTGCGATGGTCCGAGTTCGTAATTTCTTTCGGCCACTCGGATCACCCCGACTACATACCTCACCCTGGAAGGTTCCCCTTAGTGGTGGACCCAATCGTCTACGGCGTTCACCTCACCAAGGTCCTCATGGATGAAGGGAGTGGTTTGAACATTCTTTACGTCAAGACCTTGGATGACATGAAGATCTCCCGCTCGGAGATCAAACCCACCGGTGCGCCTTTCCATGGGGTCGTACCCGGCAAGATGGCGAGTCCACTCGGGCAAGTCTGCTTGCCCGTCACTTTCGGTACTTCCGATAACTTCCGGACTGAGCCCCTCACTTTCGAGGTTGTCGGCTTCCCAGGATTGTGTCACGCCATCCTGGGGCATCCCTGCTACGCCAAATTCATGGCTGTTCCCAGCTATGTCTACCTGAAGCTGAAGATGCCGGGTCCCCACGGGATAATAACGGTGCAAAGCAGCTTCCAGCACGCTTACACGTGTGACCTGGAAAACTGCAACCTTGCCGCGGCTCAAATCGTTGCAGCCGAGCTTGACAACCTCAAGTCGGCCGTGGTTGAGGAAGCACCCCTGGCCAAGAAATTTTCGGCATCGACATCCTTCCAGTCGTCGTGGGACACCAAGTCGATCTAGCTTGACCCGGAAGACTCCTCCAAAATGACGCAGATCGGGACTGCGCTCAGCGATAAATAGGAAAGCGCGCTCGTCGGCTTCCTCCACGATAACCGGAACATTTTCGCGTGGACATCTTCCGACATGCCCGGAGTTCCGAGGGAGCCTGCCGAGCACTCTTTGAACGTTCGGCCGGACGCCAAGCTGGTCAAACAGCGCTTACACCGTTTCGCTGAGAATAGACGTAAGGCAATAGGAGAAGAGATAGCCAAGCTTCTAGCAACTGGTTTTATTAAGGAAGTGTATTATCCCGACTGGCTAGCAAACCCAGTTCTTGTTCGCAAAAAGAATGGAAAGTGGAGGATGTGCGTTGATTACACTAGCCTCAACAAGGCATGTCCCAAAGATCCTTTCACTCTTCGTCGCATCGACCAAGTGATTGATTCCACGGTCGGCTGCAAAATTTTATGCTTTCTCGACGCCTACTCAGGCTATCATCAGATCAAGATGAAGGAGGATGACGAGATCAAGGCATCTTTCATCACTCCCTTTGGGGCTTTCTGCTACGTTTTCATGCCTTTCGGCCTGAAGAATGCCAGCGCTACGTACCAACGGTGCATGCAGCGCTACCTCTAGATATAGATCGGCAGGGATGTGCAGGCCTACGTCGACGATGTAGTGATAAAGTCCGAGAAGAAGGAAGATCTCCTAAGTGACTTGGGAGAAACTTTCTCCAACCTTAGGCGATTCAGCATGAAGCTCAATCCCGAAAAATGCGTATTCGTGGTCCCTTCGGGCAAGTTCCTCGGTTTCATCATTTCTGAACGGGGAATCGTAGTTAACTCGGAGAAGATCAACGCCATCATCAAGATGGGTCCTCCAAAAGGCCTCAAGGATGTTCAACGACTCACCAGGTGCATGGCGGCCCTCAGCCGATTCATCTCCCGACTAGGTGAAAAGGCACTGCCCCTCTACAAGCTCCTGAAGAAGTCGGACAGCTTCACATGGACATCTGAGGCCCAGGATGCCCTGGATGGGCTAAAAAAGCTCCTGACCACGTCTCCGATACTGGTTTCCCCGATGCCCAGTGAGCCGCTGCTCCTCTACATCGCAGCGACCACCCAGGTGGTCAGCACCGTGTTGGTCGTCGAACGCTCTGAGCCAGGCTACATCCAGAAGGTTCAGCGCCCGGTCTACTTCATCAGTGAAGTACTGTTCGAGTCCAAGGCGCGATACCCACAGATATAGAAGATCATCTATGCGGTGTTCATCACAACTCGGAAGCTAGTCCACTACTTCCAGGGACACCCAATCACAATGGTTAGCTCCTTCCCAATCGCTGATGTCATCAATAATCGCGACGCTACGGGAAGAATTGCTAAATAGGCAGTGGAACTAATGGCATTCAGCATAGTTTACGCCCCCCGCACGGCCATCAAGTCCCAAGCTCTTGCTGACTTCATGGCCGAGTGGACAGAAATTCAGACCCCGCCCTCTGTCATCGACCTCGAACAATGGCACTCTACTTCGACGGCTCACTGATGCTTCAGGGTGTATGGGCTGGCGTCGTGCTCATCTCTCCGAAAGGAGAACGCTTCAAGTATGTGCTACAGATCCACCTTCCGGCATCTAACAATGTCGCCGAGTACTAAGCTTTACTACACGGTCTGCGCATTGCAACCTCACTCGGGATCCGGCGGCTCCTAGCCCGCGGAGACTCCGAACTGTTGGTTAGGCAGGTTATGAAGGACTGGTCATGCAGAGACCCCCTCCATGGAAGCCTACTGCCAGGAGGTGTGCAAGCTCGAAGCCAAGTTTGACGGCCTTGAAATCACGCATGTCCTACGCCGAGACAACGAGGCAGCGGATGCACTTGCCAAGCTGGGGTCCAGTCGGGACATCATCCCGACTGGAGTATTCCTCCGGGAGCTGCATACCCCCTCCATCAAGGCAGAGGCAGCACCAGAAGTCGAAGAACCACAAGTTAAGGAATCTGATAGCACGCAGCAAACGTCACCAGCGGTCTTAGTCATCACTCCTGACTGGACAACGCCTTTCCTTAATTACCTCCTGCGGGACACTCTCCCGTCGGACCCGACATAAGCACGGCGCCTCGCGAGGCGTGCCAAAGCGTACGTCGTGGTTGAAGGCGAGCTCTAAAAGAAAAGCACCTCTGGAATCCTCCAGCGGTGCATACCTCAAGACCAAGGGCAACAACTACTACATGATAATCACTCGGGAATTTGCGGGTACCATGCGGCGCCCAACTCGCTAGTCGGGAAAGCCTTTCGACAAGGTTTCTACTGGCTGACTGCCGTCTCGGACGCCGACCACATCGTGCGAACTTGCGAGGGATGCCAATATTTTGCTTGGCAGACACACTTGCCGGCTCAGGCACTCCAACCTATTCCGATCACCTGGCCCTTTACCGTCTGGGGTCTGGACATGGTTGGCCCTCTCAAGAAGGCTCCCGGGGGCTATACACATCTTTTCGTTGCAGTCGACAAGTTCATCAAATGGATTGAAGCCAAGCCGGTTGCCACGATCACTGCAGAAAAAGCCGTCGAATTCTTTCGAGATATAGTTTATCGTTTCGGCGTCCCCAACAGCATCATCACGGACAACGGCACTCAGTTCACTGGTAGCGCCTTCCTCCGATTTTGTGACGACTACAACATTGGCCTCAACTTCGCCGCCGTGGCACACCCACACACGAACGGGCAGGTTGAGCGGTCCAATGGCCTGATTATGCAAGGCATCAAACCTCGGATCTTCCAGCACCTAAAGAAATTCATGGGTAAGTGGACAGCCGAGTTACCCTCAGTACTCTGGAGCCTACGAACTACACCAAACCGATCAATCGGTTACGCACCTTTCTTCATGGTATATGGCGCGGAGGCCGTGCTCCCAACTGACTTGGAATACGGGTCTCCGCGCATCCGTGCTTATAACAAGGACAAGTCAGAGGAAGCAAGGCAAGACGCCGTTGATCAGCTTGAGGAGGCACGCGGGGTCGCGTTCCTTCGGTTGGCAAAATACCAGCAGGGTCTACGACGCTATCACAGTCGACATGTACGCGGCCGCTCGTTCAACGTTGGTGACTTGGTCCTGCGCCGAGTTCATTCCAACAAAGACCAGCACAAGCTCTCACCACCATGGGAGGGTCCGTACGTGGTCGCTGAAGTGCTGCGCCCGGGGGCTTACCAACTGAAGGACAGCGATGGCAACATCATCACCAACGCATGGAACATTGAACAGCTACGTCGCTTCTATGCTTAACTCGTATATTCCGATATTTCGGACATGTGAATAAATATTTCTTTTTCGCTCCACATGAAACAACTTTCTGAGTTCCCGACTGGCCCGCTATGCACGCCACGGCTACGCATAGTGGACGGTGGTTACACCCTCTGGGTGCGCTCAATCGCGCTCGGGCTTTTTCATGTGAACAAACTATTTTAGTACTGTGTATATGGTTCGGCGTTAACTCTTTGACCTCGATCGCCGGTTTACGCCACAACCTTATGCTACACGGGAAATAGCCCACGGCTAATCTCTACACAAGGGAGGCTACAACGGGTCGGCAAGAGCACATACAAAGGACCAACATACATACGAACGAATCTTTTTGTGAAGGAAATTGACAAACTTAAAAGTCAACTCTATTGCAAAACATACAAAACAAATATCCACTCGGACTCCCCGAGCACCTGACCTACATATTTTACAAGTTTTTTCTTACAGACCGGTGCGGTCAATGAGGGAATTCACCGTGGCCTCGATCGACTTCATCAGCTCCGGGACGTCTTCGTCGAGAACATCGACGGCATATCCCTCCCCAATTGCTTCCATGTCAAGCAACGGGTAGTGGGACTTGGCCACCGCAAGCGACAGCACGGCCCCGGATCACGTGGCATCCGACTGCAGCCGTTTCGCCTGATCCAGCACTCGCCGAAGACACTCCGTGGTCACTTCCGCCTGGTCCGGGGCAGGGTTGTCCTCCCATAGGGCGTTGCAAGCCATATGACCCGCTGCCTTCAAGGACTCAGCCAACTCATCGTTTTTCTTGAGGCGGAATTCAAACACTACGGAGGCAGAATAGATGCATTAGCAGGACGACAAGTAAAATCCTGACTGAT
Source organism: Stipa capillata (assembly GCA_019208055.1). Taxonomy (NCBI): domain Eukaryota; kingdom Viridiplantae; phylum Streptophyta; class Magnoliopsida; order Poales; family Poaceae; genus Stipa; species Stipa capillata. The sequence goes on from JAGXJF010003084.1 coordinate 638,832, forward strand.
CGAAGTTCGAGTCAAAGACTCACCGGTGGTAGAGTCAGCGGCCTTCTTGTTCGTCGCCTCGACGGCCTCCAGAGCCCGCCTCAGGCTGCCATCCATGATGGCCGCTTCTCTCTCCAGGTGCTCCACACGGGCCCTCTCTGCCCCGAGCATCTCCTGAAGCTTGGAGGCCCTGTCTTTAACGGAATCGAGTTCTCGAACACGGGCCTTCATCACCTGAAGCTCCACCTTGAGGTTAGTGGCCTCGTTTTCAGCAGCTACAGAAGACGAGTTAGCACAACGAGAAACAAGAGCAACCAAAGGGACGCGGCGTTCCCTACCTTGAGCTCGAGCGGCTTCTTGAGAGAGGCCCCTCCTCAGGGTGATGATTTGTCACGCCCTATTTTTCCTAATCTTAATTTCGAGCATTGTCATCGCATGTAAATTAGGTCATTTGCATTAATCGTAGATTCAATACATTAAACACCCGCACACACGCACTCTAGTCGGAAAACCCTAATCGGGAAACCTACCAGCTCTCGGTTTCTCGGAAAATGCCGGAATAAATTATGGGGCAACCTGGCATTATAATTTCCTCAGTTATGTCGTAAAATAATAGTTTCCCAATCGACCCTGTCTAAGGCTTGGTAAAATATTTTCTTTACCATCCGTCCAGCTTATTCATCTCTTTTATTCTTCCCGGGCAGCTCATGCCTTAACATCTCTCAGTTAAATTCCTAAACCATAGCAGTGGCATGCAAGTCCTGAGAGGAATCCGATTCGCATCGGTGCCTAACTCTCTCTGTCGCTCGAATGAGTTTTCTCAGAATCAGTGGCAAGAACCACACACTTCCCTCTGGCCAGCTCACTTCATTTTCTGCACAAGAATTCCTTTGCATGCAGGCACTGATACTCACGAAGGCATAGTTGCAAAGTACCAATCGGTGCCAACCATCCGCTGTATGCCCAGGCATGCTTGCCCCATTGTCAGCTTCCTCTACGCCTCATCAGCTCTCCTTCCACCTCCCATCAACACCCCATCTGGCAGCTCACCATTTTCAGCACGCTATCAGCTCTCAGCTGTCTCTAGTCCCTCTGTAGCTCTAGCTTGCCTCGGGCAGCTCGACCATGTCTCATTTCCGGCGAGAGAAGCAGCCGATCGACCACCTTTGGAGCTTCGATTCCGTCGTCGGCCATGTAGAGGAGCAGGGCACCCCGTACGCTCCAGCTCGCCACCACCTTGTCCCGGCCTCCCCTCGAGCTTGCCACCGACCGAGCAGACCACGGGAGCACGCCACGCCCAGCTGCTCACCAGCAGTAGCGGTGACCTGACGTTGCCCCGCCGCCGGCCTATAAAACGAGACCAACCCGAGCTCAATCCAGAAATCAAGCCACTACCCTTTCCTAGCTTCATCCTCCTCCTTCTTCCACCTCAGGTAAGCTCAGTCCAGGCACCAGTTCGTCCCCCATTAGCTCCACCCCCCACCTCCTCCGCCCCTTGGCCAAGCCCTTCCGCCGCCCCTGCCATGACCGAAGCCCCTAGAGCTAACTCCATAGCATAACCCGCGGCGCCTGTAAACCCAGTAGCATCAGCCGAGTTGGAATCCCCATCCCCATCCCGAGCTTGCATCTCACCTGAGCCAGCTTCCTCCCGGCTTCAAGCACCCGAGTTGCGGTGGCCGTTCCTCCGCACCTAACCACAGCGAGAAGCCCCGAAAGGAGCTGTGGTACCGCCGGCTTCAAACCACCTCAGTCGCCGGCCGCCAATCGCTCAGACAACCCTAACCGCTTCAACCACCACCACCGGCCAACCACTTAACCGCCGCCGCCGCGTTCCCCAATCCCCTGTTCGAGCAGCCGACCGAAGTGCTGAGTTCACACCCCGCCCGAGCCAGGCAGGTAACTAGGTAAGCACCAGTGGGACGTGGGCCGAGTAACCCCCTGGCCCATGACCGAGTAGACGCTCGCGCCCTCCTCTGTTGCCGTTTTCTCGGCTGAAGAAGCGTAGAAACCGAGCTGTAGGAAGCATAAAGAGGGAGCAAGCCTTAGAAAAGCTAGTCCAGGACCAGTTTGAACATTTCAATTTGTTCCGACTAGAGTGCCAGCGCATAAAATCAATCCGGAGAGCCCTTAAGTTAATTCAAATATTTAGCTCCAAAAACATTTCCAAGTTTAAAACCTTTTTGCATTAAAACAGTACAACAATTATTTAATCACTCTCTTTTTCTTTAGGGTTTTGCATGCACCAATTGATACACCAATTCCTAAAGTTCCTAAATGGACATTTCCTTCCCTGCCAATATACTTAGAGTATTTTGGTTAATGCATGTTAGCTAGAAAGCAAATAAAATTAATCGTTACACTTTATACCATTCTTGTTCCCTTAATATGTCACCGTCATTTTATGTGATACACGTGCATATACCCCTCCCTCGGATTAAATGGATATCGACCGTTCAAATCGTAAACCCTAGCTCGACTCCTTAACCATGATTTTCTTTCGATCATGCATGACATTTGGTTTTATTGGAGTTATTTGGATTTTCCCTTATTCGATGTTTTTCGGCGCGTAGTTGACGGAGCGACGTACGTGCGTCAGGAGGACCCGACATCACCCCCGCGTCCGGAACAAGAGCAGGAACTGCCAGGCAAGCATTCCCACCTCGATCATGTCGAAATCCCATATATGCAAAGTTATTAATATTTTGTTTACGAACTCTGCATGCTATGTGTTAATATCGATATTTTATGTAGAGGTAGTTATACCCATTAGTTGCAAAATACCTAGGTCCGAATGTCCTTCCTTGTAACCCTAGGTATATTCAGCGATCGACTCTCGACCGTCGAATAATTAAGGTTATAGGTGTTAACCATGCTTAGCCCTGCTATAGTCAAAAACCAAGTTTTAAACATCCCGTTGGGATATGGGGAAACAAACCCTCGGATGGCATATGCTGTCCGAGGTGACTTTCACAAATAAAGGTTTATCACAAATCAAAAGAAAAGAGGAGATGATTTGGATTCGGGTAGGAGTGTTAAGTGGTGTTCGGGGATGTAGAACATTGGTTGGAGCCATGATCGTCCGGGACGTCATGGGGTCGGGAATGGAGTCCTACTCGAATCAGTTAAGGACCGAGCCTAAGTGCCGCTAAACCGGTTCCATTACCGTACGTCCACATGTCCTTTATGGGAAGGACTTGGCTTAGTATCCCGGCAAGTATTAGGGTTTGGACCCGTGGGAAGTAGGGAGTTAGTGCTAGGTGTTTTAAGTCCTAGGGGATCCACCTACGCCAGGCGGGAGGTGCTGATCCGACACAAAGGTGGAGAGCCCCAATTTGGTGTCCAGGACACGCAAACTTGGGTATTCACCTAGCGGGTCCAACTCTGGTATGGAAGCGGGCGAAGGTCTCGTTGTAACCACCCTGCCAATACACCCTGTGCAGTGTATCTGTTAGCGCTCGGCATAAGGGGTGTAATTACATCTTGTGGGTAAAGCCGTACAACCTCTGCAGAGTGTTAAAAACTATTCGAATAGCCGCGTCCTCGGTTATGGACATGAACTGGCAAGGCCACACACTGGTTAGACTTAGTGTTGTTTGCGAAAGCATGGGAAAAGGGATTAAGGACGTGGGCATAATGTGTCCACAGAGAGCAATTTACGCTACAGGATTGGTAGCAAGGAATTGCCGGAGGAGTAGGCTAGCCGTGTGATTCGGGATACACGGGCTGAGCCAGGGGCACTCGCTGAGCTATCCAGGATAGTGTCAGTGGAGTGTTGTACCGAGAAGCTAGACATATTGCCCAGGGTAATATGGTCTGAGCTGTCTCGAGGATTGTAAGGAGGTAGCCGGGTCTACCTCGGGAGGATTCTGTTCTTTTTACTTTAAATAGTTTTATTAAATTGCTTTTGAATCTACTATTCAAGTATTTCAATTATGCACTTATTTTTCCGCACATTAATCAGCTTAGAGTAGAGCTATTCCTTGTTTATCCTCTGCATAAATTATTTTCCGTATACTCCTTCCTGTGGGAATAGTTTGCGAGTACATTCAATGTACTCACCTGGCTTGTTGATTTGGCCAGAAGAAGAAGAGGAGTACTGCTCCGACGAGGAAGATTCCGACTTTGAGGTCTAGGGCGTTTCCCCAGTCAGTTGCCTGTGAGGTTGGCATATTGATGGGTTTATCTACGCATCTCTCTTATTTCCGCTGCAAGACTTTGAATTCGGCCAATAGGCCATATTGTGTAATGACCCTAAAACAGTATTGTATTGTAATAATCGGTAATGTATGACGACATTATCAAGTTCTTGTGCGTACCGGCTACTGTTCCAGGGACCGGTACAGTAAACACAGGAGCGTTTCCGGCCTTAAAAACCGGGGGCGCCACATGATTTCAGCCTCTCGCTTCCGGGCCACCTCCTCGGCCGCCTGGAGGCTCCCTGTCAGTTTATCCCACTCGGCCTTGCGACGGCCGAGTCGGTCAAAGACTGACAGCTGCTCCTAAAGAAACACGGTCTTGTCTGTAGACCGTTTAGTCAGATTCTGCAAAGAAGTGGCAAAAGAAGTTAGTCACCGGGGAAGAATCACCAATACCCTCCACTCCGCCATTCCAGTTGACCAAAGGCTCGGGGGCTACACCCTCCAGGTGCACTGATCGTGCACCCAGAGAGAAATCTACAAAATAAGCAAAGGACCCTCCGCCCGACTATTCTAGTCGACCGAAGGCTCAAGGGCTACACCCTCTGGGTGCACTGATCATGCACCCAGAGAGAAATCTACAAAATAAGCAAAGGAACCTCCGCCTGATTATTCCAGTCGACCGAAGGCTCAGGGGCTACACCCTCCGGGTGCACTGATCGTGCACCCAGAGTGAAGTCTACGAAATACAAAAAGGATCATCTGCCCGACTATTCCAGTCGGCCGGAGGCCCGAGGGCTACTCCCCAATAGGTGTACTAGTAATGCACCCACATGCGAAAAATCAAGGTCGAAACGCACGGGCAAAAGTCTTACCTGCATCAGAAGGCGCAGCCTGCCGTTCAGCAGGTTGGCACTTTCATTCGCCGTCTTCATCAGAACCGGGAGCATCTCTCCAAGTTGGTCGGTGACATCCATCGCATCATCCCATTCCTCCGCCTCTTGGACATCGTTGATCTCCCGGATGGTTAGGCTCGGCCGTCGGGGGTCCGCCTGTCGGATCCGGAGCGGTTGGATCACCAGTTCAGAGCCCGGCGGAGGAGGTAGAACACGGTCAATCTCCTACATCGTGGGCGATAGCTTGAGACAGCCCCTGCGATCCGGCGGGGCGGTCCCCGCTGAACTCGGGCCCGCTTCCTCCGAGGCTCCCGAACTCAGACCTGCTGTTGGAAATATGCCCTAGAGGCAATAATAAAGTTGTTATTATTCTATTTTCATGTTCATGATTAAGTTTATGTTCTATGCTAGAATTGCATTGGTTCTTGAATATGAGATTCAGAGGAAAACCTAATTGCATGTGTGGAATAATAAACACCATTCAGATCCCTAGTCAGGCCTCTAGACTAGCTCATGTATTGTTGATGGTCTTGTTTTCCTGATCATGGGCATTGTTAATGTAACAAGGATGCCGGCAATAATTCGAACACATTGTTAGGGTAACAATGGTGTTGGATAGACCCCCTTATGAGATGCTGCGAGATCACTTCGTCAATATATTGTCAGTATCTTCTCATTATGTGTTAAGTTTACTTGCGTCCTTAGACCATGAGAATATCGTAGACCCGGATACCGGATGGTTGCTTTGGGGTCATCAAATGTTACCCTGTAACTGGGTAATTATAAAGGTGACTTTCAGGTACATCAGAAAGTATATCATGGTTCTAGATATCTTAAGACTGGGATTGGCCCATCCGGCGATGGAGAGATACACTCTGGGCCCACTCGGTATTACGGTGTCCAGCATCGCCTGGCCAGGTATTGTGACTAAAAGGTTAGTCACGGGGATACCGGAATACGGAAACGAGAAAAGAGTACAAACCGGTAACGAGGATAACTAGGTATGGTGATCAAGGAGTTGATCACAGGGATACCGTCAAAGTCTCGCCTCGGGTTGTGTAGCGTATCGTGAGGCAAAAGGATGATATGCGGTAATATGAGGTTCGCTCGATAAAGATCTTCGATGATATGTGGAAATCGTTATGGGTGTCCAGATCTCGCTGATGATTATTGACCGGAAGGTGTTCCGGACATGTCCACATATACTCGAACCTATAGGGTCATACGCTTAACGTTTTAGCGACATTTAGGAATGATACGATTTATGGAGAACAAGAGAGAAGGGTTTCGAAAGTGTTTCGGATGATCTCGAAAGTGTTCCGGGAGGTCCCGGATGGTTCCGGTGATGTCCGGAAGTGTTCCGAAAAGTTCTAGAAGGTTTCGGAAGTTCTAAAAGGTTCTAGAAGGTTCTGGTGGAGTTGGACTCCAACTCCAATAGGGTGTTCTTGCTGGAGTAGGACTCCACCTGCCTAGGGAGAGCTGCCCCAACCCCTATAAATAGAGGGGCAGGGCACCTCAAAGGGTATCCCGAGCAGCCCCAGAGGCAGCCCCAGAAGCAGCCCTAAACCCTAGGCCGGCCATCTCTAGATTGGCCATAGCCTTCTTTTTCTCTCTCTTCTAGATTGGATATAGTACAGCTGCCGGCGCACTGCTGCTTCTCCTTCTCGTAGATCCCCGCTGTTCTTGTGTGCTGGTCCACACATTACCGCGGTGTCGCTGATCCGGTACGCGTGGATACCTCGGAGACGTCGTATACTTCGGCGTTCGATCGGACGAACTATTCGCGAGGAGATCGCTCTCGCGGCTGGGAGGTATAACCTAGCTGCGGGAGTCTGCGGACTTCATCGACATCGGTCAACTTCTCCGCTGCATTGACGTGATCGTCGAAGGTATGATCTCGTTGCCTGCATCTCGATAATGATCTTGGGGTGGATTGTGAGCGGTAAATTTTTGTTTTGCGTAGCACGTTCCCCAACACTTGCGCCCCCTGACATAGCCGGGGCCGGCGCTCTAACGGGGGGCTCCTCCGGCTGAGGAGCAGAAGGCGGGGCCGAAGACAGGCCATCTCGCTTGGGAGAAGGCCGTGGGGGTGGAGTCGCAACCACCCTCGGAGGAGACGAAGGCTGGACATCTGGCCCCGGCGGCTTCTCGCCTTGGCCGGACCTTGAGGCACTCGGCGACGCCTTTGGGATATCCCCCGACCTCTGCGCCCTACAGAGAAACATTCAGAAAACAAAACGAAGAAGGGTAATATTCGCCATATCACTTACTTGGCAGACCGAGGAACAGGAATACGTTTCTTGGACCTCGGGGCCTGCTGCTTCGGCATGCCGACCGCCGGGTTTGGCGACGCCGTGGAGCTGCTCTACTCCCCGAAGGCGGCGTCGGCAGTCCTTTTCTCCCCGGCTGGGGGGAACTTCATCTCTGGCCGCTTGAGAAACCCCCTCTGGGGTGGCAGTCGGCACCACCGGGTCAGGACGGGTGGAGGAGCCGCCCTGTCTTCCCAGGGCAGTGCTAGCAGACAACCTCCGCTTCCGGGGCATGATGAGTGGCGCATTCTCATTGTCTTCCTCATCTTCTTCCAAAGCAGGCACACTCGGCAGAGGAGCGCTGGGTGCCGCCCCGGCGGGCGCCTTCCCCTTTGAAGACCCGGCTCCGGAAGAAGATGCGCCAGTCGATCCCTGTGGCGGCGGCCCGCCACTAAAGACATCGGCATATTGCGGCTGGTTCCAGACTTCGTCCTCCGGGAGGGGAGCCTTGGAATAGAAGCCGAAGAGAACCTGCAAGGTCAGAAAACACAGATACAACCCGAGTCAGACTCGGCGGCATGACCAATAAAAAGACTCGGGCGATTGGCTGCTTACCTGGCTCGGGGGATTCGATCTGCTGAAGGGCGGCGGCCGCCTAGAGAGATCTAGATTCGTCCCCTGAGCCATGAGCTTCTCGACTCGGCGTTGGACCTCCTCCTCCGAGAGCTCCTCGGCGGACTCTCGGGTAGCGTCCTGCTCACCAGCGTACTCAAACATTGGGTGAGCCCTTAGCTTCGCAGGCTGGACTCGCCACCGGATGAAGATCGAGACGACGATGACCCCGGTGACCCCGGCTTTGATCGCCTCGGCAAGCTGCGACATGATGACCGAGACTCTGTCCTGCTCCCGGTCCAGCGGTGGCTCGGACCAGCTTGGTTTGACCTCCGGGGGCTGACCCATGAACGCCGGGAGTGACGGTGCGGGATTGGCACAGTAGAACCAATTCGCATGCCATCCCTTATTGGAAGTCTACAGCAGCAGGCTCAGGTAATGCTTCGCCGCTCCGGGCCTCAATTGGAACCCGGAGCCTCCCACCACGGCCGGGCTGTCCTTGCTCGGCTACGGCTTCACGACGAAGAGGTGTTTCCATAGTACGAAGTGCGGCTCGATGCCAAGGAAGCACTCGCACAGCGTGATGAAGCATGCGACGTGGAGCAGGCTGTTGGGGTTGAGGTTGTGGAGCTCTAGTCCATAGTAGTAGAGCAGCCCTCGCAAGAAGGGGTGGACGGGCACGGAGAAGCCCCACTGGAAGAAGGAGCCGTGGACGACCATCTCGCCCGTATTCGGGGTGGGGAAGTCCTCCCCTCCAGCAGCGTGCCACTCGACCAACTCCTTCGGTGGTAGCACTCTTGACCTCACCAGGGTGTTCAGATGAATCTCGGTCGCTGTTGATTTCACCCAAGGAGCCATCGGATTGACGGAGGAGTCTTCCTCGTTCAATAGCTTCCACACCAATGCGTCTTCCTCCGCTTCAGTTGGATCCGTTTCCTACTCGGGGGTGTGCATTCAGCACCGGTGAAGCAGAACTAGGGTTTTGGTGTGCTGTGGCGCTCTCGAATCGATTTGGGCGAAAGGAAGACGAAGGATTTTGGGCGCAAAGGAAACAAAGCGTGCTCTGGAAGGCGTAAGTGGACCCCGCCGTTTCCCCTATCTTATAAAGGGGAATGGTTTGGGCGGCACGACTCTTTCGCTTCCGCACGCGCGCGCGACTTTTCCGCGCCCATGATGCGCCTTTTCAGATTCCACTACGCGGAGTAACGGCCCGCGTCGCGATTCTTCAGCGCCCACGACGTGGCATCACCACGGTTTGCGCCATTTTATAAAAGGGATCCAACGGTTGGCCTTCCGGGGTTGAATAGCTATTTGGAATATACCCCCCATAAAGAGCGACTATAACATGCTTCCCGCAAGCCGCTAGTCGGTTACCGGTAAACTCGGAACCGAACGTTACGGTTTTGAAGGGTTTCAAGGATTGGCCTCCAGCAGGAACGCAATCACTTGAATACACTCGAGTGAAGGGCAGTTAAGGTGCGCTTTTCGCAGGCCGCTAGTCAGACGCCGAGCAACCCGAAGCCACCTGTTTCTCCACCAGAACTTCCCGTGAACTTCGTTCCGGGGACTTCGGGATCCGAAATTTCTAGATTCAGTGGAATGTTTGGGTAACAGGCTTCGCCACTCGGGAACCTATGCACTGTAACTTGTATTCTGGTTCTGACGTGAATTTCAGAGGCATTCCTTCAGGGGGACACTAGTTGGACCCGAGCCACTCGGGAAACCAGGTGCTACTCGGGAATTCAGTCGGGATTCATGGTATGTCCCACGCTAGGCTATCAGCCGGTCTCTGTCTGCCAGGATAGACTGGATACCACCAGGATTTACTCGCTATTAACTCATCTGCCATGTTATTCTGGCCTTACGGGTGAATATTACTTGGCTTGTTATTGTCTTTCCACAGGAGTTCTATGAGTCCCTCACAATCTCCCTACAAGTGACCAGAAGGCGTGTACATGCGGATACCACTCGGGAGACTTGCTCAAAGGAGAAGGCGGACAGCAGTCAGATCGTGAAGGACTCGGGGGCTACTGACGATGGCATGGCACCCGGGTATCGTCAAGAAGGACAAAGCTGGCCCTTTGGACATAGGGTGGGCCGGGCCGACAACTCGGAGTCCGACTTCTACACGGGAGCGCCTCATCAACTTGGAATACAAGACAGGGATAAACACTTACCCGGAAATTCTGGATTCTGTTGTAACTAATTAGAAAACCAATCTGTAGGCCGATCAGGACTCTTGTAACCCTATCTCGGTCATCTATATGAGGCCAGGTAGGGATCCCCTGATCGATAAGTTCGAGTAAGCTCTCATACGCTCTTGTATTCTCAAACAACCAAAGCCCTAGTAACCTTGAGATCTGTTCTTGAGGGCTTGTGGCACTCGGGATTCAAGCGATACCAGCCACCAAACACAGGACGTAGGGCATTACCTCTTCTTGAGGGCCTGAACCTGTCTAAATTTTGTCTCCTGTGTGCACCCATCTAGATCTGCTATGCGTACGCTGCCCCATATTCATTATTGCCGGATCAGAACACCGACAGACGTGGAGATGATGTGTCCACAGAGTGCAATTTACGCGACAGTCTGGTAGCCAGGGATTGCTGAAGTTGATCTGTGCTGTAATACAGGGGTATTTCGGATGGGAACCGGGAAAAGAAGGAAAAGGCGGTAGACGGAGCTATCGGCCTTAATATAAAAATGGGTGGTGGTGAGTGCCACATATGATGATATGTTCGTATGAAATATTATTGCTTTCTAAACTGCTTTTGAATCTATTCTATTTATATTTCAAGGAAAACTTACTTTCCGCACAATCCTCAACATAGGATAGAGCTCTTTCTGTGAATCTCCATTACATGAAATATAGCCGCTATCATTCCCTGTGAGGAAAAGCTTGCGAGTACATTCAATATACTCACCTGGCTTGTTGATGTGGCCAGGCGACGAAGAAGACTACTCCGACGCCGACAACAGCGATTTCGAAGGCTAGGGCATTACCCCAGTCAGTTGCCTGTGGGATAGGCATATTACTGGGCTTATCTAAGTGTTTATTTTCCGCTGCAGTCTTCTATTCAGCCAATCGGCTCTGTTGTGTAAATCGAGACCATAATGGCTCTATTATGTAGAATATTCGTTATCGCATGAGTATGGTATCAAGTGCTTGTGTGTACTAGCCACTGATCATGGGACTAGTACGGTAAACACAGGGATTTATCCGGCCTTAAATCCAGATACGTCACATTGTCCCGCCGGTCTCCCACAGGCGCCGCCCGTCCCACTGGTCTCCCGCGGCGCCGCCAGCTCCCGCCATCTATCGGCCCCGCTCGCTACACCCCCGTGGCTGCCGGTTCGCCTGCCCGCCTATCGCCGCCGACTGTCGCCATCCGCTGGCCATCACCGGCCATTGGCCTCCCTTCCCCGGCCGTCGGCATCCCTCCCCCAGTCGGGCTCCCTCTTTCTTCAGGTGTACAGAAACAGAGGCCGTGTGCTTTATTCTATATAAGCAAAAGCGAAAGCAAAAGCTAAAAAAAAACCATGTCTTTGGGCACCGTTTCCCTTCCTCGCTACCCTGTGATTTTCGATGGTGTTAATTACACCGACTTCGTCTCGCATATGTGCATCTACATGCGCGGTCTTCGCCTCTGGGGCGTTCTCTCTGGCGATGTCACCTGTCCATTTTGCCCTTCTCCTCTGACGGAACCTACATTCGTCTCGCTGCCTTCGACCGCCGATAAGGATACTATTGATGCTGCCCGTCTTGCTGATGCTGCTGCTGCCTCTGTTTACCAGGCAGCTCTTGATTCATACCGAGATTAGCTGACTGTCTATACTCAGTGGTTTGATGATGACGCCCGTGCTGCTTCCATTCTCATCGCTAGTCTCCAGCCTCAGTTCTCTTCTGAGGTTGTGGGTCTCTCTTCCACATTTCAGATGTGGACTCATCTTCGTCAGCGCTACGAGCCCTCTGGTGATGCCCTGTATCTGTCCATGGTTCATCAGGAGCACTCTCTTCAGCAGGGCGACACCACTGTTGATGCTTTCTACGCTCAGAGCTCTGCCGTCTGGCGTGCATAATCTTAACAGGTGTGACAATGGTGGAAACGATGAGCTTCACCTTCAGCTCTGCCGATGACGAATCTGACTTTGCTCCACGAGGGGATCCACCTCCAACGAGGCCTTAGCTCCATCCCACTTGGCCATCGTTGAGCACAAGGAGGACGACATCACCGCTTGAAGTTTTTATGGAGGTGAAACTTTATTGTAGTTTTAGTTTTTAAATTTTACAAAGATCAAAATTCAATTGAGTTTTGACAACACGTGTCTGCTCAACTGAATCAGATTATTTGTGGTACTAGTAATGTGCACACACCCCAACCAGACTAAATAATCTGATATGTTTTTTGAATTAGGAAGCTTACATACTTCCATATATAAAACAGCGTAGAAAAGAAAAAGATTGTCTAGTTATATTGAATTGCATGTACTAAAACAATTTACTAAAAAGTCTAAGCTAATGGAGAAATAAAGACTATATTTTAACACATTCCCTCACAACTGGGCTCCTCTAGACTGTAGATGTGGGATGGATATAGGCCACAAATATTTTTATATCTTGAACTCAAGACCTCATGGCTTTAATACTATATTGAATTGCATGCGCCGAATTAGTTCATTCAAAAGCCTAAGCTAATTGTGAAATGACGATAATATATTTCAACAAACTATGCTTAATAGTCAACTTATGTAGATTAAAAATATTTTACTTAGATACATTAAACGAGCGAGCATAGCACTCTGAATAAATAGCACGTCTAAGGACACCATACAATTGGATAAACCAAGACAGTACTGTGTGACATAAAAGACAGAAGTAAAGGAAAAACAGAAAATGGAACCTCAGAGGGAATAAGACAAAAACAAATTATAGGCACTCAATTAGCTGATCAGGGGGGCCACTGTGAAAAAGAGGAAAAATTCTTGCCTAACATAAAGATTATTAATAGCATAATTTGTTTTACCCCGTAATTTGCTTGTGCCGCGTCTCCTAATCATAATAATCTGCATGAGCCACGACCTAGGCTACGGTATTGTGCCTGACTGGACTCCACCCTTGTTCACCTCAGTGTAAAGGCAAGCTGGGAGCTATACATCATTCAGCCATTAAGCTATATCTAAAAATTCCAATAGTTGATATTAAACGCTTTGCGCAATCTGTGCAACCATGTAGAACTATCTTTTGAGCCGTAACACTTATACCATCACAGTGTGAGATAATAAAGGAGAGTGTGCAAAGTTTAATCAATCTGGCAAGATGCTAATTACAGAATAGCATTGATCTGAAACTATAGTACCTGACATGCACCAGATGACATCTACCTAAGTTCAGAAGGTTAAAGTAATTAGGCTGGTTTTGGGTTGCTAGGGGGCTAAGTATCAAAACGATAATGAGTAAAGTAGATGTTCAAAAATAGTTACCTGAGTTGTTATCAGTTGGCAACTCTTTCCAATTCATAATACTAATCTTGATGCCTGATCCTTCGATGTAGTATCTCATTCCCAAAGCATAAAGTTGATCCGTAACATGCACACATCCTCTCTTTTTCAAAAGAACAAAAAACTCAAAAGACCTCAGAAAAGCAAAATTTTCTTTTCATTTGGTAAAAGAAAACACACAATAAAAATCACAATAAACATGCCGGGCTGAATTCCTCAAACTATATCAGAGCTTGTCGCTGTACGATTCATTTCTTTTTCCCCCATCTAAATTGATAGCCCGCAATTTTATATTAGCGATATTTTCGAGCTATTCTATGCTCTGATAGTTGCTTTTACTGGAATATATGCTAACCTCCCTTTTAGTTAATATTAGGCTATCACTTGCTTCCTGTATACATATTTTGCTCTAAGATGATTATCTTAAATTTAGTTCGTACCATTTTCCCTATCTAAAGAGGGAGTTTTTGTTTTACATTTTTTAGGACCAATTAAGGATTAACCAAACAGTTAAATTCTTAGCACTTACTAGTTAAGCATATTATAAACGGTATATTCATCGGGTCTAATTTTCTCATGTGTTCTTCTGAAAGATGTAATGCACACCATTACAGCTGAAAAATCTCAACTAAATAATTTCTGAAGAAATCTTACTCTTGCTGATTTTTTTTAGAACTGCTTGTTGATGATTATGTTCCGGGAATCCTGTCCCCTATCTTTGACAGGTGATAATAAGGTGTTCGCACACGAACACGTCACCGTGTACCCCCGGAGCCGAGCGCGATGCGCGGGACACGGAGCCGGGGGAGACTCGCCGGGAGCGCGATAAGCAAGACACGCCGGCGAGTGCTTTTGGGAACCCGAAACCCCACACCCCCGGGAGGGACCCCGTCAGGAGGCGCGGCGGCTATGGGCTGCCCTAGGTCGACCTGATCGCCCCTAGAGCCTCGAGTTTCGTTGCCGTGAAACACGAAGAACAACGAAGAACGAGAAGCATAAAACAAAGGGAGAGAAAATAGTAGATGAAAAGATAATAGATTGATTGCGTCGATTGGGAGAGTTCCACCTCAATCGGCCATATACCCTTCATATTTATAGGGTATGCCCGGTCTTTGAGCTACAATAGGACTCTATCTCGTACAAAGATATATTTCCATACAATCTTGAGATAACTTCCTAATCTGATCGATTTAACCGCCGTGATCCGGACTCCGCCTTGTATACGGGATATCCTTCCATATTATCCGGGAGTCCTTCCAAATCTCAGACTTTCCTTTAAATGCCACGATCAACTATTGTTCCTTGAGCCCCAAGTCAAGGCCTCCAGCGCAGAAAGTCTTCGTCTTGAAATCCAATGCCTCGGCCCACCTGTAGGAAAGTACGGGAACGTTACGGCTTGGCAACCGACCTGACGTGGCTGGGACTCGGATGCATCGTTCGGAGCCTGGCTTGGACCCATTCGGGAAGGTGAGTACTCGGGCGCACGAGAACTTAAGAAACGAGCGCTCGGGAACACGAGTACTCGGTAACCCGAGTGCTCGGGGACGAGTACTCGGGGACATAGAGTGCTCGGGGTCCGGCACTCGGATCTCGTTAATGCTCGGAAACGAGTGCTCGGGGACATGAGTACTCGGGGTCCGGCACTCGGATCTCGTTAATGCTCGGAAACGAGTGCTCGGGGACATGAGTACTCGGGGGCACGAGTGCTCGGGGACGAGTGCTCGGGGGTGCGAGTGCTCGGGGGCGCCAGAACTCGGGACCGCGGGTACTCGGAAACGGGTACTCGGGATTCGGGGACGCCGCACCACTCGGCCTGGGCCACGATTCGGTAGCATTGCAGATCTTGCCCGACGCACTCGGCCCATCCGGGGGTACTGCCCAATTTGGTCGTCAACACATGCCCCCCTGTTTTCGGTATAAAGATGTATTTTTACCGAAAATAACAAGTCATGTTCTTAGGGCGATGCGGACCATCTCATTGGCCATTTCTTCTCTTAGGGCGATATGATATATCGGCCACAGCATTTGTTATGCTTCTTGCCACACGCTCGGGTGGAACTTCTTCAGATATCTGCCATTGAGAGCTCGCGGCAGCAGAGTGCCCTGCACGGATTCTACTAAGTATGAGTTCCCAGAAACCACTCTCGCAATTCTGAAAGGACCTTCCCAACTCGGCGACCATTTGCCAAACTTATTATCCTTCGAGCCGATTGGTAGGATGACCTTCCATACTAGTTCGCCGACTTGAAAGTTCTTCGACTTAACCTTTTTGTTGTATGCTCTAGCTACCCTTAGCTTGTCCCTTTCTATGGCCTTTAAAGCAACCAAACGCTTATCGGCGACTTCATCAAGACCATCCATCATCAGATTATAAAAGTCGACTGCCGATAAATCATTCTGTTTGGCTAATCTTAAAGCACTCAGATTTACCTCTACGGGTAAAACGGCCTCTTGTCCATACACGAGCTCATAAGGAGTCACCTTGGTAGCACTGTGTCTTGAAATCCTATGTGCCCACAACGCCTCGGACAACACCTCATGCCATCTCCTTGGGTTGTCTTCGATCTTCTTCTTGATAAGCTTGATTAGCACTTTATTGCTGGACTCGGCTTGCCCATTGGCTTGGGCATAATATGGAGAAGAATTGAGCAGCTTTATTTTATAGGACTCGGCAAATTCCTTTACTTGTCCCACCATAAAAGAGGTGCCTTGATCCGTCGTCAGAGTTTGAGGGACGCCGAATCTATGTATAATGTGCTCGGTTATAAATCGAATCACTTCCACATGTGTCATGTTCTTGAGAGGCACTGCTTCAGACCACTTGGTGAAATAATCAGTTGCTACCAATACGAACCGATGCCCCTTCGAGGAAGAAGGATAGATTTGTCCAATGAAGTCTAGTCCCCAACCTCTGAATGGCCACGGCTTGATAATAGGATGTAGCATGGCAGCAGGAGCGAGTTGAATATCACCAAACTTCTGACAGGCTTCACACCCCTTGTAATACCTGAAGCAATCATTGATCATAGTCGGCCAATAGAACCCGGCACGCCGTAATAACCACTTCATCTTGTGAGCCGACTGATGAGTGCCACAGATGCCTTCATGTACCTCTCCCATTGCAACTCTTGCTTGGTCCTCGTCCAAGCACTTCAAAAGAACTCCATCGACCGTTCGGCGATAAAGATCATCGTCGATCAAAGTGTATTTGAAAGCCATCCGCCGAACAACTCGGTCTACCCTCTTAGTCGGATCTTGCAAGTAATCAAAGATCGACTTCCTCCAGTCTTCTTTGTTATTCATATTCGGTTTTCCACTGGCGACCAAGTCGGTGATTTCTGACTCGGCCTTTCCTACCAAGTTGGGCCCAAGCATCGGCTTTTGAGAAATATGAAAGACACCACGACTGACATGGTAGCCGGATGCTTGCTGCGCCAACTCGTTTGCAACCCAGTTTTCTTGTCTAGGTATATGAGCAATGCTAAAATAATCCAAGGTAGAGATTATATCTAGACATTTATCAAGATAAACATTAAGTGATTCGTCAAGACATTGATAAACCTTGGATACTTGTTGGACTACTAATAACGAATCACCGAAAGCCTCAATATGTGTGGCACCTATTGCAATCAGAAGCTCTAAACCGAGTAGCAAAGCTTCATACTCGGCTTGATTATTCGTGCAAAAGTATTCTAAGCGGCATGAGGCTTCGTGAGTAGTACCATATGGAGATATGTAAACAACACCGGCACCTTGGCCATTGCTACAGACTGAACCATCAAAGTATAATCTCCATGGTACTAGCGAGACAAGATCAATGCTAATGCTATGCTCGTCAACCCGATGCTCAACAATAAAATCAGCAACGATTTGGCCCTTCATAGCTTTCAAGGGTTCATAGGCCAAATCGTACTCGGTCAACGCGTAAGCCCACTTGCCGACTCGGCCACTAAGAATTGGCCTATGCAACATATACCTGATGACATCGGTTTGACAGGCTACGGTGCAAGTACTAGATAGTAAATAATGTCTTGACTTCGTGCAAGCGTAATATAGGCATAAGCATAATTTCTCAACGAAAGAGTACCTTGTCTCGGCGTCGAGTAGCCGCCGACTCAAATAGGTGATAGCATATTCCTTTCCTTCGGCTTCCTGGGTTAACACAGCTCCGATGACGCCCTCCTCTGCTGCGATGTAAAGTCGGAAGGGTTCCCCATGTCTAGGTGCCTTCAATACCGGAGGGGTGGATAAATAGCCCTTGATCAACTCGAACGCCTCTTGCTGTCTTGCCCCCCAAGTGAAATCGACGTCGTTCTTCAACCGAAGGATGGGAGTGAACGCGCTGACCTTTCCCGACAAGTTGGCTATGAATCTCCTGAGATAATTGACTTTGCCAGGAATCGTTGCATGTCTCTTTTGCATGTCGGGGCTTGCACTTTCTGAATCGCTTCTATCTTCTTAGGGTCGATTTCTATGCCATGCTGATGTATGATGAAGCCTAAGAACTTCCCAGCCGATACGCTAAAAGCACACTTCAAAGGGTTCATCTTCAGGCCATATCTCTTCATCCTCTCAAAAGCTAAGCGCAAGTCGGCCAGATGAGATTCAAAGGCGTCCGACTTGACAACAACGTCATCGATATAGACTTCTAGTATGACGCCGAGTAGATCATGGAAGATTAGATTCATAGCTCTCTGATACGTGGCCCCGGCGTTCTTTAATCCGAAGGTCATTACTGTCCACTCGAACAAGCCAAGGAACCCGGGGCAGCGGAAGGCCGTTTTGGACATGTCCTCTTCGGCCATGAAGATTTGATTATATCCCGCATTGCCATCGAGGAAGCTGATGACCTCATGTCCAGAGGCATTGTCAATAAGCATATCGGCTATAGGCATAGGGTACTCGTCTTTGGGTGAGGCTCTGTTCAAATCTCTGAAGTCGATGCACACCCTCAACTTGCCGGACCCTTTCTTTTCCACGGGAACGATGTTAGAGATCCAGTCGGCATACCTGCAAGGTCTAATAAAGTTAGCCTTAAGCAACCGACCGATCTCTTCTTTGATCCGGTCATACATCTCGGGATTGAATCTCCTGGCCGGTTGTTTAAAGGTCTGAAAACCGGCCTTGATAGGCAACCGATGCTCCACTAGCTCTCGGCTTAACCCGGGCATCTCATGATATTCCCATGCAAAGCAGCAAACATATTCTTTTAGCAAGCCGACTAGCTTAAATTTACAGTCGGCTTTCAAATTCTCGTTTATAAACGTCGGCCTAGGACTCGAACCATCCCCTATGTCTACTTCCTCTAATGGATCGGCCGACGTGAAACCTTGTCCTAACTTATCCATGTTATCCAACTCTTCCACGGACTCGTGCATATCGTTCCTACCGGACCGATACTCCGCGAGTCGCTTCTGCAACCACTCCGCGTTGTGATCCATCTAATTATTTCTTATCTTGGAGCCGATTGCCATCAACCGGCTCTGACGATGTGGGTACTCGGCTGCTTCCTTCGGCCCTGGGGAAGTCGGCTCCTGAGGATTTGCCGGGTTGTAGCCGACTCGCCACCACATCGACCAAGGCGATAAGAACCGAGTTGGCCTGAAGTCGGTCGGCGCCGACTGGCTTTAAAGATACGGGTACGAACCCGTTTTTCGTGGCACTAAGGAAGTCGAACCCGGAAAGGTCTCGCCCAGACAGACACGTCGCATTGGGGTGCTGCCAGTCCACCAACGCATCAGCTAAGGCGACACAAGCCGAGTTGTCTGCGTGAATGACTTCGACTTCTTCATCAATCCACTGTATAAGGCATTGGTGCATCGTGGATGGCACGCATTGGTTGGCGTGAACCCAATCGCGGCTCAGTATGATGTTGTAATTTCCTTGCACCTCAGCGACGAAGAATGCAGTGGCCAAAGTCTTGCTTCCAATGGTAAGCTCTACGTACATCACACATTTGGCCTCTGTGCTCTCTTTGCCTTCAAACCCGTTGAGTACCATATTGGTCTTCATCAACTCGTTATCATGTAGACCCAACCTCTTGAAGACCGAGTATGGCATGAGATTCACCACGGCACCGCCATCCACAAGCATCCTTGCCACTGGCGTTCCATTAATGTGGCCCTTGACGTATAGCGGTTTTAAGTGCCTCACCGGCTCTGTCGGCTTCTCGAAGATGGCGTTCTTGGGGCCGAAGTCGAATTGGGCTACCTCCCCATCTTCATCTACAGCACGGAACTCGGCAGGTAAGTAATATACCATGTTTATGTCCATACCTGCGTGAACCGGTGTAGACTCGTAGTCCACCATTTCCACTTCGCTATCTTCCGTGGTAGCTACCGACTTCGGCGACTTGCCGAGTAGAGGAGACATGTCTTCGGGAGTCGTCGTGTCCTCTGCTCGCTTAGGCTTCCAGACCTGCTTCGCGGGTATCATGGGCCGAATCTCGTTAAAAGATTCGTCCCTCAGCGTCTCAGCCTCTCGCTCAACCTTCTCCTGGTTCCTCATGCGCTGCAGCCTTCTTTTCTGGGTTTTTGGTCAACCCCGGGAGGACACCAGGTGGGCCGAGTATACTTGGGGTCTCTGGGCCTGCTCTTGCTTGTACCGGCTTCGTGGTCATTGGCCATAGACCCCTGCTGAACAGTGATCACATTATCGTTAGAGTTGACCAGATTACCGATAGTAATCGGCCCTTTGCCGAGTTGATTGATCTTCATTCTTGGTCCGTTGTTCGTTGGAGCATCAGCACTCGGTGACTTGACACGCCATATCTTCTTGGCTGGCTGACCCGGAGAAGTTGGTGAGGACCGACTGGTATCGCCAATGAGTCGGTCTTGAGTAGGGTGGTTGACCTTCTGTGTTGGCCGACTGGCATCCCCGCCTAGTCGCCCCGAGTAGGATGAGTGAGCCTCTCACGGACGGGTCTCCTCAATGCCGGCCATCCTGGATGAAAAGCGTAAGGGACCATCGGGTGCTGCCCCCATCTTCCGTCGAAGCGATCCACGTACGGCGCGTATGGAGGTGGCACCATCCATGGAGTCGGCATCCATGGCCCGTGCGGTCCGGCCTGATGTTGAAACCCTGGCCTTGGAGGTGATCTTGGACGTTTTAAGCGCGATGGCCGGTCAGGGATGACACCGGCCGCTTGGCTGGTGTATTTGGAAGCATCATATCGAAAGTCGGTTTCACTCTTTTATGCTGAGCTCTGGCTTCGTTGATCTTCCACTTGCCGACTTCCGGACTCTTGGGCTTGATGAACTTGACCCGGGTATTCTCTGGCATCGGTGGTTGCCCCCCGAGTGCACTGGTGTGATCTTCCTGTACTCGGGATTGCCCCCCGAGTGCGTGATTTCTGATAGTGATTTTCAATGTCTCTTTGCCACCGGGTTGTTTCTCGAGCACGACTTCTCTTCCCGGTGCTTTGCCGACTTCTTTCTTCCGAGGTTCACCAAGGACCACATGGTCTTTGTTAGCTGATTCGGCTATGTCGGGCCGAATCAAAACTTTCTTCCCTTCCAAATCCATAGCGTTCATTGGGAAGGGCTGCTTATCGATTTGCATATCGGCGAAATTCAATCGTCCCTCATTAATAGCCGATTGTATCTGTCGCCGAAAGACATTGCAGTCATTAGTCGCATGAGAAAAAGAATTATGATACTTGCAATAAGCTCGCCGTTTTAAGCTCTTCAAACGGCGGTAAAGAGTGAGATATCCTAATGATCCGGTCTTGCAGCAAAGAATCGAATATTTTATCACACTTGGCTACATCAAAGGTGAATTTCATCTGCTCTTCATGATTCTTGCGAGTCGGCTTGAGGGCATCACAAGTATATGGTTTGGTCTTGGAGGACCAAACGAACTCGGCAGCGTATATGTTACCCTCATCGCCCGAGCTATCGTACTCGACCATGTGCATCCTAGGTCGATCGGGCTTAGACCTAGGGATTTCTTTGACTTCCATACTTCGGCTTTCTTGAGCCAAAGCTTTCTGCAAGACTTGGTTGACACTTAAGAGCTCATAATTTTCTAGCCGTTCTCTAATGTGGGTCTTCAACCCGGCCAGTACCAAGTCAGTCAAGTCTCTCTCTGTTATCACCAAGCTATAGCATCGGTTCTTTGTGTCCCTAAATCTTTTGACGTAGTCGGTGACCGACTCGTCGTGCTTTGCTTAACCGATGTAAAATGTGTCAACTTGAGTTCATTGTCGCCGCTATAAAAGTGATCATGGAACTTCTGCTCTAATTGTGACCATAAGAGTATAGTGCCAGGCGGCAAAGCAGAGAACCATGAAAAAGCGTGTGCCAGTCAGTGACAAAGGAAATAGGCGTACCTTCAACTCGTTTATAGAGTTCGCTTCACCTAACTGTGCTAGATACTGACTGACATGCTCCCATGTAGTCTTCGTCCCCTCACCGCTAAACTTAGCGAAGTCGGGAACCTTGTAACCCGGAGGGTACAGGATAGCATCATAGTAGTCGGGATATGGCTTCTGATACATCCGACTTCTAAACTTCGGCTCGAGTCCGGACTCGGTAAACATCCTTTTCATGTCTTTTCTGGAGCTTGGCTAAAATTTCGTCCGTAGCGGACGAAGTCGCCGTGGGACGACTGGCCATGGGTGCGGCCTGTGATCCATACGCCGAGTCGTGACTCGGCATCGGCTTAACCATGGTTGTGTTCATGGAAGGTGTAATCAGCTCTGGTTCGGCGCTACCGCCGAACCGAGTATGCTCATGATCGGACTAGGGCTGGCGGGTACGGCTACGAGTTAGTTGGTCTGACTAGGGCGTAAATTCAATGGCATGGGAAGCGCCGATGAACCTACTACCGAGGTCGGATCAGGGTTTACCACACCTATAGCCGTACCAGCGTTACCACTAGATGTTGGGCACGTGCTCCCCTTAACACTCGTGTTTTCCATGAACGTGTTGTAAACAAGAGTATTGCCTTCCGAAATATAACCCTGTATTTCGGCTATCTGTTCTGGAGAAAACGTGCTACTTACCGGGGTGTCAGCCTTCTTGCCATGTAGAGGAGGGAATTTGATTTCTCCGACCGGAGTAATGTTCCCTTGACGATCCTTCTTGAAGTTCGCGGGGAACGTCTGCAGATCTTCCTCCTCCCGCTTTTTCTTGTATGCTTCGAAAGCTTGGCGATGTTCCTCCGATAGCTCATTGTAGTCTGGCTTGATGATGTTATCAGTGCTGATCTCGCCGAGTTATGGAATCTGATGGTTGGACATGATGATTTCGTCCCCAGCGGAGTCGCCAAAAAGTGTGTTCGCACACGAACACGTCACCGTGTACCCCCGGAGCCGAGCGCGATGCGCGGGACACGGAGCCCGGGGGAGACTCGCCGGGAGCGCGATAAGCAAGACACGCCGGCGAGTGCTTTTGGGAACCCGAAACCCCACACCCCCGGGAGGGACCCCGTCAGGAGGCGCGGCGGCTATGGGCTGCCCTAGGTCGACCTGATCGCCCCTAGAGCCTCGAGTTTCGTTGCCGTGAAACACGAAGAACAACGAAGAACGAGAAGCATAAAACAAAGGGAGAGAAAATAGTAGATGAAAAGATAATAGATTGATTGCGTCGATTGGGAGAGTTCCACCTCAATCGGCCATATACCCTTCATATTTATAGGGTATGCCCGGTCTTTGAGCTACAATAGGACTCTATCTCGTACAAAGATATATTTCCATACAATCTTGAGATAACTTCCTAATCTGATCGATTTAACCGCCGTGATCCGGACTCCGCCTTGTATACGGGATATCCTTCCATATTATCCGGGAGTCCTTCCAAATCTCAGACTTTCCTTTAAATGCCACGATCAACTATTGTTCCTTGAGCCCCAAGTCAAGGCCTCCAGCGCAGAAAGTCTTCGTCTTGAAATCCAATGCCTCGGCCCACCTGTAGGAAAGTACGGGAACGTTACGGCTTGGCAACCGACCTGACGTGGCTGGGACTCGGATGCATCGTTCGGAGCCTGGCTTGGACCCATTCGGGAAGGTGAGTACTCGGGCGCACGAGAACTTAAGAAACGAGCGCTCGGGAACACGAGTACTCGGTAACCCGAGTGCTCGGGGACGAGTACTCGGGGACATAGAGTGCTCGGGGTCCGGCACTCGGATCTCGTTAATGCTCGGAAACGAGTGCTCGGGGACATGAGTACTCGGGGTCCGGCACTCGGATCTCGTTAATGCTCGGAAACGAGTGCTCGGGGACATGAGTACTCGGGGCACGAGTGCTCGGGGACGAGTGCTCGGGGGTGCGAGTGCTCGGGGGCGCCAGAACTCGGGACCGCGGGTACTCGGAAACGGGTACTCGGGATTCGGGGACGCCGCACCACTCGGCCTGGGCCACGATTCGGTTAGCATTGCAGATCTTGCCCGACGCACTCGGCCCATCCGGGGGTACTGCCCAATTTGGTCGTCAACATAAGGAATTAAGGATCAACTATGGACAAAGTGTGAGTATAAGTGGCCTCGCGGGTGCTGTGTCTTTAGCTGGCTCTGAGTCTGGATTGTGGGCTGTTGAAGGAGGTAGCTGGCAGCTAGCTGCTGGGCTGCTTAAGACTGCTAACGCCACCCTGCATCTCCAAAAAGGCATGATTCAATCTCAGATGCAGGGGATTACTGTTTACTATGTTCTGAAATCCAATAAAGGGCATGAATATAACTGTAAGGTGACGTTGTTGCAACACCACTTGACGAGGTGAACATTACGTTTATCCCTCCAATCTCCATCCCAACGAGGAAGATGCAGCATACCCATGCAACCTTTGTCAGGGGCCTCTTGAACCCTGTAAGTGTTATTTGCACTTCCTTCCTTCCTGTATCATTTTGAGAAAAAGCCTGGAGGTTTCGGACTTGAATTAAATGAGCAGCAAGTAACTGGTAGCCTGTTAACTATGTTGAGGAAGACCTATACTTGTCTAGTCTTCCTTGGTTATCATGAGAAATCACTTGTGTTGTGCTATTTTTTATGTTACGATGCAGAAATTCTTCGGTCTAAGCTCAGTGTCAGATATTCCAGAGCTGATAGGAACCATGGAGCTCCCTGATATCCCTTTCTCGTGCATCTCAGTTCTGAAGTACAGTGAAGATGACATGACTTACAAGATGTTCTCACGTGTGAAGCTGGATGACGGTTTGCTGGATCAGATCTTTAGGTAAGTAATTGGATAGAGTAGATTGTACTAGTTATTAGAACTTAGAAGGTGTCAGGATTATTTTGGTGACTGCATGAGGTGCAGCGGACTTACTAAAGGCTGTTTGTTTTCTGTCTCTGTGTGAATGCACAACGTACAGCACAAGGAAAGAGACCATTTGGATAGACTGGCCTGCTTATCCTCACTACCAGGCCCCGGAAGATTTTGCGCCGATGATACTGGACGGTAAGCACCAGTACTACGTATACACCTTTGAGAGCGCGTCGAGCGCCATGGAGACGGGCGCTGTTGCAGCAGAAAACGTTGCGAGGCTCATCATTTCAAGGCTGCCTCTTGGTCTACGAGCTGTATCGGAAGGCGCTGGCGATCCACCACCTCATATCAAGTCGTTGGCCGGTGAGGAAGAATCCTGGCGTGTAGATCTGTGAAGCTGAAGGTGCTTAATTTTGATGCCTGGGATCGTGATTTGTTCACGATGATGAAATCTAGTCCGGGATATCATTCTTTGCACTTATTTTGTTGGTTTCCCTGAGTGATATATCATGCTACATTACAGATTGTGGAGTGGAGGCATATATAGTGCAGCATAAAGTAAGTGTGGATAGCACAAATGTTTAGGGCAATAGTATTGTGGGGTTACTTGATTGTCAAATTTGCAAAATTTGTATTGCTATGATATCACTTGATAAACATTTGTATTTTACCTTACTTGAATTTGAATCTGTCAAATTTTCTGTACAAGCGAGATAGGTGATCTGGGATGGAGGCACGAGGAGAGGGCAGATTGGTCATTTTCTTTCATAGAAGTCAACACACTTGACTCCGGTGCATAGTCAAGCAAGGACCAATTAAGCTGGTCGGTCTTCTCCCTCCATCGGTCTGGGTGAAATTTGAGTTTTTTATTTTTTGAACTCGCGGAAGAGCGAGTCCTGATGTGGAAGGAACCCAGCCTAGTCCAGTACTACTGCTAAGCTAAGCTAGTCACTAGCCAGTCTCTGGGGGTGTTTAGTTGGGTTTTTCAGTAGCTTTTCACTAGAAAAAATTACAGCCCAATCAAATGGCTAGCTTTTCAGCAGCTTTTTACCAACGGTAGTTGTGGGCTTTGCAGTGCAAATTTAGCTGTTTGGAAAAACTGTCTTCTGCCAGCTTTTTGCAATGTGCTAAAGCTTCAGCGCTTATTTTCTAAAATGTTGTAGATGCTTTGGATCAACCAAAAGTCATATGTTCACTTTCCCACAGCTACATCAGCTTTTTCAGACAGCTAGCCAACAACAGCTTTGTCAATAGCCACATCTCAATCAAACAGTCCCTTCCTCCGCACTCCAACCCCCTCGCCTCTTTCCACACCCCTCGCAACGAGATAGGAAGAGGAGGACAAAGAGGAGGAGGGTGTAGAAATGTCTAGTTAACACTTTCAGTTTGTTTCCTAATTTTTAACTTGTACCATGCATAAATAGGGTCTCGTTTGGAGGGCATCATTTTAAGGAACAAAAGAATTATGATTTCAACGCTTAATTAAAAATTACAGATTTTGGAATACCAAAATTTCTATACTATTATAAGAGGTACTCTGATCTTAACCTTTCATGCGATTAGATCAGATGGCTTACGGATTAAGTTAGACCATTACAGATTATCTCATAATTATATAATTACGAGAGTTAATTCTTTCTTAATAAAGATTTAGTTAATTATTTGTTCGGTTGTCCCCTCTCCATACCATGGCTCCTACAAATGTCACATGCTAATGACCAATTGAGAAGACGTATTCTGGTAGATATTTAGATAGTACAAAATTCATGTAATATATATAATATGCATTGCGCATGTACCCATTACAAGTGCAAGAAAATGTTCGCGTTCAGATACGAATCCGCTACAATCCATCTACTCGATCCTGCTCAAGTAACACAAGCGCACGACGTGGAGAGCATGGGTGGCCCATCAGTGCTTCTATGTAGGCAATACTTCATCGTAATAAGCGGTGCATAAGGCGCACCCTCGTATGTTTTCTCAAAGGAGTCGCCTACCTTTTGTAGCACGCGCACAGACACGGACTACCATCAATGTCGACTTACGACATTCTCTAGCCCAAACGTTTAAGTTAGCCTAGCCCATGTGTAGGCTTTTTCTTCTATGGACCAGCAGCCCAGCACGGGTTTCTATATATTCATGTCCATTTTAGGACTCACCAATTCATCTATTGTTTCTTTTCTAGATCAATTTTCGGTTTTTATTCTTCTCTGATGAGTTCTTCATCGGATTTTAGTTGCTCTGATGGGTTTTATCATACCAAATCACTTGATGAGTTTGTTGAGAATAAATCACCTTTGTAACACATGAATTACAGTATTAATTGTGGTCAGATCCTGCTACTGCGACCTGAGGAAAACCAAAGCACCTAGTCGCAGCTGTATAACTCAAGAAATTTTGCTCGCTGGAACCTGAGCACAGAAAATCATTATTAATACGAAAGTATGAAGATAAATTTTTTAATATAAATTAAAGAGTAAATTGCACCAGGTGTCCTTTTAACTTGGCAGTGAGGTTCATTTTAATACAACAGCTTGCAAAACATGGATTTAGCCCTCTAAACTTGACAAAATGGTTTACTGGTGGTCCAAACCTGCTGACAAGAAAGCCACGTAGGATAAAACGCTAATGTGGCATGCAGGGTTAGCTTAGGGGCATCCAGTGAATCCTATTATTTACAAAAGGATACTTCTCTCCTTTATTTTCTCACACAGTGCCTATTCATCCACGATGATAAAAAAAGCGTATTGTTTCGAACCGTCCATCGCACGAGTGATTATCACGACATGCACGCTTTATCCTTCTCATAGTGTATCACTTGTTGTTATGTGTCCGGTCAATTAGGGAATGAATTGAAGTTACATGTTAATGGGGGGTCGCCGTTAGCGATGCGCCGGATATCGGTTTGCAGGGCCTCATATTTGACGGCAGGCACCCTGGCACGGAAGGCGCCATAGTCTGAGGCGCCGGCAGCGAGGTAACCGGTCTCAAGCATTTCCGAGGCACGATGGATCACCATGGCCGGGTAGCGGTGAGCTGGGCTGGGCGCATGTGGACTATTCGGGAAAATGCTTACGAGGAAGAAGCGCACAACAGACAGAGGAAGGATGGTGAGGAGGAGGAAGTAAAAAGATAGGGCTGTGTTTGTAAAATATTAGGCCGCTTAACATATGTCACGTGGACATTTTTTGCCACCTATGCTTATTTGGACTACCCGTGAACTAATTTGTCAAATTTAAGGTGCCGAATTCACTTTTTGCAAGTTATTGTTCTTAGATGATCTCACCTACCAAGTTAAATGACTCTCGGTGCAATTTACTCTAAATTAAATCATTTTATTACTCAAAAGGATTCGTTTCTCTCGGACAAAGCACCACCAACAAACTAAGGTTCACGATAGAGAACATATTTACAATGTTAAAATGCAAATAATCACTAACATACGACAAATAAAGCAGTTTGAACTGAATGCAGTGGCCTCCACCCAAATAAACAATTACAAAGCACAATATCATAATTTATGAACAAAACATCCAAAACATGTCTGGTCAGATGAACCGGATGCAAGTCAAGCAACACACAGAAAATCAAAATCTTACAAGATCACAACGTATCCTCTATAAAACCTTCCAAAACCTGCCTGGTAAACATTCCAAAACATGCATTGTAAATGATGCTGGTCTAGCAAGAGAATTAGATAGGTTACAGTAAGCTTTCTCTTGAAAGTATTCTGAGATTTATCGATCATAAGAAAACGAGATCTCGTGGAAATGGTTAAGGTATGGAGATCGTTCTTGAGAATTCTAGTGAGTGCCGATGATTACTTCGCGTCTTAATTCGAAAGGCGAATAATAATAGGAACATAAATTAAATGCGTAAATTAAATGAAGGTTGCTAGTATGATGATGAATAGGATTATGAGTGAGTTTCACCATTGATTAGAATAATTGTACATGAATCACTAGCATAAATATTATTGTATCGATAATCAAAGATAAATAATTAAGAGAGCATATCTGTAATTCACCTATGCTGACATCTGTCTACTCATAGGGTCTATTGTCCAACCTCGGTGCCGTGACAAAGTTGGGCTCACCAGAATTATTAAGGAATAAACTAGACCAATGCTTAAAACATTGTGAGTATGTCAAGTCTCCCTAGAGTCTTCTCATGGTTCCCTCCTCTTCGCGTCGCTATCACTTTCGCTTTAAAGTTTACCACAAGTCCTCCCTAATGTTTACCTTGGGCCCCTATTATCAAGATGATCATATGAGACAAATATATCAAAATATCGAGATGTAAAATAAACATGACCAAATACAAATAATCTTTAATCTACTAAGTTAATCTTCTCCCATAGCCTATGGGGGACTACTCATGATCCATACAAATTACCAAGATCAATTCAATGAAAAATATTGCAACAAGGAGATAAAAGGGAAAAAATACTTGGATTAAAAATACTTAAAACAGTCTTACAATCTTGCTTCTTGGCAATAAAAATGGAGAGAATACAAGATCTATAGTGTCTAGGGTTTGAGGAATAGTGGTGGTTGCATGACGCTTCTTCTCCTTCTGGTCCAGCCTCTCCTCTTCTCCCTTGTCTCCCAAAGGTGTTGTTTAGGGTCTTTTTTTTGGAATAACCATTGTGATTCTCCTCGGAATCCCTTAACAAAGTTGCACAACCGTGCGGTACAGGCGGTGCCGGTCGTGCCACTGGTCTTCTTGCCTTCTGGTGTCTTCGTTTGGGGGTTTCTTCGTGGGCACTCCTCTTGACGAGTAGTTTTCAAATATATCCATATATGCCCCGCTTTTCCAGCGAACCTATATACATTTAGTCCAAAAAGAGTGATTATCACAATCTGGTGATTACTTAGTCATTAGTAGCAGAAATAAGGAATTAATCCAGTCAAAATTTATTAAATAAGGATCAAACTTATAAAAAATAATGAGTACAAAATGAAATCATTAGTAAACATTCTAGAACATTCCAAAACTGTGCATAAAGATAGAAGATCGAAGTCTTACAAAGATCATAGCAGATCCGCCATGAAAACTTCCATATAGCCATTTAAGCGCATAAGAATCTGTGTCGTGACAAAGAAGAAAGAGTTCATCACCAATGTGACATTGCAAATCAAATTTGCCATCATATCTCCGGAGTTTGATTGACCTTCCAATTCGAGCATGTATTGCCTGCCATTTTGAGCTGGCCACAAGCATCCTATCGCAATGGTTTTCACGGCTCTTCTTAGTATCTAGTAACCCATGATTGAGCTCAATGATTGCCAGGAATATCAGAAAGCATGATTTGGAATTGGAGACGCACATCAGTTCAGAGGGATGTTGCACTAGAGTGTTATGCACAATTTCTAGAATAAAATGCTGGGCACAAGCAAAACGCTGACCTTCACCCTAGACGACAAAGAGTCAACCAATATATTTCATTAACATCTGTGTAGCCTCTAGCATGAAGCCAGGCCCACTGAATCTTAGAAAGAAGTTATAGATAAGTGGCCACGAAAGAGACCCAATTTTTACGAGATTTTTTAAAATATTATTTTTTATTCAAAAATTTCAGAAATAATACCACATCAAAAAAAAATATTACAAAACTGGCCTCAATCGCCACCAGCCGTGGCGATTAGGGCGCAACCGCCATGCTTCGTGGCGATAGGGGTCAATCGCCAGCCGCACTATCGCCATGCGGGGTGGTGCTAGGCCGCAATCGCCATCCCTGGTGGCGATAGGTAGTTACTCTCCGTAACTGCCAGGACACAGGGCGCTATCGCCACGAGTCATGACGATAGCACCCTGGCTATATAATCAGAGGGGCCAATCACCACGTCCACTGGCAATTTAGGCTCAGTTGCCATACCCTGTGGCGATTACGGTCAATCGCCACGCGGCTTGGCGATTCCATACTGAATCGTCGGTGCGGCTGGCGATTGGCTCCTATCACCACAGCGCGTGGCAGTTACGCACTAATCATCAGGCTGGTGGCGGTTGAGGCTAGTTTTATAATTTTTTTAAATATGGTATTATTTTTGAAATTTCTAAATAAAAAAATAATATTTAAAATAAAAACTCCAATCTTTACATCCTCACTAGTTACAAGAGAGGTTGAATGAATGTGTTTAATGAAAAAATAGTAGAAAAAGAAGTGTGCAAAGTAACTTACATCGGTTTATAGTTATGTTGATAATTTGTTGGTGTGACTCGAGGAAAATGAGCTTTAGGCAATTCAATTCCACCGAACGCAAACCATGGTCTTGTGGCATGTTCGGCCTGTGTTGTGTAAATTCACTAGGCCACAATGTAATTGTCTGACTCTTGAATTAAGAACTCAATACGCTCCAGATTTGGGCAAGCACTGTCATAGAGTACAACCACGTGATATGAATGCTGTAAATTGTTGGAAATGGCTCGGGTTAACACTTATTATCCACACTTGTGAGAACCTATACACGCTACACTAACTACTCTATAGTTGGTTAGCCATTCCTTCTTACCCAGTGTTTTGCTTTCGGGTCGACCAAGCCTCTCACGTTGAAGAACTATTGTGATTTCGGTGATCAAGCCACTCACATTGAATAACAATTCAACATGCACTAAGTAATAAAAGTATATGACTTACCTAGAAGATCACACTTACACAAAGAGGAATAACTCAACTCTGTATTCACTAATATACGTTTGATACAACACTATTTTAATGGCTACCCTATCACTTCACTATGGCCTTCTCACGGCGCCATCCCTAAGACTCATACTTGGTAACTCTTCTAGATTGTACATGGGGAGGGGTTGGCACCCCTATTTATACTTGTACAAGCCCATAGGATTGGTGCCAAGTGGCAACACTACTACAAAAAGGCCTTTTCTAGACCCCTTATCTCAATTGATTTTCTCCAAACCGACAACAACAACGAGAATAAGAGCTGGTTCTGCTAAAAGAACGGACTACAAAGACATAACCGGCTAGGAAAACATATAATCTTAGCTGGTTCATAATCTGAATGGACTGAGGTAATATTCTTAGGCGCTTTATATTTTGAACCGACTGGGAAACATATTTTCTTAGCCGGTTCATGTTTTGAACCAGCTGGGATAAGGCCATGCCCAGTATTTGGAACCCACGTCAGCTGATGCTCTTTTGTCTCCTCTACAATTCATAACTTCTACACCCTAAGTACCAATCAATGACAATGGCGCCTCCACTACAACAACGACGGCTGGATCTGAGAGGATGGGGAGGGGGAGGAGGAGGCGGGGGCCACGAGTGCACGGGAAGAGGAAGAGGAGGAGGAGAAGGAGGGCAACCATGCCGGAGGAGGAGGATGAGAGCCATGCCAGAGGAAGAGGACGAGGAAGGGGCCGCGCCAGAGGAAGAGGAGAGGTGGGCACCGTGCCAAAGGAGGAGGAGGAGGGCAGGCACGACACCGTCGCCGCCATCGGAGGAGGAGGAGGAGGGCGGGTATGCCAGCACCGCCGCCGTCACCACTAGAGGAGGAGGAGGCCGGGCATGCTGCTGCCATCCACCCCGAGCCCAAGCAAGCCGCCGGCCAGCCAGACTCCACGTAAGGGGCTATTTCTTGACCCTTGCGGTAATGCATTTTGATATTAGGTTAAATTATTGATCATTGCAGTGATGCATTGTGATACTAGATCAAATTATTGTGCTACTTGCTGAAGTGTTGGATAAATGAATGATTCACTTAAGGACTTTCTAGAGGGTTAAATAAACCCTAAACCTTGGGACAATGCAATGTTAATATTTTTCTGGTATACTAGGATGTGTATATGAGCCTTTTCAAGTGGTGTCACTGATTTTGTATGAATAGATAAAATTTAGTGAAATTTACAAAATGCTATGATGAATAGTTAACTTGGTACTTGCTGAAATTGTCTGAAGTGTTGAAAAAAAGGTTATTTCACTTAAGGACTTTGTAGAGGGTTAAATAAACCCTAAACCTTGCTTAATGCGATCTTAGTATTTTTCCTCCATACTAGGATGTATATATGAGCCTTTCCAAGTGGTGTCACAGGATTGAATGACACGATAGATTATAAGTTTTTACGGACAGCGCAATCAGAGAGTACTATATCAAAATTAGAGCCTCCTTGATTATGCCAATGTTGAAAAGACCCACTAATAAATAGTGCGTCATGGTTTGCAAGGGTTTAATATTCAGGGCTCAAGGTGAGGTTAAAATTGCATTAAACCTAATCCCAAACCCTGTTCCACTAAATTCGTGCCGACCGATGAGCGATTATTTAAAATTGGCAATATTCTGAGGTATCTTCTTCTCACAAATTTTATATTGTCACCAATTACCAATAACAGAAGGGTTCAACACAACCTTAAGGAGAACTACATGTGATCCCCCAATAAGTGTTATGCCTTCACCGCAGGCCTTGGTTGATGCAACCAAGGCTTGCGGTGCAGTCATAATGCTCGTTGGGCGATCACAAGTAGTTTTCCTTAAAGTTGCGTGGAACCTATCTGTTTGTATACCTATGATAAAAATGACCACATAACTAATGTGCAGTGAAATCGTTCTTGTAAAAAGTGTTAAAGATTTGCGTAAGTCCCTAACTCATCCTACAAAAGCTTGTTTTACTATACAAGTATTACCTCATAGTGGCTATAGTCTAATGCTATCTTTTCTATTGCAATGTGAATTTTTTTTACAAGGTTACCTCATCAATGTTGCACTAGTTTTTCATCTATGTTGTGGTAGAAAATGATTGTGTTATATGCATCTTCTTGTATGTTAGCTATTGCTGCAAGAGAGCTATGACGAAATTGCCAAAGTCAGACCTAGCCAAGATGGCGAGTTCTACCAAACGGCGGGCTTCATTGTTGCGGACGTCATCAAACCAAATGGCGAGTTCTACCACGATGAAACCGACGATTGAGACATTTGCAATGAGATATACTTGTATATTTAAATGTGTTACATATGAACTCAATTCAAATGTGATGGATGTACTTGCTCAAGTTTTAATTTCTATCTACTTGAGTTCATTTGCAATTTTAAAATGTGATGCGATGTGAATGTTAACGTGCATGTGTATGTATCTATGTCTTGTGGGATGATCTGAAAATTTTGGACATATATATTACTTGTATTTTATGTTTCAGGGCAGGCAGAAATCTGAATTCTATCTACCAGTCCCAAACAATATCCTAGCTGGTTCTGCTTCATGGATTGGATAATATACTAAGCCAGTCGATTCAGAGGAAAAACTGACTTTGATACTAAATTTTCTAGTCGGTTTGGCTCGTGAAACCAACCAAGATAACGTAGTATCAGAGTTGGTTTTTGTTTCGAACCGACTGATGTAGTATTATCCCAGCCGGTTTGTATTATTAGCTCCCCGCTCTACAGCTGGATCCAAAACCGGCTGAGATAGCCGTTTTGAACCTACTATAAAGGTTGTTTCTATAGTAGTGCAACCATTGAAAACCTTCAACTGCAAATATCTTTATTCTAGAATTTTCTATTAAAATGTCTTAATCTAGATTATTCCTATTTATCAATGGAGAGATTTCTCTAGTATCTTTCATGGTAAGTATCTAGATCTTGAAATTTCTTATATTTGCCATGAAGCATGGTAACTAGTTTATTCTAAAACATTCATATCAAATATCTAGTGTCTTGCAAATTTTTCAGTACCTTTAGAAGCTTCTCACTTTGTCATGAAGAATTATCTCTAATATCTTCTATATCAAATATCCTGTCTCCCAAATTATCTAAAGTAATTTTAAGTATGTATTGCATATTTTTAACATAAACAAAGAGAGATAAGCAAAAATATTGAACATAATAAATAGTACATCATAAACAATGAGTACTAAGTTTACAAGGAGGGAGCTTAACCGTAGAAGAGGAAGGTGGTGTAACAGGAAGACCATGAATAACAAAAGAGTGTATTTTGCAGCAACGCTTATGTCCCTTCCCATATAAGTGTTGTAGTTCCTCACGGGTGATATATGTGGGAAAGGAGGACTTCTTTGTTTTCCTACCGTGCAGACATAGGTTCATGGAATGCTGACTTTCAGCTACCCTCTTTGCGTGTTGTCTTGCTTGGCGAGGAGCCTATACTTAGTTGCAGAACTCATCTTCTCTAGGCGGGATTCCACGAGGCACAATTGTTATACATAAGTTACAACTATACAATTTATATTAATATAAAAGGTACGAGTTAGAGCTTGATTCAAACAATTGTACTATGGTAGTGCATTGCATGTGAGCACTAGTAAACTTCTATCAATTAGCTTAAAACCTGAATAAGCACTACTGTAAAAATGCTCCAAAACACCAAAACACCGATACAAATACATGATGAATACGTGCCGAATATAGAAGAAAGGACATGGGGTCGGGCTACCCCTAGAGAGATGATCGGAGCTACAAAAATATGGGAGTAGTCAGAGCTATAGTTGATGGTAGGTGTTGAGATGATGATATTATTATGCTCTTATTCCATGAGTAATTTTTCGTATGCTTATTTATGTGGTTTGTAAAGTACTATTGTTATTGCAAATAAAAACTTAAATTTTCGCACAATATACAACCTAAGATAGAACCGTACTATTGGATAGAGTCTTGCATATATACATCTGTCATTCCTTGTGGGATGCTTGCGAGTATATTCATTGTACTCATCGTGCTTGTTGATTTCAACAAATACGGAAGATGAGCAGTGTTACTGCATTTGCTTCGACAGTGGCTACGGGAACTAAGGCGCAATCCCAGTTGATTGCCTGTGGACTTGGCATATCACTGGGCCTGGAGCATTCGTTGTGTTTCCTTCCGCCGCAAGACTTTGATGTTATTAGGGTCATTGGCCTTAGCTGTAAGTATCGATCATGATGGTCGACTGCGTTGTAACATTTAATGGATGATGTGATATTTATTTCTACTATGGGCAATAGTCACTGATTATGGGACCACTGCTAGTTAAGCACAGGCCCGATTTGGTCATTTAAAGTCGGGATCCCACACTTAATGAAACTTGGACGCATATTTGCAGCGATTTTTCGAGGTTGTATGGTTTGCTGCGGTTTTTTTGGGGCGAGACGTGAGGTGGAGAGGAGAGGGATTAAATAGAAAGAAAAAGTGTGACGTCACCATCACTAACTCATATTTATGAAATAGTAATAGATCTCAGACACCCAGCACCATAAGTCCTGTATACGGAGGATAAGATTGGTTGGCTGAATTGTCTTCCCAGAATCAAGTGCTACTGCGCCAATTTCCTGTTTACCATTTCAGTATTTCACCATGTCTCATCACTGAGGACGGAATCATTGCCATTTGTGGTACACGTTTTTTTTTGGCTGCGCACTATACGTTTATACAAAAGATGGACGGAAAATACATCATGCAAACTGGCAAGGTAGGTCATGAACTGCACATGTGAATAATTCACCACTTAAAACAACAATATAAAGCTAGCTAATGGCCAATTCGGTCTTTTGGAATGTCTTACAAATAATATCTTCAAAACTGACTAATAGGAGAAATTTAATCTATAAACATGACTTACAGTAAGCATATCATGGAAGCTAAGAGGGAAAATAAGGAGACATGGACACTGTTCCCAACTATTGAAATCAAAGCCGCAGACACGACCATATTCCTCAAAACTCCTAGAAAATATGTGGAACTTTGCTCGCTAGAACACGCTCTCGTCTTTCGATATAAGCATGTGGGAACCATCCAGCTTTCCCCTTGCATTCATCTTCTGCCCAACCATTGCTTGATATCTGAGTTCAGACAAGACAACATCAGATTAATGGGTAAATTATGGTATGTATAGCTTCTAGCAGCAAGCATTGAGATGCCTTGAAACAGTATTAATAACTCATGGGAAACTTACAAAACATGGCTATGGCTATGGAAGTTTTACCTTCCGGATAATAACGATGTCGCCAACTGACAAGTTAAGCTCAAACTCGCTCTCAGCCTTGAAGGAATCGAGAGCCTGCATCACAAGGAATACAGAAATAATTAATATGCATCCCAGATATTGACAACTTCATGTACATTTGGCATAATAATTTTTGTATTAGGAAAATGTCACACCTCTCCCAGGAAGAAGTCAACAGAGTTAACTGACTGATCAGCAGAAGTGGACGCAAACATGCCATTCACTTCTTCATACGACGGTGGAGGTGGTGGCATATAATCTTCTGCTGCTGGGGTTGGAGGAGCTTCGATTTTTTGGCGCTCAGACACCATCTACCAATCATCATATAATCATTAGATTGTTGCATGCAAGGTTTCTGTATGGTTCAAATGCACAACGTGTGATGTGCCAACATGCCAAGAGATAAATTTGATAAAATCTAATAAATGCTGGAATATCATACTTCTTCTTCCAAATGGTCAAGGATCTCTAGAACTCTCTGATGGTAAGCTCGCTCAGCCTCAACCTTCAGGCCAAAACAAGAATATTAGCGACCACATAATTTTCTGATGAAATGCAATAACCTGGTGCATAACGAATGTTGCATTAACTGGTACAGTTGATGGTTACCATCGCAATGAGACGTTGTAATGTCAATCTTTGCTGCTGAGCCTCAACGGCAGCCAATGCTGCAACAGCTTCCTTTCCTAATCCCATCATGCTTGACTTTAGTTCTTCAAGTTTATACTCAGCTGATTCCAACTTTGATATCACTTCACCATTCCCAGCTGATTCTCTTACTCTGTTTTGACGCCTTCAATCTTCAACAACCTACAAAGGGCAAAAGCAAGCAAGATAAATAGTCTTGAAGCGATGCACTGGAGAAATGGAGCAATAATTACTTATGTAGCTGGAATTCAGAACGACTGAACTAAACCACATGATCTGAGATGGTAATAAGATACTGTATACACCACCGTTAAAAAAAAGATACTGTATACAAGAGCTTGACTGCAACTCAAGCTTATCAGAGCTGTTGACACTTAAGTATAATTGGGCATTGAATAGTGCAAACTGCCACATTGACCTTGCTATCATTACTATGCAAATGATTAGTAAATTTTAGAGTTGAAGTGATGGAAACCCCCTTTAGATGAGAAAGGCTCTAGAGATTTGTTGACAACCTCTATGGAATTGTGCCAATTCACAGAGTCTAGAGAAGTATATCCATCATTTTGCTCTGCATACGATTTTATCCACTACGTGTATAAGAGCTGCAGTATAAGGAGTACCTGGCAGTAGAAGTGTAAACTAAAGATGTTAGATGTTATGGAGCGTGGTAGGATAGATAACCTAGATCAGAAGAAGCGCGAGGGCCCCCTGATGGCAGCCACGCCTCAAGGGCAGAGAGGACCCGGTGAAGAAGGAGACTGAGATTAGGTTTGTTTATTATTGCTTGAATAATTCCTCATAGAGTGTCCTCTTTACATAGAGGCCTAAGAATCCAAACTAAGTAACAAATCGTAGATCCCATCTCTAATTGGCTTAAGGCCCAAGCTAAAGGATATCTTTCAAATTTAATGGATAAACTGGGAGATTATGGGGATCCTCTCCCTAACTTTGTGCCGGGCCATGTACTATACGTACATAACATTAGTATAGCGTGGAGTTGTGGATCATATAGCTTATGTAGCTCCTGAATGAATGATGTCCTCATTTCGAGAACAACTACCCAAGGGCATATTCTGGGAGAATTTCTAACCTTCAAAGTACAATTTCATCATTGCATGAGACTTAGCTTATATGTTAGCAAAGATTTTCACCTGAGCTTCAGCTTCTTGCCTCATTCTGTCATATCTCTGGGCTAGATGTCTAGCATCCTCTAGGGGCGCACCCATTACCATTGCTCGTAGCAGCTCTGCCACCTAAAATGCAACAAATTTATTACACATTTTATCAAATATATGGTACCTGGTTACATACTTACATGTAAAAATACGAAAACAAAACTGTCAACTTATACTCCAAATATTGTACAATCTATAAGAACCCTAATACCCTTGGCTATTTACAGGATTTATGCATTTTCCAACATATATCATGTACCCTAACAAATTAATTTAACCATTGACTGTTCTATTTACAGTGACAACTGGGCGCATTGGAAATTATCAGCCATGCAGATCATATGTGTCATAAGGGAAAAGCAAATCCAGCACTTCCCACGTTCCTTTTCCATCAGAGAACGAGCCTTTCCATAGTATGTAGCAGCTTTGGATAAAGTATTACCACTCGTACATGTGTTTTCAATGCCATATTTCTGGCTATCGTCAGACAATTTGTTTCCTACAAATGTAGGTCGCAGAGCTAATCAGCATACATTAATGTAATATTGAATTAACAATATAGCAGACTACCGACCAGCAATGTTAAGATCAAAATTACTCTGTTCAGCTCATAGATAGTTAGAGAAACATACCTATCTCCACTTGCTTAGATCCTGTGACTATGTAGCCCTCCACACCCGAACAATGTCCCTTTGAAAATGCTGGCAAAAGATGCCAATGTTTTAATACAAAGGAAACAAGGTAGAAAGAAAAGAGACAATATGTTTGTTATTCATACTTTAGCAGCACGAGTCGATAAGCAAAGATTTTCTAATCTCTGGTGTAATTTAACTTCTGTTTCATCTGTAAATGCATTATCTGAATTTCCATAGGCACCAGCTCCAAACTGCTTAAACACGCCCTGCAATGGTATAGACAGTTACAATGTTATGTTACTCACACTAACTTTGCAGAAGTCAACCTTAGGGTGCCACGCTTCAATATCAGGAATGTATTTGTATTAAAAGACATTTTAAAAAGATCGAAGTAAATTTCATGCAGTATACGTTGTCGACTATAACTTAGTATACAGGTTTTAGTTAGGTACTTCCAATTTTAGCAATGCGCGAGCATTTAAGGCCGACCTGAAAGTGGCATTTAAGGCCCTTCAATTTCCACTTTACTTTGCAAAGCTCAAGCATGAGTATAAAAATCCTGGGTTTTGTAGTTACAGTATTACACATCATAAATTCAGCTGAGAATACCAATATCACCTTACTCAACTAGTTATTCTTATTATTTATTTCATATCGGAACATCAATATTTTGCAAAAGAATTACATAGTAACAGCATTTGCATACCGGTTACATATTAAGGAATCTGTAAGGGTCTAGAATCTAAACACTGAACCACCATCTGCATCTATCTCCAAGAGAAACAATACCCAACAAGATCACCCGAATACCTACCTGCTACTGTTCCATGTGTGGCCTGCAGATGATATCTGTGTTTCTAGGCTTCTAGCCCTATAATATCCTCAACCTGGGTGTTCCTAAGGCAATGTAACTCCTTAATCTCGGTCAACCATCCTAAGTTTGTGCAAGATAGATGCGAAGTAATCAGGTTGGTATCACTCGAAACTGTGTATTAGGAAAGATCATGTTTATGAGGTTCCTTATTTGGACGAGGAAACATGAGCAATGTTCCAATCAGAAACCTACATATATATCCTTGTAAAACAACTTCTCTCTTTTTCCATTTTTTGAGAAAACGACAACAACCAATCTGATCACCTATGTGTGTCTATCTCCAAAATCAGAACTTCCCCCCTCAAAATTGCGATCAAGCCCATCGAATTGCCAACCCTCTCTCCATCCATTTCTCCACTCCCTTAATACCATTTCTCCACTTCCTGGCATCAATACAACCGGGCAAGACCAAGTAAGTCAGAGACCGAATCAAACTACATGGACTTCCAGCCCACCATCGAACCCACGGTCGGTGCCTGCCCAGCCCGGCCGCACGGGCACTCCACCCAGATCGACCAAGAATTGCTAGAGTCTGCCCAGCCTGGCCGCATGGGCACTCCACCCAGATCGACCAAGAATTGCTAGAGCGGCCAAGAATCAAGATAGACGGCCTTCACCTGGCGGGCGACCTGCTCCTTGAGCCTGGAGGCCTGCTTCCACAGCGCCTCCATGGCCGGATTTCACGAGCGGCGGCGAGCAGACGGTGGGGATCG
This sequence comes from Stipa capillata, assembly GCA_019208055.1. Lineage (NCBI taxonomy): Eukaryota > Viridiplantae > Streptophyta > Magnoliopsida > Poales > Poaceae > Stipa > Stipa capillata. The sequence goes on from JAGXJF010003084.1 coordinate 679,394, forward strand.
GGGATGACGGCCGGCCGGACCCGGTCGCGCGGGGACGAATTGGCTACGACGTTTCCTCGGTCCCTCCTCTTCTCCTCTTCTTCTTTGGCTCTCTGGCCGGGGCGATGACCGTGACGGGTAGGCAGGGCCGAGCCGGCAAAATCAGGCCATGTGCCAAACTCTAAAATGGGACCTACGTCATTAAAAAATAGAATAATATATAGGGCTATAGGCCATAATGTCCTACATAGCAATGAGATATATCAAGAACGCTTGGTTGCATAGTCTTTACTTGAATAACATCATTCTTTTAGTGTTCTTTGAAATGAAATCTTCAATGATATCCTCATAATCAATCTTCTCCAATACCTCACTCTCAAGTGCTATTGTGACTAAATCAGTAAGTCTTTGTTGTGTCATTGTAATACGCATATAGGACTTCAATAACTTCAATTTAGAAAAGCTTCGTTCCGCTAATGCAACAGTCACAGGAATGGTCAATAGAACTCTATATGCGATACTTGCATTGGAAAAACAATCATGCCGCTTTAGAAACTTTAGAATTTCAACAGGCCCCATATTTCTTTTGGAATGAAATCTTGAAGAAACGTCAACTCCACATACAGATCACTGGCATCAATGTTAGATTTGCCATCTTTTTTAAGAGCAGTCTCAAGATTATCACAAGAAGATTTCAAGCTCTTATTATCCAATGACTGCAATGTTTCAGAAGTAAATAAGAAAGCAAAAATTTTCTGGTGCCCGACAGCCCGAGGCGTAGCTGCGCAGGCTGCAGGGGGATTAATGGCTGATGGGCTGATGGGCTGCAGTGCTGAACTGCTCAGAAATTTAGGGCCCCTGGAAATTGGAGGCCCTGTTCCGTCGCACGAGCTGCACGCCCATGCGGCCCGGGCCTGCGGGTAGGCAGGCTCTTCCGCGGCTTCCTTCCTCCAATGTTTTCGTGGTGGTTGGCTTCACGGCCTGCCGTCCCACGGTGCCAGGCTTCCCCGCTGGAGATGCGACATCGCTGCCCCACGAATAATAAGACGGTTCTGTCGTCCCGGGCCCCGTGCGGGAGGGGTGGCTGGCTGGGTCGAGGACGACGACGCCTCCTGCCGTTCGTGTATGTGCCATAACTAGAATGCTTTGCGCGGTGGCATGTCGCGGCTTAGTGTAAGGATCCTGCTGTTCGTATGATGTATATTTTGAAATGATAGGTGAGACAATGTTATAGATAGAAAAGAGATGTTACTGTTAGGAAGGGAGTAGGTGTAAATATATAGGTGTACAAGGTAAATTGGTATTCTTTTGGTAAACTATAAGTATTATTTATGTTGTTGTTTTTGATTCAATGTCTAATAAAATATTTATTACCGTACTATATTTGATAGTTATCCAGTCCGTGTTCATGACTCACATGATCCGCATCCGTATTCATATCCGGTCACTATCCGTTCCGATTCCAATCCGAGAAAAATATGGTCTAAAATATGATTTAAGTGATATCTATTTGTATCCGATCCGATTTCACCCTTAGTCTTGTGAGGATAGGTTGTTAGGTTTGTGCTTGGGTTCCTCTATTCTAGTATTTCACTTTCGTCTACACTAGTTCTACACTATCTTCACGCTGTGCATCCAACGGAGATAGTGAATACGGTCAAAGGTGCCCTTTTCGGTCTCGAATGAGCTGTTGATCCAGCGGTTCTGACTCGACGACCTTACGAATTAGATTGCACTACAAACATCTCCACCCAACGAAGATTGAAGTGCGGTGCAGTGCATGGTACGTGGTTACAACCAACTAGGCACATGGAGGACATATGGAAAAAAATTAGTATATGGCACGGAAAGCGCGTAACATTGAATGGTGTAGCTTTGATTGCATGAAACTCATGCCTCCCACAAAAGTTGCATTTTGAACTGAGCAGGTAGGAAGATGGGCTTCCACCTGATACCTAACAATGACTTTTTGTTCCTCTTCACTCTAGGGCCCCCCGTCACTCTCTAAGGCGACTTGGGCAACGCCCTAGCCTCGTCGGCAACCACCTCCCTCCCTCTCGCTGCCGTCGGAGGAAACCGCTGGGCAAAGCACGCGCGATGGACGACGGGGCCAGTCTTGCCGGCCTCGGCTTGCCTAGCATGGAACCTTCCCTTGCTCCCAATCACGAGGCGGTCGTGCCCTACGTGGTGCCGCTAGGTCTGGGCCAACGTGCCTAGATCTGCTCTGGGGGGCTCAGCGGCCGGGGTTGTAACGGCATGGCAGCGGCGGGGGTTGCGAGCTCCCCTTCACGCAGGCCTCTAGATCTAGGCGCTTCTAGATCCGGCAGCGGCGGACAGGACGGTTGCAGGCTTTTGCAACGGCTTGCTCTCAGAGCACGCTCCTTGGGGCCTATTCTGATGCTCCCATCGACGACCCGGTGGTCTCTGCCCTCATTGCGACGCATTAGCAACTATGAAAGTTGGTGGCAACATCGGCTGTTTAGGCTATACCGCGTTCAGCACTTCGTGTAGCGATCGTCTATACCTTGGCGCTAGTCTGTCGAACACGTGATCTTCAGTGGAAGTCGGTTCCCTCCCAAGGCGACCTCTGGCAAAAGCCATCATTCGACATCCGGGATGATCCGCTAGGCAGATCTAAGATTTGAGGCAGCATGTATCCAGGGTCCATGTCCTTGGAAACTGACCAGGGCGGTGGCGAACTAAGACATTGAGTGATGGTTTGGGCTTTGGTTGGATCCGACGATGGTTGCATGCTGGGGCTGGGGCTCGGTCTGGAGCTTTTCTACCTACTCTCTGGGGGTGAAAACTCGGCTTGGGCATTTGGTTAACCCGAAATTTCGGTTTCGGTTACTTTGATTTTTAGAAATTTCGGTTCTTCAAAAGTGTTAACCAAAATTTGTTCTGCAAATGTGTAAACCAAAATTTCGGTTAACCGAAAGTTTCAGTTTTGGTTTTTAGTTTTAAACCGAACCGAAATTATAGTTTGAATGTTTGACACCAGAAACACAAACCAGCTGCACATTAATCTCCATTTGAGCAATAAAAACCGTGAAATATATATGTTAGACTGCTAGGAAGTATGAACAGCAGAAATTGAGAGCTAGGAATCAACAAATTAATCCCCATATAAATCAAGACTGTAGTAATCAACGAATCAAAACAACAGAAATTGAGAGCAAGGACGCACGGTGGTCTTCGGCTTACCGATGGATGATGGTCGGGTCTAGGTAAACCTTGTCGTGCCTGCTGCTGTCGCTGCCGCCTACCACATCGTGGTCGTCACCGCCACGCGGTGCTCTGCCGCTGCTGCATGCTGCAGCCCGCACACTTGCCGTTGCCGCCTGCCGCACGCCTCCCGCAGCCTGCGCGCCTGCCACCGCCGCTTGCCGCATCCCGCAGGTTTGCCGGTTGCCTCCTCGCCTCGGGTACTAGGGTCTAGGGGCTTGGGAGGTTGTGGGCATGTGGCCGGGTGGGCGTTGGCCGGAGCTCGGAGGTGTCGCCACTCGGCGACTTGCTAGGAGGGATGGAGGCGACGGTTAGGGGATTAGGACACCAGGCATGGGCATGTCTAGATGGAGCAGTGGCCGGTTGGGGCTTGGGGCTAATGGGCCTTGCCCTTGTAGCTTGTGGCCTGATGGGGGATGGCCTGAATGAACCGGTTAATCGGTTTATTCAGTTAACCGAGTGGTAAAACGAAATAAACCGATTTAAATTCGGTTTTCAGAATTTGCCAACCGAAATTCAAATAAATTTGGTTTTTTCGATTTCGGTTTAGGTTTCGGGTTCGGTTTCTCGGTTTTTATGCCCGGGCTGAGTGAAAACCCTAGGTCTAGCCTTCGCTAGCCGGACTCGGCGATGACAACATTCTATGGCATTCCCTTCATACTAGCTGCATGGGGGTGGAAACCTTGTATTTTGCCTTTGTTTGTCAAATCCGGCAACGAGGATGCAAGTCGTATCTCTCGTTGGAGGCATCGCTTGGAGGACTAGATGCTTCTACACCTCATCGCTGCGTAGTTGTTTGTTCGTGTGTGGACGATCTCCTGGTGGCCCCCGACGTAGGGGCTACGGTGACTCGGTCTTGGCATGTATTGTGTTCGGCAATTTGTCATGGCTTGCCCTTTTTTTGGCCAGGTTTTTTTGGTCTTTTAATAATTTGGTTATGTGCATCTCTGGATGGTGCAAAGGTTAAAAGTTTATTCTCAAGGTTAAAAGTTTATTCTTTATGTATATCATCTTAATTTGACAACGCAGAGCACTAATAATCTTTCCTTAAAAAACTAACAGTGAAATTAATTAGCTCCTAACTCCAGCGGATCCATAACAGGGAGCACTATATTTTCCTTAAGAAATTTGGTAATTGAGGTAAGCTGTGACATCAATCGAAAGAGATTTAGCCAACGCAGTGGGATTAGATTATCTGAGAGATGAGCAGGCAACACTGGGGGACCATAGTCATAGTATGTTCCAGACGTATATACATTATAATCACTACTACAAAAACGATTTAACGGGACGCCCCCTGTACAGACGGATTTTTGGAACCGTCTGTACAAATATTATTACAGACGGTTCCAAAAGAAAACCGTCTGAGAAAATGAGTACAAGCGGTTCCTAACAAGCGGGACGCTACAGTACAGACGGTTCCAAACTGGAACCGTCTGTACAAATAGCACAGACGGTTCTAAACTGGAACCGTCTGTACAAATCGAACAGTACAGACGGTTCTAAACGTGGAATCGTCTGTACAAATCTCTAAACAGTACAGACGGTTTCTAAACGGGAACCGTCTGTACAAATCGAATAGTACAGACGGTTCTAAACGTGAAACCGTCTGTACAAATCTCTAAACAGTACAGACGGTTCTAAACTAGACCCGTCTGTACAAATAGATGAAGCAAGGCGGTACAAATCTAACCGTCTGCCACTTTCCTGCCGCGGCAGCAAAAATTGCAGATTTTCTTGCCGTGGCAGGAAAGTGGCAGCGTCAGGGAGGGAGTTTGACAGCTCTGATTGTCAAACGGTTTTCACGGCTGTGAGCGGGAGGCCAAACTCTATGTCTCCAGAAATTTTGAGCCAATTCCGAGAAAGTCGACGAAACGACTAGTGGAAATCCCGGCTCGAAATCGAAGATTTTGAAAACGGCGCTCGGACGAAATTGCTTGGCAGAAGCTGGGATTAAGGTGGAAAGCAAGTCCTCAACTCAAGCTAACTAGGGAAATAAGAATCACCCAATTCGGAGTCCGGGTGAAGGAGATATGCCCTCCGTAAGATAAAAAAAAGTAACAGAAAAACTTCCGGAGCCAAAAAGTCAAGATGCGTACAGGTGTATACACGTGTATTTTTTTCGGATGCGCGTCGTCGTTAGCTTCGATTTGAGTGGTCGTGGACCCAAAACGGACTCCGTATGAGAAAGTTATGGCTGTTTTTCTAAAACATCTCAAACTAGGTTTTTTCAGCTAGTATCCTTGCCGCGGCAGCAAATCTGCTGTTTTTCTTACCGCGGCAGGAATTTGTCAGCTTCTACATGGAGTTTGGGTGCACGAAAAGAGCTAAAATTTTGGGGGCAAGATCAGCACATATATATCTCCCAAATGGCAGAGTTTGAGCCCAATCTGAGGATTTTGAATTTTTGGAGTCCGAAACACAACTTGGAACCGTCTGTAAAAATCTAATAGTACAGACGGTTCTCAGTTTGGAACCATCTTTTGTACAAACGGTTTCAAGCTTAGAACCGTCTGTACTAGGGGCGTCCTGCTTGGTCGTAGGGACAAGTTAAAAGTAAAGCCGTCCCATACGTATCGCGAAGTCAGCCTAGATCAGTTGGCAACGTCACCGCTTGAACAACACGAGGTTGCGGGATCAAATCCCGCTGGAAGCATATTGTACGATTTATTCCTAGTGGTTGGATAGGACGATGTGGATGGCCAGATGAGACGCGGTTGAAGGATGAGGCACCTGGCGCGAGAGGTTATATTTTTATTTTTAAAACACGACATCACAGAATTGATTAGTACAGACGGTTCCAAACTAGAACCGTCTGTACAAATCGATTTTGGAACGTCTGTGCTATTCGATTTGTACACAGCTCAAAAACCGTCTATACAAACCTGATTTGTACAAACTCTTTCGTCCAGACGGTTCGAAAAACCGTCCCGCCCGGTGTTTCCGAACCGTCTGGACAAATTGATTCTGTAGAAGTGAATCTAGACTGTTTTTACTAAGTAAAGTGATCGTACCTTTTAATTTCCAACTGTGGCAGCGGTTGCCGCGCAAAATAGTATAAACTGCATGATGCCATGATTTAGGAACGCTCTGTCGACTTCGTAGCAGAGTGCTAACCTCTTTTCCAAAAAAGGAGGAGACGAGAATTGTACTACTCTTCTACAGCAAATCGAGTGTAACTTGCCATGACTCCACTGCAAACCTTACACGTTTTAAAGTGCGCATGTATGAAATTTAGTATGAACTGTAGCATGTAAGATTTCGGTGGTATTCCTTTCATCAATGAAATCGAGGTGACCCTGCATAAGTTGAGGAGAGGAGGCTAAGAGGAAGCATCAAGTTGGAGGACGATGTCCTTATTGCGAGCCTGACCCTGAGAGCGCCGATTCACCCATGTCTGACCTTTGAGCTCTGATACCCACCGCCAGCCCATTTCATACCCATCATGTCATGCAATTCAGGAATGCCTAATCATTGCGCTGCAAAAAGCCCTTAACTTTCTTCAGTCCAGTCAACCCAAAGGTGAGAGAATATGTGAAAATGGTAATAACCTCACTCCTACATATTCATTCATGTGCTCGGAGTTGCAGGGAAGCAAAGTATTGTGTACACAGCTGTAATAAATTCTTGCATTATCTGGCTGCCTCGCATGGTTCTTCTATGTTGGAAAGTGCATTGCTCGGGAAAGATTACAGCTTGAACTACATGACTAGACCGATGACATCTAGCAGGTCTATGTAAATGTTACTACGGCTGCGCTGCTGGTACATTGTGACCTTCAATTCACTGCATGTGAAGTTAAGGGGGTGTTTAGTTGAGCTTTTTAACAGTTTTTTACTGAAAAAAGCTGTAGTCCAACTAAATAGTCAGCTTTTCAGCAGTTTTTACCAATGATAACTGTGGGTTTTGCAGTGCAAATTCAGCTGTTTGGAAAAGCTGCCTTCTACCAGCTTTTTACAATATGCTGAAGCTTCAGTGCTCATTTTCCAAAATGTTGTAGATTGTTTGGTCAACCAAAAGCTATATGTTCACTTTTCCACAGCCGCAACAGCTTTTCCAGACAGCCAGCTAACAGCAGCTTTGTCAACAGCCACAGCTCAACTAAACAGGCCCTAAGCTCGATCCAGCTTCAACTTTGGCACTGCTCCAGGTAGGCATTGGGACAAGTCGATCGAGTTTAGATAGCAACAAAATGTGGTCCCCTAAGCGAATGCCCTTTTCCTTTTCTACGTTTTCTTATTTCATACGAAAGCATGATGGCTACCAAAACACATACTTAATAAAAATTGTGTGACGTTTCTATGTATATCATTAGAGAAATATACATCTCAAACACGATGTGCCTGTTTCTCTCCCTAGTTCGCTGTTGTGGCAGGACTAATATATATGCCATTTTTTCCCTAGCAACGATGTGTGTGTCAGACTGTTAAACATCTTCAACAAGTTGTTAGTTATAGCATGTTGTATTAAGAGTAGCGAGAATGGCAAACTTCACCAAAAGAGACGAGCTTTCCGATAACTTTGTTTCTTGGACTTGTTACTAGGCTATAGAGCCATTAATTGCTACTACGTGCGAGGTGGTGGGAGGTTGGTAGGCTCCACAAAAAAACACGTTTTTAAGTAACAACTGACAACTAAGCAGCCCATAGTAATTTTGATTGTTTCTAATTACTTCTTGGTATTAGCTATCATATCGTTTCTTTCCTAAGAAACGGCTCCACTCTCTTTTGTACGTCACCAAAACGTTAAACGTTAATGTGGCAAGCCTTCAGTAACAAAAGAGCATTGCTTAGAGCACAAAATGCATAGACAATAGGTAGGGTTTTATTTATTTTTAAAGTCTGTACTGCTACTAGCATGCAGAAACGACACAGCAGAAAGGACTAATAGCAATTCGATCACCTCCCAACGTGTACCATCTAACCATCATGATTCTTCAAATCTATCAAATATCATGGCAGGTCAGCATAGATCGACGGGGACCTTAACCCTCCATCCCCAAGCAAGCAACAAGGTATCTCCATTTCTCCTTTTCACCTCACCTCAAGCCCCAACACGCCACTGGCCTGCCTGCTCGCGCCCTGCGTCGCTCCCAACATATAAACACCTAACCCTCGTGCACAGGTACTACTATTCCTAGCCTAAGTTTGCATTGCCACACCTCTAACCGAGACCTTGGCCTGCGGCTACCTTACCCACCCCTCCCCGCGCGCTATCTCTTGCGCGTCGGATTAGCTAGCTAGCTCGAGCTATCTCCGCCTCCTGCTGCGCTCCGCGGATCGATCCATCTGGACGGTGGCATGAAGGTGCAGTGCGACGTGTGCGCGGCCGAGGCGGCCTCCGTCTTCTGCTGCGCCGACGAGGCCGCGCTGTGCGACGGGTGCGACCGCCGCGTCCACCGCGCCAACAAGCTCGCCAGCAAGCACCGCCGCTTATCCCTTCTCCACCCCTCTCCCTCCTCCTCGTCGGCGTCGCGGTCCCAGAAGCCGCCTCTCTGCGACATCTGCCAGGTGAGATATGTGAAGAAAGTTTTCAGAGCTCTGTTATTTGTGTTGCTACAGCGAAAGCTGATGTCTGAAGCATGGACATGGCGTCATCGGTGGACTGCAGGAGAAGAGGGGGTTCTCATTCTGCAAGGAAGACAGGGCGATCCTGTGCCGTGACTGCGACGTGCAGGTGCACACGGCGAGCGAGCTGACGAGGGGGCACGGCCGGTTCCTGCTCACCGGCGTGCGTGTCTCGTCGGCTCCGGCTGTCTCCCCCGCGCCGTCGGAGGAGGAGAACATCAGCAGCCCCTGCAACGCCGACTCCTGCAGCGGCGCCGGCGCTGCCAGTGCTACGGCGAGCGCGAGCGACGGCAGCAGCATCTCCGAGTACCTGACCAAGACGCTGCCCGGGTGGCACGTCGAGGACTTCCTCCTGGACGACGATGCCGCCTCGGCCGCCGTCGCCGTCTCCTCAGACCAGGTCAGTTCCACACCGTTCTCCAGCGCAATGCAAATACTACTCGCGAGCACCGTGGAACACAACACCCTACAAAGTCGGGTCAGGTACTGCCGTCGTGTGCGCAGAAGCCAAACGCGCCGTAGCCCGGCCGTCGCGCGCGTTGCATCTGCTCTAACCACTGCCTCCTGCTCCCAATATTTTGAGCTCACAATCATGTAGGTAGTTTGTTGTCATGCTCACAACTAGCAGCAGGAAAAATCCGAGCTGCCTGGACCAGGGTGTCAGGATAACGTACGTCTCGTGGAGACCACCAAGATACGATGCCTCTAGCCAAATTCTAATGCAAACGATGATAAGCAGATTTTAATTACCACTTCTGCATTTGAGATTTAACCATGCATGCACATGTACAAATTAACAAGAAAGAACGCAGAGATTTTATGCTTGGACTAATTTGGCATGTGGGCAACATCTGATCGAGCAGGGAGGGCTATCTCAGATCGGTGGGATGCAAGAAGATTACCCGGCGTGGGCGAGCCGGGGGCAGCTGCTCAGTGACGTCGTTGTTGCGGCAGGTGAGCAGACCAGCCGGAAGCTGTGAGTGCCGCAGATGCACGCGGAGTGGGCCGGCAGCAAGCGACCCAGGGCGTCGTCTCCCTGCTCCTACTGGTGAAAAACGTGCGGTTTTCAGTAGCATGTGTACTAGTAGTACTAGCAGATAAAACCAAAGGAAATACAGCAAAAAAAGACATGGACCATGGCTTCTCGTTTGATTCATAGATGTTGATTTCGAGCTTATTACCATTTTTTCGCGGCCTGAATACTGATTTCTGAATCTTCGAGAGATTGGAGCGTTTGTGCTTTTGGGGGTGGGGAAGAACTCTGCACCTTTGTTTTTTTGGAACGGACTCTCTGCACCTTTGTGAACGTGTCAACTCTACTGTTCTTTTTAATAGCAGTGTCTACTCTACTCTGATATGCTCGTTCACCATCGTGCATCTTCCCTACTGCAAACCAAAGGTGTATACTTCTTGACATTAGGCTTCTTCTTAAGCGATGACTTACGCTGCGCAAACAAAGAGTTGAGTTGTGTTGACGGGTGCAAACTGAACCTGCAGCGAGTGTCCTATACCACGGTGCTAGGATTCAGACTTGAGAGCAACACAATAGCTACCATTGAAGTGCGTACATTGCAACCAAACCACGTCGTAGTTGAGCAGCAACAAGTAACAGCAAGCATAGCTTAGGAATAAAGCACGAACCATCGAAAGCTCCATCTCCGGCACACTTACTTTGCGCTGCAGAATGTGATGCACTGATGCTAACGTTTGTCCGCCTCAGCGATCAAAACCAATGCATCCGTTGTCTGTAAGAGCCAATTGCAGCTTAAAAACCTGTGTTGCAAAATAAAACGACACGAATACATTATCGGATCTTTGTTTTTATATAAAAAATGAATTTTGTTACTTTCGGTCTCTGAATTAGAGTAATATTCACCACTTAACAGTTGTTTATTTCCGGTTCATAATAAAATAAAAGGCAGATAGTTAGACCTGAACATCCAAATCATCCATGTAATAAATAAATAGATAAAAGGAGCGGGCACGCCGAGGTTACTATCACCAAGCTGCCCACACGTCCCCCAGCTGCTAGCAGAAAAGAGTTCTATCACTACGGCCTCCAGCAATGTGCATGCATGCTCCATATTTTCTCCGTGCTCCAACCTTTGCAAGGCACTCAAAATCGAAATAAACCGTCACACCTGAAAATCACTTGATTTGGATGATGAATATTTTTATCAAATATAACATCACCACAGCAAAACTAAATAGACCGACACATCGACGCAAGCCGATTCAGATTTGCATGCTCAAATCCTTTCCTAAACCGGCTAACCATTGCCCCATCATATGCGTCACGCTCAAGGATGGTGGTAGGTTGAATGTAATCTGAGTTGCTCTCCAATCAAAGCAACCACCGTGACATTCAAAAAAATAAATATTAGATTGTCTCGACCTGCCATAAAAACAACAAGATGGACAGTCGTGCCAATTCTGGTTTTTTAAATTGTCCTATGTGAAATCTTAAATCTTTAGAGGCGTCTTTAATTTTCATAATTGCTTATGTCGAAATCTCGCATGTGAGTTCGTGAGGCCCGGTATATAGAGTGCACCAAAAACTGACCATTCTGATGCAGATTCCATGACGGTCTCATTCAGCAGGTAAAGCAACTAAAGGAACTCTCTGAACCAGATCATTCCATTCAACTAATTTCGACCCAATAATAGCTCTGAAACTTATATTTAGTGATGGCACAAACAGTAGCCACTTTATCATGTTCTTCCTGGCCACATTATACAACGTTTGGTATTTAACCTCAAGGGGGATCGCCAGCCAACTGTCCTAGAATCGAATTTGGGAACCACTCTGCGAGATGAACTCCCCTAAAATCAGAACATGGTTTTTTGGCGGAACATTTACCTCTTTCTATCTCGCTACGTTTGTAACATCAAGTTCCATACTTCCAGGAGACCATCTTTAGCCTCCAAAAATGAGCGGTGATCACAAAAACAGAGGAAAAGCGGCTACACCGTCCAGTCGTCGGGAGCAACGTATGTCGCATTTCGAACAAAACCTGTTGGTCGCACGAACATACAGACAGACCTATCACCTCTCTATATATGCTCAAAGCGGCTCAATACTTCAGCTATGTTCCCTTTGAATCAAGGGCATGTCAGTGTGAGCTACAACCACCACTGGTCACGAACCTCGTCAGATACTTCGAAAGCGCGCAGCCGTCGTAGGTTGATCTGCTCTGGGTGTACACCGTCTCGGTGCTCACCACCGTGCCACTGCCGCGGTATGACGGGGAGGGCAAGGATGTCGACCAGGGCGTTGCCGGCCTCGCACGAACACGACGATGCTGCTGCCACCGTTGTCGGCGGCCAGGTTCAGGCGAACGCGAACCCTCTCTGTGCTTCGGCGCTTTCGGATTTCGCCATTGGAGCGCGAGATGAGTTCCATTGGTAGTTAAGACAGATGAGCGGTTGGCTAAGGGCCTGTTTGGTTGGGCTGTGGCTGTTGACAAAGCTGCTGTTGGCTGGCTGTCTGGAAAAGCTGCTGTAGCTGTGGGAAAATGAACATATGGCTTTTGGTTTATCCAAATCATCTATAACATTTTGTAAAATGAGCACAGAAGCTTCAATACATTGCAAAAAGCTGGCAGAAGGCAGCTTTTCCAAACAGCTGAATTTGCACTGCAAAGCCCACAGCTACTGTTGGCAAAAGCTGCTGAAAAGCTGGCTGTTTGGTTGGGCTGCAACTTTTTCCAGTGAAAAGCTGCTGAAAAGCCCAACCAAACACCCCCTAAATGCGTCTTGGCGCTTCGCCCTCCCGAGGAAGTGAGAACCGTGCATTTCCAATCCAGCAGCCACCGTTCACGAGCACGAATAGGTAGTGCTGAAGTCAGGAGTCCAAAAGGCTGGGCTGGCGGATGGCTCAGTTGTCGTCTCCAGTCAAATATAGATGGGCTTAGGGCCTATGGGCCCACTGTCTGCCTGCTCGCATCTCTAGGAGAACTAGTCTGAGAATCCATGTTTTCCCCGCGCAGCAGCGGCATGTTTGGTTCATCTCTGCACATTCCAAAATTCAAATTAAGCAAGTTTGATTTTTCATGACATACTGATGATGATATGGCATCCGGATATCGTCAAGGAGGACAAAGCCGGCCTTTTGGACATGGGGTGAGCCGAGCTGACTAATCAGAGTCCGACTTCTACACGGGGACGCCTCATCGACTTGGAGTACAAGACAAGGATATGTACCTACCAGGTAATTCCGGATTCTGATTGTAAACAATTAGGAGATCAATCTGTAAACCGATCCAGACTCTTATAACCCTGCGTCCGGCCGCCTATATAAGACAAGACAAGGATCCCCCGGTCGGTAAGTTATTAAGCTCTCAAGCCCTTAAGCCATCCAGCTATCAAGCTCTTAGACACATAAGCCCAAGCAACCGAAATATCTGTTCTCGAAGTCTTGCGGCACTCGGGATACAAGCAATATCATCCACCAAACACAGGACGTAGGGTATTACCTCTTCTTGAGGGCCTGAACCTGCCTAAACTTTGTGTTCCGTGTGCACCCATCTAGATCTGCTGTGCACATATCACCCCGTATTCATTATTGTCGGATCAGAACACCGACATTTGGCGCGCCAGGTAGGGGCCGTGCGCATAGATCCATCGGAACAGATCCAGATGGGTTTCTCCAACGACAACAACGACTTCGCTCCAGGGCGATCCGTGAGATTCGGTCTCCTAGGGCCTGTCCTTGATCCAGGACAGCTTTTCCGATTCAAAAAGCTGGACTTCATCGCCGACAAACTCGGCAAACTTCACCTCTGCGATTTGGCTTCCAGCCAGTCGGTGGAGGCTTCATCGCCCTTCCCACTGGAACTCTCCTCCGAGTCGATGACTTTGGCGATCATCTCCGAGGAAGAGGTTGTGCCCAAGTTGGATCTACCGCCTGAACACGGGTTTTCACCCGTCGAGCAGAGATCCCGACTGGTCGGCACGATTGAGTCCCTCTTACCCATCCTCGATTACGACTCAGACGACCTCGAGAGTTCGGAGAGTCACCATCCTTCTCGGGAGGTCTTCATGGCTGGCCCGGATGAACTGGCGAACGATGAGGATCAGACGATTCCCATTGCGGAACAAACCCCTGCTCAGCTTGATGCCACTCGGCTCCGCCTTCTTGCCAACGAGGAAAGACTGGCCGAGCAGCAGACTGCGCTCGCTCGCCAGCGTGAGGAAAGGCAACGCAACAATGACATGCGAGATCAAGGGCGCCAAGTTAACAACGCACTCCGCATGCTGTGAAAGAGATGACGTCCCGATATTTCCGCTCCCCAGTCATAACCTTGTCGCCGCTACGGTAGCGGCGCGTGCTATCAACATCCCCGAGGGGACCCCAGGTCACGACGAACTCCGATGGCTCCGGATCCTGATGGAAGAGGCAGCTCTCCAACAGGCCGAGATCTCCGGGGACCGCGCGTTTTCCCCTGCGAACACTCGGAGTCAACGTTCCTCCCCACCAGGGAATTCACATGCTACCGAGGGTCACCATGCTGGGTCGGTCCGCAACCGACTCGAACAGGACCGCGATGTGCGGGATACTCTCGACGCACAATGCCGCGCTCAGCGCGGCGCAGGAAAAAATAATCACCCCGCCGGGTCAGTCCACAGTTGACTCGGACCCAACCGCGACGGACGGAACGCTCCCGAAGCTGGACCGCTACGCCCAACAGGATGCCGAGAGAGACAACCGCGACGGCTGCCGTGGAAACAGCCGCGCTGCTAGCCAACGCCGCTCCCCGACTCCCCCCGACATGGCCTATGCGGGTCCGAAGGCGTTCGGTTCCCGCATCCGCAACGTCATCTTCCCGCCACAATTCCGAGTCACCGGTATCGACAAATATACAGGCGAAACTCAGCCAGACATCTGGCTGGCCGATTATCACACGGCGTGTAGAACTAATGGAGGCAACGACTATGTTGCGATTCATTACTTGCCCCTGTTCTTAGCCGACTCGGCCCGAGCCTGGCTGACCAGCCTGCCTCAGGGCAGCATTCAGTCCTGGGCCGATCTTGAGACTCCCTTTGTGAACAATTTCCAGGACACCTACAATAGGCCTGGGAACGTGTGAGATCTCCACAGTTGCACCCAAAAATCGGGCGAGACCCTCAGAGAGTACATACAGCGCTTCTCTAAAAAGAAGAACTCTTTGCCGGAAATCCGGGAGGGTGATGTCATCACTGCTTTCTTTAAGGGTGTTCAGAGCACAGATCTCATCCATAAGATTACACGTAAAAATCCTCAGACTACGCGCGAGCTTTTCGATATTGCAAACAACTTCGCGACTGAAGAAGAAGCTGTTCGCAGTACGACCAAAGATGACAAGGGGAAGGGCAAGGCTCCCGAGTCCTCCGAACCAAGAGATCATCTCAGGTCGCCCAAGAAAAAACACTGGAAGCGCAAAAGTGGAGACCTCGTTGCTGCTGCCGAGCGTGCTTCACAGCGTCGACCTCAGCGCGGTAACGCCACTTTTGAGGAGATGATGAGCCAGCTGTGTCACTTCCACGGGCCAAAGTCCAATCATCTCACACGTGATTGCAATCTCTTAAAGAATTTGAACAAGCCTTTCGCCCCTAGCCGGAACAAAAAGGATCCTCCCCCGGATGAGGGCGACAAATTTCCAAAGGAGACTGCATGCCTTATGATCTTCGGCGGCCCAAACAGCTACGAATCCAAGCGTCGCCAGAAGCTCACGGACTGCGAAGTCAATGCAGTCGAACCGGCAGTACCCCAATACTTGCGATGGTCCGAGTCCATAATCTCCTCATCCTGGAAGGTTTCCATTGGTGGTAGACCCAATCGTACGTGGCGTCCGCCTCACTAAGGTCCTCATGGACGGAGGGAGTGGTTTGAACATCCTCTACGTCAAGACTCTGGACGACATGAAGGTCCCACGCTCAGAGGTCATGCCTACTGGTGCACCCTTCCACGGGGTCGTACCCGGCAAGTTGGCGAGGCCACTCGGGCAGATCGCTCTGGCGGTCACTTTCGGTACGCTTGACAACTTCTGGACCGAGACCCTCACTTCTGTGGTCGTCGACTTCCCAGGCTCGTATCACGCCATCCTGGGGCGTCCCTGCTTGTCGGAGTATTATTTCGGCAATACTATTTACGGGGCGGTGTGAGCACAGCAAATCAGGATGGCTGCACACGGGAGACAAGATTTAGACAGGTTCAGGCCCTCTCGGAGAGGTAATACCCTACGTCCTGTGTTTGGCGGCTGGTATTACTGTATCCTGAGTGCCGCATGCCCTAGAGAATCGATCTCGAAGGGGCCTGAGCTGCGAAACAATGGAGATTAAGCTAGATGAGATGTTCGGAGGTAGGATGCCGATCGGAGGTCCCCTACCGGGCCTTATATAGTCGGCCGGGGTAGGGTTACAGAGTCCGGATCGGGTTAGTAGATATGTTTCCTATTCGGTTACAACTGATTCCGGGTAAGCCGGACAGGTATTAGTCCTTGTCTTGCACTCCACGCTGGTGAGTCGCCCCCGTGTCGTAGTCGGACTCCGAGTAATCGGCCCGGCCCACCCCGTGGCCGGGAGGCCGGATTCGCCCTCCTTGGTGATACCCGGGTGACATATCACCATCAGTAGCCCCCGAGTCCTTCGTGGTCTCCCCGCTGCCTGCTTCTTCCCGGCTAGGTCTTCCGACTGGCTTTGGCTTGCTGGGAGATCGCGAAGGGCTGACTGGACTCCTGTGGAAGAGACAATTAAAGCCAAGTAACATTCACCCGTAAGGCAGGAACGTTAAAGGCGGGTGAGCTATTAACGGGTAATCTCTGGTGGCATCCGATCCATCCCTGGGGACAGGGACCGGCTGATAACCCAGCGTGGGGCATGCCATCAATCCCGACTGAATTCTCGAGTAGCACCCGGCCTTCCCGAGTAGGTCGAGGCCGGCTAGTGTCCCCTGAAGGAATGCCTCTGAAACTCCAAGTCCGGACCAGAGAAAACAGTCACGGCGCATAGGTTCCTGAGTTTCGAAGTCTTATGCCGGGTCATTCCACTGAATCTGGGGATCCCAGATACCAAAGCTTCGAGGCCGGAGCGCCCGATGTGCCTGGGTGAAGAATCCGGTAGCTCCGAGTTGCTCAACATCCGACTCGTGGCCCTCGGAAGGCACGCCATTTCTGTCCCTCACTCGGGTGTAATCAGCCGACTGCGTTCCTCGCTTGAGGCCAGCCTCTGATACCCTCTGTAGCCAAAGCGCCCGGCACCGAGTCCTACCCGGCAGCCAGCTAGTGATTCTCGGAGAATACGCTTTAGCCACCATGTAGCGGAGACGCATTCCGATGGGTTGAATAGCCTGGAGGGCTAACCGTCGGATCTCCTTTATTAAGCCGCACGAATCGTGGCGCCATCAAGTCGTGGGTGCGGGATACCCGCAACGTGGCCTGCCCGAAACGCGCGGCGGAATCCGAAACGGCGCGGACGTGGCCGCGGTGAATCCGGAACGTGCGATCGTGGGGAATCCGAACCGCCCGGTCGCTCCCCTTTATATTCGGCAGAGGCTGCGGGAGGGACCCACGCTCTCAAACACTTCTGCATTCACCCAGCACTTGCCGCTTCGTCTTCCCCTTGCCTCCAATCGCTCCGCGTGCTCCAAAACCCTAATCCCTGTCCCGGCTCCTTCGGATGCAAGCCCCGGACTGGGAAGCCGATCCTAACGAAGCCGAGGAGGACGCCTTGGTCTGGAAGCTGCTGACCGGAGAAGAAGGAGAAGAAACATCCGCCGAACCGATGGCTTCTTGGCAGAAATCGACGGCGACGGAGGCGAGACTGGAGACCCTCGTCCGGATGGGTGTCCTGCCGCCCAAAGAACTAGTCGAGTGGCGCGCCGCCGCAGGAGAGGACATTTCCACTCCAGACACCGGCGAGCTGGTGGTCCACAGCCTGTTCTTCGAGCGGGGGCTCTCGGTGCCAGTCCACCCATTCCTGCGCGGGCTCCTCTACTACTACGGGCTGGAGCTGCACAACCTCAACCCCAACAGCATTCTGCACGTCTCCAGCTTCATCACGCTTTGCGAATGCTTCCTCGGCATTCGCCCACACTTCGCGTTGTGGAAGCACCTTTTCATGGTGAAGCCGCAGCCAAGCAGGGATCACCCGGCCGTAGTCGGGGGCGCCGGGTTCCAGCTGAGATCCGGCACGGCGAAGAGTTACCCGGCTCCGCCGATGCCGTCATCCCTCGAGGGGTGGCACGCCCAATGGTTCTACTGCGCCAATCCCGACCCGGCGCTGCCGGCCTTCTCAGGCTAAGCACCAGTGGTCAAGCCAAGCTGGTCGGACCTGCCTCTGGAGCGAGAGGAAGGCAGCGCCGCCGTGCTGATGGGGAAGCTCGGCCAAGTGATGAACGCCGGGCTCACCGGGGCGGTCGTCGTCGCGACCTTCGTCCGGTGGCGGGTGCAGCCGGCCAAACTCCGGGCGCATCCCATGTATGAGTACACCGGCCCAGAGGACCCGACTCGGGAGGCCGCCGACGAGCTGTCGGAGGGCGAAGTGCAGAGCCGGCTAGAGAAGCTTCTGGCCCAGGGAACGAGCCTGGACTTCTCCGACCGACCGGCTCCTTTCTGCCGGGCGAACACGCCGAGCGACGTAAGTATCCGAAGCCGTGCCTTTTTGGTTAAATCGCTGACCGAGCCTGACTCGGGCACTGTCTTCATTTCTTCGCAGGAGCTGTTCGGCTTTTATTCCAGCGCTCCCCTCCCGGAGGACGAGATCTGGAACCAGCCACGGTACGCTGATGTACCGAAGGGCAAGCCGCCACAGCCGGGAGCGGCGGGGATATCTTCTTCCGGCGCCGGCCCAGCTAAGAGCGCCGGGCCTTCAAAGGGTACCAGGTCCTCCAAGGGGAAGGGACCGGCGGTTGTTGCGCCCCCTCCTCCTCCCGCGAGCACGGCGGCCCAGGAGGAGGAAGAGGAGGAGTCGGATGCTGGCGGCACCTTCTTCGTGCGGAGACGGAAGCCCCAGCGTAGCGATGACCCGTTGGCGGCGACCGATGTGGGGGTCGCATCCGACGCTGTGGAAGAGTCTTCCACTGGCGCTGGGCCTGCGGCGCCCGCTGCGGCGCCGAGTGAAGCCACTGGGGCGGCTGGCGACGACGCCTCCACTAGCCGGGGGGAGAAGCGCGACGTCGACACGGCCTTCGGGGCGTCCGGCGGGTCGGAGACCTCGCCAGCCCCGGCTGCTGCTGCACCCGGGCCGCGAGCCACGGGGGTGAAGAAGAGGCTCGTCATCGCTCGATCTGCGAAGTAAGTGCTCTGCCGACTGACTTCCTGGATTCTTTCCTCTTCACATGCTAACATGGTTGATCTTGTTGCTTCCGTAGGACGCGGAAGACGGGGGACACCACTAAGGCGCCCCCGAGTGGCCCGGGATCCAGCCAAGGTGGAGATCCCCCGGCGCAAGACACCCGAGCGTCGCCGCCTCCGCCAGCGGCTGCTGCTTCTTCGTCCCGGCCGGCGTCGCCTCCACCCGTGGTCGCTCGCGAGCCAACCCCTGAGCAGCCCAGCGCGCAGGTAGCCCCGCCGGCCATCCCTCGGGAGGAGCCCTCCGCCGGAGCGTCGCCGCCGACGGGGTCCGCGGATGCCAGCCGGGACGTGGCGATGGCGGAAGGCACGGATCCGGAGGCGGTCAGGGCCGCTTCGCCGTCGCGTGAGGGCGAGCCCGCCGCGACCTCGCCAATGCGGGAGATCAGTGGGGCTCCGCCCTTGAAGCCCTGCTCGGAGCTGGTGGCGCGGCCGCTCCGAATCGGGGAGAAGGAGCCGGGGCAGCCGGCCGCGGTGGTCGTCGACGACACCGAGGAGGAGAGGGAGTGGCAGGCGGCCACGGAGTGCGCCGAGCAAATCGGGGAGATCCTTCCTGCTTTGCTGAAAGCGTCGCGGGAGGCTGCCAACCTGCTGAACGGCAGGCTGTGCCCTTTAATGGAGGTAAGTACTTTCCTCTTTGCGAGACTGTGTCCCTAGGAAGTAGCCCCCGGGCCTCTGCCCGGCTAAGTTAGTCGGGCGGAGGTCCTCTTGTTTCTTTGTAGTTACTGCTCTGGGTGCACGAACAGTGCACCCAGAGGGTGTAGCCCCCGAGCCTGCGGTCGACTAGGATAGTCGGGCGGAGGGTAGATGTAATTTAGTCTGTAGACTCTTCTCCGGGTGCACGAACAGTGCACCCGGAGGGTGTAGCCCCCGAGCCTCCACTGGGTCCTTGGGACCGAGTGGAGGGTTTTGACGATGCTGCCGGGCGGCCTAACTTGTTTGTCTTCTGCAGCAGGCACTGAACCAGCGGTCGCAGAGCAAGACCGCCGTCCTCCAGGACCGACTGCCAGTGATCGAACGGATGGAGCTGCGGAAGTCCGAGTGGGACAAAATAACCGCAGCAAGGCAGACGGCGGAGGACGTGGCGCGCAAGCGCGGAGCGGAGATCACCGGCTTGAAGGCTGGTCTGTCCCAGGAAATCGCCAAGTCCAAAGGTGAGCCTGCCGAGTAACCTTTGTCCTCTGCGTGTTGCGATTCATCTTGCTGAAGCGTTGTTTCTGTGCAGCCGCCGAGGACGAACTGTCGAAGCTGAAGGCGGAGCTCGAGGACGCGAAGGCCCGTGCCCGGGACCTCGAGGAGGCGCTTGAAGCGGAGAAGGCCTGGCGGGCGCAGCTCCAGCGCGAAGCCGAGCCGCTGAAAACCCGCGCCCGGGACTGCGACCTTGCCAAGCAATGGGCCCGGAGAGTCGAGAAGGAACTCGAGTCGGAGAAGGCCCGGGCGGACTTGGCGGAGAAGATGGAGAAGCAGACGAAGCTTGACGCCGTGTCGGCGGTCAAGTGGGCCACTGAAGCCGAGGAGGCGGCCAAGGCCGCGAAGAAGGATGCCGAGTCGGCGGCCAAGCGGGCTGCTGACGCGGAGGAGGCGGTCAAGGCGGCGAAGAAGGACGCCACAGAGGCCGAATCCCGTAAGTGCCCTGACCGCTCCGTGTCGCTTTGTCCAACTTGCTGGCCGTGGATTTTACCCGGGCCTTGTCGCCTGACTGGTTGCTTGTTGCTTTGCTGCTGTAGGCTGGAAGGGGCGGTTCGAAAAATCCAAAGGGATGATCGAGTCGTTGCTGAAGGCGGGGCAGGCGGCATGCGGCGCCATCTGGTCGGATGACCCGGCGCCGGACTCCATCGCGGCGGTTGCCGAGCGGCTGCACCAAGTCCCCGACCAGGTGATGAGCATCGAGTCGGAGGCCGCGCGGACGGGGGCCAGCCTAGTCTTGGCGGTGGCGCGGTCTCATGACTCCGAGCTGGACTTGGAGGCGATCGGGGAAGGGTACGCCGCGGACTTTCCGGATGAAGACATTCCGGAGATGATGCGGATCGTCGAGCCCACCGTCGAGACCCTGCTGACGCGCTCCAACCTGTAGAGAAGTGGGAGTAGCTGTGAAACTGCTCGGGTTAGCCGAGTAGAGTTTTGTAAGGGACTCGGGGATGCCGAGTAAGTTTTGTAAGCACTCGGGGAGCCGAGCGACTTATGTAAGCACTTGAAGTTTTAACAAGTTATTTTGGAGTCCGCCATGGAAAGACTTGTGTTCCTGTGCATGTGATCTTGCACGTGTGTGCTCTTCGCCAATCCGTCGTAGCCTCCTTTGCGTAGGGATTAGCCGTGGGCGTGTGTCCCGTGTAGCGTAAGGGTGTGGCGTAGACCGGCGATCGGAGTCGAAGAGTTAACGGTAGATTTTATACACAGTACTTAAGTATTCCTACGGATGGTGGACAAGCCAAGTGCGCGCCGAGTGCCCGCTACGGACGGGCGTAGCGGGGCCGCCGGGGAAAAGAGATGCCTTGCAGATGAAGCAAAAGGGGACTCTGTATTTATGGTTTCGATACATTCATAAGAAGAAAAAATTCAAGCGTAGAAACGACGTAGCTGTTCTATGTTCCATGCGTTGGTGAAGATGTTGCCATCGCCGTCCTTCAGTCGATAAGCCCCCGGGCGCAGTACCTCGGCGATTATGTACGGGCCCTCCCATGGCGGCGAGAGGTTATGCTGCTCCTTGTTTGTCTGGACTCAGCGCAGAACCAAGTCGCCGACGTTGAAGGAGCGGCCGCGTACGTGCCGACTGTGGTAGCGCCGCAGGGCCTGTTGGTACTTTGCCGACCGAAGGAGGGCAACCTCGCGGGCTTCTTCAAGCTGGTCGAGGGCGTCGTGCCGGGCTTCTTCTGACTCGGTTGCGTTGAAGGCTCGGACACGCGGGGACCCGTACTCCAGGTCAGTCGGGAGGACAGCCTCAGCACCGAAGACCATGAAGAAAGGTGTGTAACCCGTTGACCGGTTAGGCGTGGTCCGGAGGCTCCAGAGGACCGAAGGTAGCTCGGCTGCCCATCTGCCTGCGAATTTGCTCAGACGCTGAAAAATTCGAGGCTTGAGGCCTTGTAGTATTAACCCGTTGGACCGCTCGACTTGCCCGTTGGTGCGTGGGTGTGCCACGGCGGCGAAGTCGAGGCTGATGTTGTAGTCGTCGCAGAATTGGAGAAACGCCCGGCCAGTGAACTGGGTGCCGTTATCCGTGATAATGCTGTTGGGTACGCCGAACCGGAAGACGATGTCCCGCACGAATTCGACGGCCTTTTCAGCAGTTATCGTGGCGATCGGCTTGGCTTCGATCCACTTGGTGAACTTGTCGACTGCGACGAAGAGGTGCGTGTAGCCCCCAGGCGCTTTCTTGAACGGGCCGACCATGTCCAGTCCCCAGACTGCAAAGGGCCAGGTGAGCGGTATGGTCTGGAGGGCCTGAGCCGGCAAGTGTGTCTGCCGGGCGAAGTATTGGCACCCTTCGCAGGTGCGGACGATGTGTTCCGCGTCGGACACGGCAGTCGGCCAGTAGAAACCTTGTCGGAAAGCCTTCCCGACTAGTGATGCGGGCGCAGCATGGTGTCCACACACTCCCGAGTGGATCTCGCACAGGAGCTGCTTTCCCTGATAGTCGGGTATGCACCGTTGGAATATCCCAGAGGTACTCTTCTTGTAGAGCTCATCTTCTATGATGACGAAGGACTTGGCGCGTCGCGTGATGCGGCGTGCCTCGGTTTTGTCCGACAGGAGGGTGTCCCGCAAGAGATAGTCCAGAAAATGTGTAGTCCAGTCGGAAGTGACGGCGAGGACCTCCGCGGGAGGCTGCTGAGTAGCGTCACTCTCCGGGACTTGTGGTTCTTTGGTCTCGGGCGGCGCGTCCGCCTTGATAGAAGGGGTGTGCAACTCCTGGAGGAAAACTCCCGTCGGGACGACGTCCCGACTGGATCCCAGTTTGGCGAGTGCATCTGCGTCTTCGTTGTCGCGGCGTAGAACGTGAGTAATCTCAAGACCATCGAACTTGACCTCGAGCTTGCGGACTTCTTGGCAGTAGGCTTCCATGGAGGGGTCGCGGCACGACCAGTCCTTCATTACTTGCCGGACCACCAGCTCCGAGTCACCGCGCGCAAGGAGGCGGCGAATCCCGAGTTAAACCGCAAGACGAAGACCGTGGAGCAGAGCCTCATACTCGGTAACGTTGTTGGATGCCGGGAAGTGGATCTGCAGTATGTATTTAAAGCGCTCACCCTTGGGAGAGATGAGCACAACGCCAGCCCCCGCGCCCTGGAGCATCAGAGAGCCGTCGAAGTAGAGTACCCAGTGCTCGAGGTCGACGACAGAGGGCGGGGACTGGATTTCTGTCCACTCGGCCATGAAGTCGGCGAGAGCCTGAGACTTGATGGCCGTGCGGGGAGCGTAGACGATGCTGAACGCTGCGATCCGATCCGTGGCGTCGCGGTTGTTGATGACGTCGGAGATCGGGAAGGAGCTGACCACCGTGATGGGGTGGCCCTGGAAGTAGTGGACGAGCTTCCGTGATGTTATGAAGACCGCATAGGCCATCTTCTGGATCTGCGGGTACCGCGCCTTGGACTCGGAGAGTACTTCACTGATGAAGTAAACCGGGCGCTGTACCTTCTGAATATGACCGGGCTCGGGACGTTCCACGACCAAGACCGTGCTGACTACCTGAGTAGTCGCTGCGACGTAGAGAAGCAGTGGTTCATTGGGCATGGGAGACGCCAGCACCGGGGGGTAGTTAAGAACTTCTTCAAGCCGTCCAAGGCATCCTGGGCCTCGGGAGTCCAGGTGAAGGTATCCGACTTCTTCATGAGCTTGTAGAGGGGCATGGCCTTCTCGCCGAGTCACCCGGGTATCACCAAGGAGGGCGAATCCGGCCTCCCGGCCACGGGGTGGGCCGGGCCGATTACTCGGAGTCCGACTACGACACGGGGGCGACTCACCAGCGTGGAGTGCAAGACAAGGACTAATACCTGTCCGGCTTACCCGGAATCAGTTGTAACCGAATAGGAAACATATCTACTAACCCGATCCGGACTCTGTAACCCTACCCCGGCCGACTATATAAGGCCCGGTAGGGGACTTCCGATCGGCATCCTACCTCCGAACATCTCATCTAGCTTAATCTCCATTGTTTCGCAGCTCAGGCCCCTTCGAGATCGATTCTCTAGGGCCTGCGGCACTCGAGATACAGCAATACCAGCCACCAAACACAGGACGTAGGGTATTACCTCTCCGAGAGGGCCTGAACCTGTCTAAATCTTGTCTCCCGTGTGCAGCCATCCTGATTTGCTGTGCTCACACCGCCCCGTAAATAGTATTGCTGGAATAATACTCCGACAAGGATCCTTACGCACGATCTTGTGAATGAGGTCGGTGCTACGAACACCTTTGGAGAAGGCGGTGATGACGTCACCTTCTCGGACCTCCGGCAGAGAATTCTTCTTCTTGGAGAAGCGCTGGATGTACTCTCTAAGAGTTTTGCCCTCTTATTGGGTACAACTGTGGAGATCTCACGCGTTCCCGGGCCTGTTGTAGGTGCCCTGGAAGTTGTTCACGAAGAGGGTCTCAAGGTCGGTCCACGACTAGATGCAACCCTGAGGCAAGCTGGTAAGCCAGACTCGAGCTGAGTCGGCTAAAAACAGAGGCAGGTAGTGGATTGCTACGTAGTCGTTGCCACCATTGGTCTTGTAGGCCGTATGGTAATCGGCCAGCCAGATGTCTGGCCGAGTCTCACCCGTGTACTTATCGATTCCGGTGACCCGAAATCGCGGCGGGAAGATGACGTCGCGGATGCGAGATCCGAATGCCTTTGGACCTACGTAGGCCATGCCAGAAGGAGCTGGAGAACTGCACCGGCTTGTAGCGCTGCGGTCACTACTGTCACCGTTGTGACCGCTGCGATAGTCCCTCCCTGTGTCTCAACGAGCGTCGCGTCTGGTATCGAGGGAGTTCCGCACATCGCGGTCTGCTCCGAGACGATTACGTGCTGACCCGGCAGGATGAGCGTTTTTGTCCGCATCTTGTCGAGCACGGTTTCTTACAACAATAGTCTCCCGTGCATCACGATTCGGTCCGAGTCGGGTGTGAACTGACCCAGCGGGGTGATGACGTTTGGGGTCGGCGCGACAGCCCTCTACGACTTGTGGGTTCCTCGGGGGGGGAGGGGGAACACGCCGGCTCCTAGCACTCACCGAGGAACCTGCACGGTTCTCAGAAATCTCAGCCTGCTGGAGGGCTGCTTCCTCCACTAGGATCTGGAGCCACCGAAGTTCATCATGGCCTAGGGTGCCTTCAAGGATATTGATGGCACGTGCCACCACCGAGGCAGTGACGATGTTGTGACTGGGAAGCGGGAATATCGGGACGCTGTCCCTTTCACGCATGTGGAGTGCGTTGTGGACCTGGGGTCCTCGATCCCGCATGTCCTCATTGCGTTCTCTTTCTCCGCACTGGCAAGCCAACGCGGTTAGCTGTTCAGCCAGTTCCTCCTCCTTGGCAAGAAGGCGGAGCCGAGTGGCTGCTAGCTGCTCAGGAGTCTGTTCTTCGATGGGGACGAGCCGGTCGTCATTGTTGACCGGTACGTCCAGGTCAGCCATGAAGATCTCCCGAGAAGGATGGTGGCTTCCCGAGCTCTCGAAGTCGTTCAAGCTATACTCAAGGACAGGTAGAAGAGATTCGATTGCACCAACCAGTCAGGACCCCTGCTCGAAGGGCGGGAATCCGTGTTCGAGCAGCAGATCCGACTTCGGCATAACCTCGTTCTCGGCGAGGGGAACCGAAGGCGCAGACTCAGGTGCGAGTCCGAGTGAAGATGTTGATAAAGCCTCCGTTGATTGGCGAGAAGCCGAGTCGCAGAGGTGAAGCTTGCCGATCTGATCGGCGATGAAGTTCAGCTTTCCGAATTGGAAAAGCTGGCCTGGATCAGGGACAACGTTCAGGGAAGCGAATCGCATGATGCTGCCCAGAACGAAGCCACCGTTGTTATTGAAGAAACCCATCTGGATCTGTCCGGATGGATCTATGCGCACAGCCCCTACCTGGCGCGCCAACTGTCGGTGTTGTGATCCGGCAATAATGAATGCGGGACAGCATACGCACAGCAGATCTAGATGGGTGCACACGGGAGACAAAGTTTAGACAGGTTCAGATCCTCAAGAAGAGGTAATACCCTACATCCTGTGTTTGGTGTATGAAATTGCTTGGATCCCGAGTGCCGCAAGCCTTCGAGAATAGATCTCAAGGTTGGGGGCTATGTGTGTATGAGAACTGACTAAGCCGTATCAAAACCTAGAGCTCCTCCCGATCGGCGGATCCCTACCAGGCCTTATATAGGCGACTGGGGTAGGGTTACAAGAGTCCGGATCGGGTTACAGATTGGTTTCCTAATTAGTTATAACAGAATTCGGGATTATCGGGTAAGTGTTTATCCCTATCTTGTACTCCAAATCGATGAGGCGCCCCCGTGTAGAAGTCGGACTCCGAGTAGTCGGTCTGGCCCACCCTATGTCCAGAGGGCCGGTATTGTCCTTCCTGACAATACCCGGGTGCTATGTCATCGGCACTGCTCTATCGAGAAACTTAAATATTTGTTGGAGCTATATCTAAGGGTAGATTTGTAAATTTACACAATTCTTAGTTCTAGTGCCAGTTTCTAAAACGACTTAGATTCATGATCAGAGTGAGTATTACATACAGTATATAGCGCGTGCACAGTTGCTTGTGCTAATAAATGGACTAAATGTTATTTACTAGTTGTGGCAACTGATGAATTGTCAAACTATCAATTGCAACTAAATGAATTAAAATTATTTGAGGCTAGCTCTTCAATCCTTAATTTCACTTTATTATATTGTTGTCTCTGTTTCACGTAAAAATGATGTTTTGGACATCGACATAGACCCAAATACAACTTCGACCACTAACTTTTATTGTAAATTATTTATAAAAATCAACATAATTATAATATTATAGAATTACTATTGGGACTAATCTACTCGTATAAATTATAGTATCAATTTGAATATTTAAAACACATAAATGGTTAAAGTTGTGAAAGTTTAGTTGCACCTATATCTAAAATGACACATTTTTATAAACAGGAAGGAGTTATAGATAATCTGGACCTAGTCGTACGCATGCGAAGTTGGGTCTTATTATGAGTATAACACGAGACAACACCAATAAAAGGTGGTTACTGAGGAAGATAGGTATGTTTGGTTCGGTTGCTAGCTACCTCAAGGTATTATACACCTAAACTTGCTTAGCAAGATATTTAAATTATGGACGTCCAAAATTTTGTCTAACGAATGACCCGTTTTCCAGACATCAAATGCAGCTTATCAGTTGAGATCAGAGATGGTTTGAGGAAAGCCCACCACATGTGTTGCAGATAGCTAGATGACGAAATTCAGCATATTAATTATGAATTTCGAAAATTCAAAGTGTTTTATAGCTAGAACCGTATATCCAATACACAATCTGTTTTTATTATTAGATTCATCATGACAAACACAACAAAACTAGATACCATATTAGTATGCTTTAACAACTTTTTTGACCCTAGTAGTTATCATGTACTCCCTTCGTTTTAAAATATATGTTATTTTAAACTCTCTAAATTTTTTCAAAATACTTATCATTTTACACTTTTAATGCAGTTTAAATCATTTTGTTCCAATTTTGCTCTTCTTCAATGTCATAAAAAAAGCTAATTACTCATAGGAGTAATACTAGTAATATTGAAATTTATTATCCTAGGAAGGAAAGAGAGATGTACATAAAAATAACTGAAGGGCAATATTGACATTTCACGCACTTCCTTAATTCTTGTGTCCAACTCTAAAAGGACATCTATTTTAAAACTGAGGGAATAGTAATGTGTGAGCTATCA
This sequence comes from Stipa capillata, assembly GCA_019208055.1. Lineage (NCBI taxonomy): Eukaryota > Viridiplantae > Streptophyta > Magnoliopsida > Poales > Poaceae > Stipa > Stipa capillata. The sequence goes on from JAGXJF010003084.1 coordinate 707,407, forward strand.
CACTAGTGACCAATTACCACAGGTCATTGATAGCATTTTTCAGACAGATTCAACACTCCTTCACTATGCTTAGAATAGGTGGTGATGAGGTGTTAGGTTTCATAATTCCCCCTCTCTCCAGCTTAAAAATATGATGAGAGTGCGTGATTCCCCCCCCCCTCTCCAGCTTAAAAATATGATGAGAGTGTGTGAGCTTTCATCTTATCTTGACATGCGTAGAAATATGATGGGAAGACATTGTTTAACAATATTTAACCAGTCAGATAAGCATCAATTGACACTATTCTCCTGACCAAGTTGTCAAAAATATGTGGGGATGTATTACTATGTGTTGATAACAATAGGGAAATAATTCGATAACTATATATAAACTATGTAGATAAATGTACGCAAGCATCATTCCTGAAGATGGGCTTACATGACAGTGCATCAATTATCTGGTAACCAATAAATTACAACCCGATAACTCTAGACAATTAATATGATAACATGTACATTACTAGCTGATGACTATTGAGGTTCAGAAAATAAAATTGTCAAAACATACCCATATAGGATCTAGTTTTGAAGCTCTCGTCACAAAGAACTCAAGGGTGAAACAGATCGTGGATTGGGTTTACGGTTCAAGAAAAAAAATTGTATAGTCATAACTAAAAGGGATCTTTTGATGACCTTAGTTATTTGTACAGTTTTGCATATATGCAGACATAAACAACAGCTATGGCATGCGATGGCTCTCTGAGGAATGCAGTTTTGGACATGGGTAAACTTCAGTCAAAATTCATTCCCTAAGACTAACTAGCAACTATCGCTACGTAGTCCGGTCCAACTTGCTTTGCTAGCCAAACTTGCTCACATGAACAATGAATAGTTTTTCCACGAACCAAGTTGTTCCATCTTTTTTGTTCCACTCTAAATAAATACTCCCTTGGCTGAAAATGTAGGATGTATTTTATGAAATGATCTTTACAAATATACAAAATATTTCATATTCCAATATGAATAAGTGTGTTGTCCTCTCCAAACCCCTAATATATACCAACTTTAGTTTGTATTTCTTACATGCATAAATATAGCACTAAGATACAATAATTTGATAATCTGGTCATTTCAAATGTATACTTGGTATGTGTGCAAAACAAAATACATGGGTATTTTGAGAATTTTATGACTTTTAGAAACATGTACTTAAGGCAAAACCCAACATATCCTTACTTTCATCGTCAAGTGGATTGGGTTTTCCTTGTGGACATGAACATTCTTGTTAAATATCCTCTAATTTATATTGATAAGTCAATGAGAAAATTACATGAGTATTAAACTTTTACACTAAATAATAAAGACCGGACGACATGTCACCATTAAGTATAGGAGTCGATGAACATAATATATTGTTTTATCTTCCGCACAATGTGTCTTGACGATTGCCGATAACAACAGCATTTTTCACTGAAAGAATATCCGAAATGATTTATTTGCACCCAACTCACTTTAGTGTTATTTTTAGTGTAGGCGTCGCTAACGTCGTTCGGGTAGGTTGGTACAATAAACTCATCAAAGATTTTATCGGCAAATAACTCATCAAATAAGAACAAAAACTAGAAATCTTGATCTAAAAACAAAAACAGATGAAACTAGACAAATATAAAAATACTCAAAGAAATCAACAGTCCAGCTACCCACTAAACATCGGTGAGAATACTGGAGAAGATGGAAAAGGTATTGACTGTGGTACGTTGGTGGTGTGGGTAGGATTTTGTGGCGGTTTCTCTCCTCCTGCCAGCTAGGGGCTTTCCCTGTCTTGCAAAGATGAACAATTATCCATATGTGTCGCTAATATAGTCAAAAGCAATCTCGCAAAGAGAACCGCTCTATTGCTTGGGTGGTTAGTGGATGTGGTTATACCTCCTACCCACTAGGATTAAACCCCAAGTTTGGATTTTGTGTGTCTTACCAAGACGGAATATTCTTTCAGTTGTAAACGACGTACTCGTCGATAACGAGGCATTTGTGGTGATTTTGTCAACCTTCAAGCTATGTGACTCTAGTCTTCAATAGGTATTATATGTGAGTGCATGTGTGTACGTCTGTGAGTTGTACTGGGTATTTCTAAAAAGAAGTTCAATCTTGCAAAAAATGAAGTCAAAACCAGTACTACACGTCACATGTGAAGATTGTTTGACTTCATATACTCCCTCTTTTGAATTATATTAGGCGTTAACTTTTTCGAATTTTGACTGTAAACTTTGTGTAAAATATCTTGTTCATAGTTATAGAACCATAAGAAAATAATTTTAAATACGATCTAATTATAACAACTTTGTATCACGTAATTTATTATTTTAAATTAATTATTGATCAAAACTAAATCATAAAAATGTGGGTGGCTTACATTATCCAACCGACAGAGTATATAAGAACTGAGTATTGTAGTCCAACTACTGTTTCGAAAATGACACCTTTTGTGTAAGGTTGCGACGTAAGTAGCTTCGGAATTGTTTTGAAAATGACCGTTTTTGTAAGGTTGCGAAGAATGTTGCTTCAGAATCTTCCACCTGCTCATTCCAATGCTGATTTGGATCCGGAATTGTTTTGAAAATGACCCTTTTTTATAAGGTTGCGAAGAATGTTGCTTCAGAATCTTCCATCTGCTCATTCCAATTCTGATTTGGATCCTCCTGTTAATTTTTTGATGATTTCCATCCTACTGAGATACTTTTTCGCAAGTGATCTAGAGTAATCACAATCTAAGTATTCGTTAACTGTCAACGATATAAGGCCGCCGTCTGTCACTTGCTTAGTTTAATACTCTCCTGTTAATTTATCTATAGTGTGATCGATGTCAAATGTTTCCTGGGCTTGACTATTTGCATTTTAGGTGCGACGGAGGAGATAGGACTTAATAGAGAATCTAAGTCTGTCCTTCATGCAATATAAACTATGTGTAGTAATGTACGAGCATAGTGTGAGACAGTTTTTGATGATTCAGTGTCAACCATTGTCTCTAAAATTGGCATGTCACCATAATTATAGGAAAATATGTTTAAATACGAAACCTATAATGTTAATTTCATGTCACACGATCTATATATTATTGGACTATTTTTTATCAAAATTTAAATTTTAAAATAGGCGGGCACCTTATGTAAGTCAATATACATAGTCGAAGTTGATATTTCTTCTTCATCAAAATTCATCGGGATTCCCGCTTTACAATCTGGAACTCTTTTATTTATTTTTAGAAACGGCACTTGAGCTTTCTTGCAAGTTAGGAGTGCATCCAGTGCCACTGAAAAGCAAAACAAGTAGGTGTAGCTTTACTATGGGGTTGCTCAAGCATGACATGTTTTTGCCACAGGTCATCCTGAAAAAGTTTTTACCGCGGAAACTTGCTCGCCGACCAAGAGCACCGATTGCATTTCCATCCATTATTCGTCTCAATTAATTGGAGGCATAACATCCATAATATAGGCGTGGTTAAATTTGCCACGTCATAGCTATTTGGCATTGGTGTTACATTTGTAACTTCTCTCCGGTGTATTGAGTGCTAAATTTTATATCTTAAGATCCACCTCGTATTGAACAGTGTACAAATAATTTGAACATTTTCTCCCCTAAACAGGCCAACTCCTCTTCCTCCTCCCTACCAAAGCAACATCTTCCTAAATCCCACCACGTCTCACATCTCCACTTCCGCCGTTTGATATCTGCTCCAAATCAGTTCAACGAGTCCAAAATCATCTTATGCATGTTATACCATCAGATTCCTCATTCTACAAGCTTCTCATCTATCCAAATTTCATCAACATCCACTGAGGTCTGTCTCCCGCATACCTCATCCCCTTCGCCACAAGCAACGTGTAGAAGGGGCAGGGGCCGCAGCAGGAAAGGGGGAAGTAGAGGGTAGAGAGCAGGGAGAGGAGGAGCGGGAGCGGGAGGAGACTGCATGGCGGGAGGGAGCTATGAGGTGGGCATGGCGTAATGTGTGGTGGCTGTCGGAGGCGGCCGCTTGCCACGCGACAGCCGTGGTCAGGACGACCGCCATCTTAAGGTGCACGGCGTGCACAATGGCGCCCAGCTCAACATCTTTCCGCTGCAGTTTTGTGAGCACCCGTGGACAAGGTGATACTGCAGGTGAGGCTGTCACTGACCTCTCCACATTCTTCGGCATTTGGCAATGGCACTGCACCAAACCTCTAGGCAAGTCCATGCTGAAACGCTCGTGAGAGAGGTTGGAGGCAACAAGGGATCACATTTCTAATTCCTGGCTAAGCATCGGCGCACGAAGGTGCATCGATGCCTAGTTTTTGGAATTTGACAGCGCCATCGCAATGTATCGACAGTCCGTGCTAAAAAAATCAATTTGTGAAAGTGCATCTAGAGCCCTAAGTGGGTTTTGGTGGTTAATGACAAATGGTTAAAAGACTAATGTGTGTGTCAAGTACATGAACATGTTTTAATCTCACAAGTGAAGTCCAACCGGCATTGGAGACCCCTAAAAAGTTGAAAGAGAAAAGTGACAAGGTATCAATGAAGATTATGCCATATTTCCTAGAGTTTAGTGATTTCAAAAATAATATTGAGTATAGAAAAAGTTGTGCTATCAAGAGCGGTGTGTTTAAGAGTTAGAGAATATTTTTGGTACTCAAAATACTCAACTAGAATCATCTTTCTCAAGGGTCTCCATCAATAATTCCTAAGTCACCACAATTTTTATTTATTTGTTGGTGGGAGTATCCGAAAGTCTGTCCAGAGTCTTCGAAAGGTAGAAAAAGAGGGGTGTTTCGACCAGAGTGTCAGCCGGAGTTTCTGGGCCAGACACTCCGGGAATTTCATCCCCTTCTGTTACCCCTCCAGAGTATCCGAAAATATCCCAGAGTATCCAGGCCTTTTGGATCACATGATATATTTCCTAAGTGTTGGATCGAAGTATCAGAGTTAGATACTCCAGGATCTATCTAGGAAAAATGGTTTTCTCTGTTTGCCCTCGGAGTCTCCGGGTTTGTGTCTAAAGTATCCGGACAGGTGTGTGGCTGCAGTGTTTGGGAAGCCTGCCTCCAAGAAAAACATAGTTGTTGGTCTTTGAATCACGGATACTACAGGTGAAAATCAGGATATTCCTGACAGTTGTTCTTCTAGCCAACGTTTTTGTGAGTGGGCTATTTATACCCACACTCTCCCTTCCACGTTCAACTCTTTGCCAAATCATTTCTTACTAGTTTTTGCATTAGAAAATTGTTTGATTCTATATAACTAAAAAATAATTAAAATTAAATAAAATTGTTTATTCACTTATTCACCTTCCCTCTAGGTCAACATCTTCATCCTTTAATTTGACCACATCTTTCTGGTACACTAATGGATGCCCTAGAATCACAACTCACAACCTACACCCACGCTCCAAGTTTCTGTCCATTTTGGTAGAAATAAAAAAAGGTTGTTGTCCGCTGCCGCGCCGTGAACAAATGGCTCTACCAAAGCTCTCAGTTCTTTGTAGGGACCCACGTGTCAGTGGACGTAGTCAACCAATTCAAACTTCCCTCCAAATGAGGCAACAACGCTTGTGGCATGGTGACAAAAGTGCAAAGAGGGAATGAGGCAAACGTGACCCAATCCAGGATGCTTTTCCATATAGGCAGCTTCACGGTGACCGCACGCCAACTGGACTAGGACTAGAGACCAGAGGGCGAGTATTCAATGCCCGTTTCTTGCTTGACTCGAGTAATCTGTCGTGCATTCCGGGCGTTTAATTCGAGGCTAAATGCTGCGATTCATGACGCGCATGTCACATCAGTGATCCGATTATGTGCCAATCCTGTCCTCTTCCTCGTACCCCCTGTTCCTCTTCCCCTCGTCTCCTACGCTGACCAGGTGCGAAGTGCTCATAGAATGCTCGAAATTTTTTGTCGGGCGCCGTTTACAATGTTTCGGTGCGTGAAGAAGCCTTCGAGCCTCAGGTCGATGGAGACGGACCAGTTCATCCTGTTCATCTTCTTGTGCTATTTATCCTGTCGATTTGCTGGTAGTCCCTGAGACTTTCTTTCTGATGTTCATCTTCTGTCTTGATCATCTTTTCTTCTTGTTTTTGCCATTTTGTGCGTTTTCCATGAATTGCGATTGATAATTGTTTCATCATGTCTCTAGCAGATGCATATGATCCGGTGGATCCGAAGGGAAACATCATCATCAATTGGGATTTTCGGAGCATCGACACAGTGTACACGGTGCGCATACGTGCTTGCTTGTGAGTTTTGTATCACCATTTTTACCGCTCGTAAGCATCCCAGGAGATGGATGCACTTGGAGAAAGATTCAGACACACCTCTCCCCCTAGTGCTACCAAATTTCCATGATTCTTTCCCACGATTCTTTCCATGGGTGAAAGCTTTGATCTATGCTCGCGAAATGCAATGCTCCTGACAGAAATTCCGATGTTTCTGCCCAGCCATTGAAACTGCCTACAAAATACAAATCCTTCTTTCAATGATTCATTGGGTTTCCAAAAAAAAACTGCCTACAAATAAATCGAATCCCTGTGTGCGCAGGTCACGGTGAGCGTCAACAATTACCAGCTGTACCGCCACATCGAGCATCCGGGGTGGCGGCTGAGCTGGGTGTGGGCCAGCCACGAGGTCATCTGGGGCGCGACGGGCGCGGAGACGACGGAGCAGGGTAGCTGCTCCGGCGTCCATGGCGGCGGCGGCGCTACCCCTCCGCATTGCTGCGAGAAGCAACCCGTCATGGTGGACCTGCCGCTGGGCACGCCGTACAACAAACAGGTCGCCAACTGCTGCCGGGGCGGCGTGCTGTCGTCCCTCACGCAGAACAACAGGACGGCCACCTCCGCGTTCCAGATGTATGTCGGCAACTTCGCCTACGGCAAAGACGGCAAACCCGAGAAGCCGACTAACTTCAGCATCGGCGTGCCGGGTTACACCTGCAGCGACGCCATCGACGTGCCCGCGACGAGGTCCAAGGTCGACGGGCAGCGGCACGTCCAAGTTTTGAGTAAGGCTTTTCTTGAGCACCATGGATTGATCGTTTTGTGACGCGTCGCCGGCGCGCGTGCATTGAGATGAGAGTTCTCAAAGACGATTGTTGCTGGCGTGCAGTGACATGGCAGGTGACCTGCTCGTACTCGCAGTTCAGGGAGGGCCCGTCGCCGTCTTGCTGCGTCTCCCTCTCCACGTTCTACAACAGCACGATCGTGGGGTGCCCGCAATGCAGCTGCAGTTGCCCAGGCTCTCCCTCATCGCCGCAATGCCTCAGGCAGAGCCACCCAGCATCTTACCTACGCCGCCCTGTTCTGATTTGTGCTATTTTTCTGATTGGTGTCTATTTTGGTTTGAATTTTTCAGCGAGAGTGAGCTATCCAAGATCCAGGGGCTGCCGGACGCGGACGGCAAGCCGGCCGCGCCGACTGTCCGGTGTACCGGGCACATGTGCCCGATCCGGGTGCACTGGCACGTGAAGCAGAACTACCGGGAGTACTGGAGGGTGAAGGTGACGATCACGAACTACGACATGAGCAACAACTACAGCGACTGGAATCTGGTGGTGCAGCACCCGAATCTCCAGAGCCTGACGGAGCTGTTCAGCTTCAATTACCAGCCTCTCATCCAGTACGGCACCATCAGTAAGTTCCACTCACATAACAAGTTAACATGAATATAATATGCAACAAGGTAGTAGTAGTATGGCGCACCGCAAGTCCAAGAAGGAGCAGTGCGTGAAAAAGAGTAAGAATTGGATTTTGTAGATGACACGGGGATGTTCTGGGGGATCGAGAACTACAACGAGATGCTGCTGCAGAACGGGAATGTGCAGACGGAGATGATACTGAAGAAGGACATGAGCGACTTCACGTTCTCTGGGGGCTGGGCGTTCCCGAGGAGGGTCTACTTCGATGGCCGCGAGTGCGCCATGCCGCCGCCGGATCACTACCCCACGCTGCCCAACGCAGGCTCGAACGCGCGTCTCTCCGCAGTGCAGTGGCTGCTGGTCGCCGGCTCTTGCCTGCTGTCGCTATCTGCATTCCTTCTCGTGTAAAGGTCGATTTCCCTCTTGTTATAACAAGGGGCATAACCCAGTTTAATCTTCTCCATACAACATCCAGCTGAAAGTGAAGCCAACAGCCTACTAATCTCCTGTATGAATCCTACACAGACAAGCTCCAGAACAGAAATGCAATGGATACGTCAAAAGAAACATAGGAAAACTCGTAAATAATGTAAATTGCCAAGAACATATGATTTTCACAAAAGCTCAGCAGAGAACCAACAGCAAGACGGAAGTTCCAATTTTTTTATGATGTCCTATGAAATTTCAATGTTGTTAACGGGACCTGAGCTATGTAGGCGTGAGTGTGTGTGATCGCAAAGGCTCCATTCTTCATTCCTCGACAGGTGCTTGGCTAGAACACAGCCCACACCAAAGCGTTTCGGCTTAGGCCGCGTCGCTGTCGAGCCAAATCGAAAGCACAAGCCGCTCCCATCGGCCACCGCGCCACACCCGAGCCGCTCCACGCCCGGCCCCTACATGTGACTCCACCCCATCCACCACTCGGTTCAAAGTTGCAGCGCCGCGCAACGCCGATCGAACAACAAGAGGGAACACCCGAAACAGAAAAAATCGCACACTCCCCTCGCCCGCCGCTCAAAATCTTTCGCCCTTATGCTGACCCCTCCCCTCCTCGAGTCTCCGCCGTCACCTCCTCCTCCGCCACTATCACGATCTGTGCCACCAGCGACGCGCCGCCAAAGCATAAGTCTGCCATCCATACTCTAAATTCTACGTCGTTGCTTGCGCATCACGCAGAAGCATCTCTGCGAGACTACCACTAACTTACTTGGGTGTGTTCGGGGCTCCCTATGGCCTCCGTGCGTGGGGCGTTACACCTCAATAGTAGTAGCTGCAGCTACTAGGTCATTAGATTCATTTGTTTTGCGGTTTTAATTTTGCAGCACGTTGCTATTTCTGCTTGATTTGAGTTCACTTTTTCATTTTTAGAAAAAACCTATAGACCTAGCTTTACAGAAGGGTAGTGCACACATATAATGCATGTTTTCACGGTATATATTGTAGGAAGAGACTACACAACGACATGCCTCATAGACATTTGTGGCGACAGATAAGAGCAAGAGATATGCAACATACAGAAAAATCCAAAACAGATGACGTCACCAAAAATACTTTCGATTTTGAAAATTTAAAATGTTTTATCTTTTAAACCGTTTCTCTGATTGACAATCCGCTTTCACTGTTAGCTTTATCGTGACGAGATCTTTAAATCTAGATCCTGTGTTGATATGTTCAGATGATTTTTTTAACGTTGGCAATTACCCGGTTTAATGAACGAGTTACCTAAGTTGTTATTGCTGAGTTACCAAGTTATATTTACGTAGTTACCGGATTAGTAACATCGCTGCTACACCACGCAAACTTATATTTCAGTACTTCAATGGTCCGATATCATCAAGCACTACCTGATAGTACTTCATTATCTCCTCTATATAATTGCATAACAGTGCATAATGGTTAATGACAAATCAATTACTACTTGTAGCCCTTTGCTAATAACCTGATAAGTGTTTATTTTTAACTTGGTAGCCAATACACTATAACATGATAGTTGGTGACGATGAAAACAGTTTTGTCGAAACATATTAATATGTGATCTAGTTTTGAAACCCTCATTGAGATGAGTCAAACGGCGAAAACATATCACAAATCGAATTAACGGTTTGAGAGATAAATCATTTTTAATTTCGCTCTTAGAATTAGATGCGCTGATGTCATCAAATCCGGACCCATGCCTCAGTCTTTATCCAACGGATAATAGCCGGCGTCATCGTCTTAATCCAACAGATAATCCAACAGACAATAGCTCACGCCATCACTTGATCCAACGAATAATAGCCCGCGCCATCGCTTGATCCAATGAATAATAGTCCGCGCCATCGCTTGATCCAACGAATAATAACCCGTGCCATTGCATGATCCAACGCACATGCGTGCGTCACTGTGGAAGACAAACCGGGGCACATAGCCCGCGCCATCGCTTGATCCAATAGATAATAACCCGCGCCATTGCATGATCCAACGCACATGCGTGCGTCACTGTGGAAGACAAACCGGGGCACGTGCCCCGGATAGAATTTCGGTATATTGTATGAAATCTAAGGCCGCAAAGAGGTAACTTTTAAAAATGTAACATAAATCGTGGGTCATTAAATAAGAGTTTTATGTATGATTCAGTCAAAAGTACCACCGAGTATACTTCATTGATAATACGTAGAAATAATTAGACTTTGATATTCTCTATGTCATCCACTATAGCAATTGTTTAATTATCGAATAATCTACTTCAGCATTTGTTTAATTGGTGTACAACTTTAAAGTGGCCGCATCTATAAATTTAATTATCGCTTAATCCAAATAAGGGGTACTAAATCGAAGATTTATTTAGGTGGTTGCTATATCATTAACTCTGATGAAACACGGTACTGAAATTGGGGTATATTTAGGAGGCAAGTGGTATAAGAGTGATTATGGGCGAGAGTCTAACATTTATCCACAACCATTAGATTAAGCTTTATAAAATTAGTTATAGATTTTTGGACGATTCAAATCAAGTATATCCCACACTAACTCATATCTTTTCAATTGGCATGTATATAGGGTATATATTATTTGCCCTAAAGTTAAGTGGCCTTGTATCATATATCCAAAGTTACCTTTTTTGTTTTGGCTAGCTTGGCACCTGTAGAATAATACTATTATTTTTGGGATGGGAAGGCCTCGATTTCTGCCTTGGTTTGGTTTCTTCATGTTGAGAAATGACGAGGCCACACGTGAAAGCGTAGATCTATTCCGAGGACACCGAAGAATTTGACAATGAGAGACACGACGTTTTTAACGTGGTTCGGCCACGAGGCCTACACCCACGGGGCTTGATTACGGACGCTCCTCCTCATCTATTAACTATCTTTCAAGTTACGTTATCGTGGTTACACAGGGCACCTCTATTTATAGGAGGTCTGGGTTATCGGAGTCGGACACCAACTCCGCCCTATCCCTACTACAACTCCAAGTCATATTTGTAACCTACCCCGAACACATATTCGACATAAACTTAACAAACTCTACATTGGCGAATATGTCCTTCGCCACCTTGAAGCCGTCTTTGCGCGAATCTCCGTGCTCCCGTAGGACTTGGTTTCCTCCTTGTAGCTCACTGACCGGAGCCACCCGACATGTCTGACTTGACCTTAGACATGTCGTCCCCCACTGCAAATGTCGCCACGCCTGGTTCCTTGGTGACTCCACCTGCAATAACATATCCTTGCAGCTCATAAAAATTCTTTGTAGTTCTCCTTCCCTCCATCACAGTCTCCTTGTCTTTCTTGATCCTCATGGTTTTCTTGTCCTTGTCAACTTCATAGACAAATCCATCATCATGTAGGGACCCCAGTGAAATCAGATTCCTCTTGTACCTTGGCACATGTCTCACACCCCTGAGTAGTTGCTCCCCGCCATAACTAGTCTTGATCCTGATGTCACTAATCCCGGCAACACTATGGCCTATGTCATCACTTTGGTAGACTCTCCCAAAATCACCAGACTTGTATGTGCTAAACCACTCCCTGTTTGGTGTCACCTGAAAGGAACTTGCTGAATCCAATATCCACTGAAAGGACATATAAGCCCCTAAGTGGATTTTGGTGTAAATGACAAATGATTAGGAGACTAACTACATTTACAAAGTATATGAATAAGTGTTAGTCCAATGGTTGATAAGTAAAGGTGGTCGGAGACCCCCTAAGCAAAAAAGAGAGAAGAAGACGATGTATTTAAAATATGCATTTTATCTTATGCTTGAGTCATAGGAAAGCCGTACTATTAAGAGGGGCAAAGTGATGAACAAGAGGGTGGAAACATATATCTTATGTGATCTTACATCCACAACCCATGTTCGAGAAAAACCCCACGAGAGAGCAAGTGAGAAGCCTCATTTTATACCCTGTTGTTTGCTCTCTGTGTGCACCCGGAGTCTTGGTCCGGAGGTTCCGGACTAGACCTCCGGGCTACTCGGAATCCGGATGGCTTTCCGGATGGAATTCCGGACCAATCCAGTAGCTACTGGACTGGCCCGGAAGGCTGCCCGGAAGGCAACCCGGAATCCTGTATGCACCCGGAGTCTTGGTTCGAAGGTTCCGGACTAGACCTCCGGGCTATCCAGAATCCGGATGGCTTTCCGGATAGAATTCCGGACTAATCCAGTAGCTTCTGGACTGGCCCGGAAGGCTGCCCGGAATCCGGGTGGTCCGGAAGTTTGGCCCGGAAGTTCCGGATAGACTTCTAGACCGTGCGCGCTGCACCCCAACGTGCAGATTTATAGGCCCACCCCTTCTTCCCCAAGGGGTACCGGCCTGAGCTCGTTGAAACTCTCTCTCCTCCACCATTTTTGAAGCTCAAAGCTTGAGAAGCTCCTCCCCTATTGCTCAAATCTCATCAAGCCTTTGATGGAAAAGGAAGAGGACCCCTAGATCTATGATTCCACCAAGCCAAAGTTGAATCCCCCTTAAGTTCATTGCGTTGCTTGTTACTCTTGGGATTTTGGGAATCCCTAACTGGTTGGTGTCTCCCGGAAGCCTTCAAGTTGTGGATTTGTGCTCCAGGATTGTTTGTGAAGGTTTGGAGGCCGCCTCAAGGTCTACCACTAGTGATTTGAGCTCGGGCTTAGTTTGCCGAGGCTCAAAGGAGAAGAAGGCAAGACTTGGTGTTGCAAGGTGCTTTGTTTGGCCTCCGCCTCTCCAACGGAGATTAGCACCCTTCCCAAGGGTGTGAACTTCAGAATAAATCTTCGTCTCTAACTTTTGGTTATTTCGTTCCCAAATCTCTACTTTTGTGTTTGTTTATGATAACTTGTTTATCTTGTGATTGTCTTTGAATTAATTGTGTCTTGTCATATAGGTTGATTCATTTTGTTGCACATTTAGAGAATCTATAATTCTGCACTTCTCTAAAAACAACTGATAAAAGACTAAAATTTGTAGTCGCCTATTCACCCCCCCTCTAGTCGACATCTTTGATCCTTCAATTGGTATCAGAGCAAGGGAATCTTTGTTAGGGCTTTACCACCTAAAGAGTAAAGATGACGACCTATACTGAGGAGGAAGTAAACCAAATGATGACCAAGCTTCGTGAGGAGCTCACTGCCACCATGAAAAAGAAGTTAGCCGATGCTATTAAGGCCATCTCCACCGAGGGCTCTAAATCCTCAAATGACGAGATTGATAAAGCCTCGACGGAGCACATTAACACCGGTAATCCAAGTGGATTCAACGCAGTGCCTTATTCCTATCTCTCCCAACCTATACCTCATGTGCATATTCACAACCCCGGCCCCGCACCTATTTTAGATGGCACTCAATATCCCCATTGGAAAGTTTCTATGGAATCTCATCTTTGCAGTGCCTTGAATCAATTGTGGAATATTGTGGTGCATGGATTCAAGCCTTCGGACTTCGACAAGCTCACTGTCGATGAAGAGAGGGATGCGCAATTAAATGCCACCGCTCTCAACATGCTTCAAAGAGCGTTGACACCCAAGCTCTTCAACTCCATCATCTTATGCAAGACCGCCAAGAAAGTATGGGATGAGCTCAAGATCATGCATGAGGGCAACACAAGCATCCGAAGATCAAATTATGAGATGGTCAAGAATGAAGCGAACTTGTTTGTGATGGAAGAAAATGACACACCCCAAACTCTATTTCAAAGACTCAACTCCATTGTGGTGTCTTTGAAAGGTCATGGGTGTTCATGGGCCGATGATGCTTACATCGTGAGCAAGTTTCTTGGGGCTATCCTTCCTTACCAACCATCAATGGTCTTCAACATTCAACAAAGGACTGATTACCTCAACCTCACTCCCAATGATGTTCTCTCACTCTTTGTCACTCATGAGAACATGGTCAAGACCGCTGAGAAGACTCTTGCTATTGCACGTGGGTCTAAGAAGGCCAACCTAGCTTTAAAGGCTAAGCAAGTTCAAACACAAAATTCTAGTGAAGAAGAAGAGGCAAGCCATGAGAGTCCATCGCCAAATGACTTTGAAGAAGAAATGTCTCTCTTGATTAGAAAGTATAAGGGCACTATGAGCAAGAAAGGAAGCAAGTTCTCTAAGGGCAAGCCAAGCATGCCTAAGAGACTTTGCTACAATTGTGATAGTCCGAACCATTTCATTGCGGATTGTCCAAAGGAGAAGCGGGACAAGAAAGAAGGCAAGGACAAGGACGAGAAGACGTACAAGAAGAAACCCTTCTTCAAGGATGGGAAACCATACAAGAAGAGGGAAGCAAAGGCCTTCATTGGTCACGAGTATACCTCCGACAACTCTGATGTCGAAGAAGAAGGAGAGGATGTGGGCGTTGCCGGGATAGCCGTTGTTTCTCCCTCCAAGCCCACCTCACTCTTTAAGTTCGACTACTCCAATGAAATCAAGACTAACCATAGATGCTTCATGGCTAGAGAGTCAAAGGTACTTCCTTCATCCAATCCTCCATTCTTTACACCCCTATCTCCTATGTTTCCAAACATATTGTGTGATGTTAATGTGGAAGGAGATAGTAATAATGATGATGAGGAGGATGATATTGTAACCATAAAATTCATGACTTCTCTTTGTGGTGAGGCGCTTGATAGATTTCATTTTCTCATGGATTTTCTTGTAGAACGTAATGAGTACTTTGAGAGAGCGGAAACCCTTATCATTAAGGAAAATGAGAGTATAAAACTCCTCGAGTATAAACTCCATGAAGAGCAAGCTAAAAATGAAACTCTTGACATGGATCTCTCTAAAACTAAAAATACTCTTGAGAGAGCTCTAGTGGTGGCTAATGGCTTCAAGGCTTTGAAAGAAGAGATTGAAGTTGCTCATGCTAAACTCACTAAAGATTTTGAGTACCTTGACTATGGCTACAAGCTAGTTAAGGGTGAGCTCATCAAACTTACCGAATCACATAAGGAACTTCAAGCTACTCACAAGAAGCTCCTAGCCACCCCTAGCACTCCTACTATTATTGATGTTGATGCTTGTGCCACTAACTCTTCACTTGATAAAGCATCACTCATTGAGGAGAACAAGAAGCTGAAAGCTCAACTTGAGAGGGGTTTGCTTTCATGCATTCAAGGTGAGAACACTCTCAAGGACCTAATGAACAAGCAACGGGAAAGAATTCCTAGAGAAGGACTTGGGTTTACCCCTAGGTTCAATGACAAGGGCAAATCTTGGCTCCCACGTCATTATCCCAAGACTAAATACGTGCATGGAGGGCACAACGGAAATGTCGGTGATGACATTGTGAATGGCAAAGCTACCAGGAGCTATGTCACTCACAATGATATTGTAGGCACATTTGATCCATCCTATGTGCTATGTAAGGGCAAGGATGGACATGTATTTACTAAATTTGTGGGTGCTAAAATTTATAATGTTGCTAAGCTTAAGTCTATTTAGGTTCCCAAGACCCTTGCTACTAACACCAAAAGACCCATTTACAAATGGGTACCTGTCAAGGCATAACTATCTTTGTAGGATTATAACTTCGGTGGCAATGGGTGGATAATCGATAGCGGTTGCACAAATCATATGACCAGAGAGAAGGGGATGTTTGAGCAATTCGTGGAAGACATATCCTCTACATCAAACATCGTCTTTGGTGACAACAACAAGGGAAATGTACTTGGGTTAGGCAAAGTGGCCATCACTAATGATTTATCCATTGAGAATGTCATGCTTGTCTAATCCCTCAATTACAATTTACTTTCCGTTTGGCAATTGTGTAGTGTAGGTTATGATTGCTTATTTTCTTTAACTAAAGTGACGATCTTTAGAAGAGATAATCTCAAAGTGGTCTTTGTTGGACATGTGGAAGGCAAGTTTTATGTTGTTAATTTCTCAAAAGAGAACACTAAGCTTGAAACATGTCTAATGCCCAAGGCCAACGTGAGGTGGCTATGGCATCGTAGATTAGCCCACGTTGGTATGAGAAATTTGAAAAATCTTCTAAAGGGCGAGCACATTGTTGGACTAACCGATATCACCTTTGACAAAGATAGGATTTGTAGCTCATGTATTGCCGGAAAGATTGTTGGAAAGAAGCATCTTACCAAGAGCATTGTCACAACAATGAGGCCTTTGGAGCTCCTTCACATGGATCCCTTTGGATCTCCATCATATGATAGCATTGGTGGAAGTAATTATGATTTCGTCATTGTCGATGATTTTTCTAGATTCACTTGGGTGTATTTTCTTCGATCCAAGGATGAATCTCAAGAAACCTTCAAGTCATTTGCCAAGCGTGCTCAACGACAACTTGATGAGAAGATCTTGGCAATTAGAAGCGATAATGGAACCGAGTTCAAGAACACCAAGGTTGATGAATATTTGGATGAAGAGGGGATAAAGCATGAGCTATCTACTCCATATACCCCACAACAAAATGGTGTGGCAGAAAGGAAGAACCGAACTTTGGTGGAGATGGCTAGGACAATGTTGGATGAGTACAAATCTCCATACAACTTTTGGGCCGAAGCCGTCAACACCGCGTGTCATGCATCCAACCGTCTTTCCTTCGCAAGATCTTGAACAAGACACCGTACAAGCTACTCACCGGAAAGAAGCCCAACATCAAATATTTTCGAGTATTCGGTTGTAAGTGTTCATGCTCAATAAGAAAAGATTAACTAAATTTGCACCTAAATCTATAGAGGGCATATTTGTTGGTTATGGATCAAACTCTCACTCATATAGAGTCTACAACAAATCCTCTAGATTCGTTGAAGAATCTAGTGATGTGGAGTTTGATGAAAATAATGTCTCTCAAATAGAGCAAGTTGATTCAAGTGTGCTAGGTGACGAAGATCCTTCTCAAGCTATCAAGACTATGGGAATTGGTGAGATTTTGCCAATTGAACAAGTTAAGGAAAAGGAAGGAGAAGAATCAAGTTCGAAGCAAGTTGAGGCATCCACCTCGACACAAGATCAACTCAATGACCAAGATCAACTCCAAACACAAGAACAACCTCAAGATCATCAACCAAGTGAGAAAGATCAAGATCACGCTCAAGATGGAGCTCAAACTTTAAATGAAGAAAATCGAGCTCCATGTCAACATCGGATCCCATGCAACATGAATGGATTTAAAGTTGACAACATTCTAGGAAGCATATCTAAAGGGGTAACCACTCGTAGACGTTTAGCAAACTTTTATGAACATCACTCGTTTGTTTCCTCTCTTGAGCCCCTTAAGGTAGAAGAAGCAATGGAAGATCCTGAGTGGGTGTTGGTTATCCAAGAAGAACCCAATAACTTCGCCCGCAACAAAGTGTGGTCTCTAGTGGAGAGAGACCAAAGGACAAGAACCACAATGTCATCGGGACAAAGTGGATATTCAAGAATAAGCAAGATGAAAATGGCCAAGTTATAAGGAACAAAGCAAGGTTGGTGGCACAATGCTTCACCCAAGTCGAAGGTTTGGATTTCGGTGAAACCTATGCCCACGTTGCTAGATTAGAAGCCATTCGCATCTTACTTGCATATGCTAATCATCATAACTTCAAATTATATTAAATTGATGTTAAAAGTGTATTTCTTAATGGTCCAATTAATGAGTTGGTATATGTTGCGCAACCATCGGGTTTCGAGGACCCTAATCACATCAACCATGTCTATAAACTCCATAAGGCGCTCTATGGATTAAAGCAAGCTCCGCGAGCTTGGTATGAGTGCCTTAGGGATTTTTTAGTCTTGAATGATTTCGTGATTGGGAAAATCGACACCACTCTCTTCACAAAGAGCGTTAAAGGTGACTTGTTCGTATGCCAAATATATGTTGATGACATTATCTTTGGTTCCACTAACAAAACTTTTAGCGAAGAATTTGGTGAACTAATGGCTAGCAAATTTGAGATGTTGATGATGGGAGAGTTGAAGTTCTTCCTAGGATTTTAATTCAAGCAACTCAAGGAAGGAACATTCATCTCCCAAACCAAGTACACCACCATCAAGAAGTTCGAGATGGACAAGGCCAAGGGGTGCAAGACGCCAATGCCTACCAATGGGCACCTCGACCTCAACCAAGAAGGCATAGCGGTAGATCAAAAGGTATATCGCTCCATGATTGGATCCTTACTTTACCTTTGTGCATCTAGGCCGGATATTATGTTGAGTGTGTGTATGTGTGTAAGATTTCAAGCTGCTCCAAAAGAGTGCCACTTGGTGGCGGTAAAGGGAATCATTCGATATCTTGTCCATACCCCAAACTTAGGGCTTGGTATCCTAAGGGTTTAACCTTCGATCTTGTTGGTTTTTTGGATTCGGATTATGCCGATGATAAGGTTGATAGAAACTCCACTTCTGGAACATGCCAACTCCTTGGTAGATCGTTAGTTAGTTGGACATGCAAGAAACAAAACTCCGTTTCCCTATCCACCGCCGAAGCCGAATATATCGCCATCAGTAGTTGTTGCGCTCAATTGTTGTGGATGAGGCAAACATTGAAATATTTTGGTATCATTGTTGGTAAAGTGCCTCTTTTATGTGATAACGAAAGCGCAATCAAGATAGCCAACAACCCCGTCCAACACTCTCGAACCAAACACATAGATATCCACCATCACTTCATTAGGGATCATGTTGCTCGAGGTGAAATAGAAATATCTCATGTGAGGACAGATATACAATTAGCGGACATCTTTACCAAGCCCCTAGATGAAGCTAGTTTTGCGAGTTAAGGAATGAGCTTAATATCATTGATTCTCGAAACTTGGTTTGACCTCTTACATACACACATGTGCGTTACATTGAATCTTGCGATCTAGGTGTGTGCATGGAATTAGGGGGAGTGTAGCTCAAGTCATGGGCTATCACATCCGTAAAGGATGTAAATATTGAAAAACTTGTATGATGATTACTTGTGTGATTGATATGCTAAGATGAGTTTGATTCTTAGGACCCATTTCTCTTAATAAAACTCGCGGTCCTAGATCAACATGCTCAAACATGTGGTAGAAATACCACACCAATGCCTCTTATGCCCCTTGTTTATCCTTTTTTTTAAGTATGGCATTTGTGTTGATTCGAATCATATCCAATAAGCTATTCGTGTTGTATCTTATCTATTGGATGTGCCTAGAACACCTAATGAACTTCCTAGTGCTGTATGTTCTTATCTTATGTCATCTGTCCTATCTTTGCACAAGTCATCTTGATCTTTAGGATAGATGTGTAGAGGTTTCTCATCCCGGATGTTCCATCCGGAAGTTCCGGACCGAAACTCCAGACTTCTTGGAATTCGGACAGCATTCCGGGTAAGGCTCTGGACGAGTCCAGTAGCCACTGGACCCGCCCGGGAAATAACCTGGAAGCAGCCCGGAATCCGGACTGCCCGGAGGTTCCGGACCGAACCTCCAGACGGCGCATTTTTTGCCTGTAAAGGGCCGAGTCAGGGGAAAGCTTTTCATTCAATTCCTTTTTCCCTCCGACCCAGTGCTTCAACCCTAGCACCGCCGCCCACTTCTACCTCCTCCAGAAGGCTTTTGGCCGCCGAAACTCCAGATCGGGCTCCGAGCTTCTCAAGGTCCTCATCTTGGTGGTTTCCCACCGCGGATTGGACGTTTTCTTCGTCGATTTGAAGGGAGGCGGGCTTCTACCCGCCGACCTCCCTCGTAGAAGGTGCTCCCCACGAGTTAGAGCAAGAGATCCATGGATTCGGGTAAATTTCATTAGCATTCTCTCTCCTCTAGATCTCACCTCCATTGCTACAATATATGTGAGATTTAGTTGTTGTGTTGTTGTTTCTAGTTTAGAACCTTGTTATATGGCTATTCCATGTTCCTTCATGGCCATACCCTTTCCTCTCATTGTGTTTTGTGGATGCTATGTCATCTCCATGTTCATTCGGCTGATTCTGTACAGCCTGGAGGTTCCGTCCGGAACCTCCGGATGAACGCAGAAAAGACAACAGTCTCCATAAAAGGCAATTTCTTTGGCCTCCATTCTTATGGCTGGTGCACTTATCCTATTCTATGCATAACTATCTTGTTCATAGGTGGCAGTGACCCTTCAAGTGAGGATCGTGTCAATGCTCGTGAGACTTTGAGTGCAAAGAAAGTGATAAATCCTAGACCCGAGGGTTCGAGGACTAATCCTAGAAGGAAGGCTGTTGTTCAACGTGGTGGAAAGAATGAGAAGGGCAGGGCATCGGCCCAGAAAGCCAAAGGTGCATCCTCTAGTGCTCCAAAAAGATCACCTCTTGTGGAAGAAAGTTCAAAACCATGACAAGGAAGAAGTGGGCCAAATTGAGGATGAGGAATCCATATCTTGAGGACAGAAGCAATGATATAGATGATCGTTTTGGGATCACCAACAAGAGAAGATATTCAATGAAATCTTTGAAGCTCATAAGAATCAAGTGGTCATTCAAAAGACCATTGACTTTGAATTCATAGAAGACAACAAGGAATATTTCCCGAGCATCATCGAGGCTTGTGACAAGTTGGATGTATTAAAGCTAATGAAGAAGAATCAAGCATATTGTCCGGAGCACATACGTCAATTCTATGCAACCGTACACTTCCACAACGATAAGGAGAGATCCTTGTCTTGGATGACCGGTGCTCATTTGCACAAAAAACCTTTTGCTCTTTTTGCTCAAATGCTTGGATATTCATTTAGAAGGGACTCAGACAACCGTGGCGTCCGCATTCATAGTGAAGACTTTGCTAGTAAGGATGCGCTTGAGTTTTGCTATGGACCAGGAAAGAGAAAGATTGGTTTTACTAATGACATGCTTCCTTTCTATGATGTGATGTACAAGATTTTTCGGCAGTCCATTGGTGCAAAGGTTGGAGATACTACAGCTGTGAGAGGTCCATTGATTAACCTCATGCTATACACTCACCCGAAGAAGCAAACTCGTATAGTGATGGATTTTCTTTATCAAGAGATGAGACTTGTGGTGATTGAGAAGATGTCTCCTACTTACGCTCCTTATCTTGATGCTTTTATCATTGGAGCCACCTCTCCTGCCATTCTCGAAACTGCACCTAAGCAAAAGCATGGATACTTGCGGCCTACCGCTTGTCACTCACCTACCAAGGACACCTCTACTACCTTGGGAAAAGAAAATAGGTTGAGCATGGAACTTCTTCTAACCAACCCAAGAAGAAGAGTAGCAAAGCTATGAGGGCTCTCAAGTCTATCTTTGGGTATGTCAAAGCCATTCATGTCTGTATGCATAAGTTAAATGAGCGCTCCAAGAAGAACACTTGTATGATCAATGAAGAGAGGCGCAAGAATGGAGAGGACATTGGCTATAGATCCGAGGAGCACGTGAGTGACTTGAAAGTACTTGATGATCATTTTGAGAGTGACAGTGATGAAGATCAAGTCATGCATATTTCGCCTTCCCCCGCTCATGTTGATGAAGATGCAAGTGAGGAGAATGACGACAACGACGACGAGGAGACGGACGATGATGAATAGTTCTTCAGGCTGCGATAGCATCGCTGTCTTTCTCTCTTTTTTGGTGTTTAGATGCCAAAGGGGGAGAAGTGGAGTTCTATTAGGTTTTCTCGTGGTTGTTTATGGGTTATTTGCATGATCACAAGCCCTCGTTTTTCTCTTTGATTCTTTTTGGGCTTGTGAAACTCTTTATTTCATCTATCATATTGTACCGTACTCTATATTGTGTGGTTGTGTGACATGCTATTCATGTTCTTAAGTTATTGTATGGATGATTACCACGGTTTGTGGCTAAGGTTGCTTATGTTGTATTTTCTTTACATTAGCTTATCCATGATATCATGTTTATGTCTCATGCCATGCCTTATTGTTGAGTAATGATATTGCATATCTTATATCTTGTCACACACACCATGTGTTAGTGAATTTGTGCTTTATGTTTATTGTCACACTCTCACCAATTTATGCAAAGGTGTTACTTTTTCATATCTTACACTTTGCAGCACCCCACGGTTTCTAAAGACATGGGGGGAGTTTCGTCAAACTCTATATTTGTGCACTTTGCATTCAAAAGCAAAATTATTCAAATAGTGCATAACTTTAGAGGAGCCCTCTCTATATCCAAAGAAACCAAAACATTCATTTTATAAAACCTTTGTGTAAGCTCTAATCATGGTTGTCATCTACCACCAAAAAGAGGGAGATTGAAAGGACATCTAAGCCCCTAAGTGGGTTTTGGTGTAAATGACAAATGATTAAGGGCCTAAATACGTTTACAAAGTATATGAACAGGTGTTAGTTCAATGGTTGATAAGAAAAGGTGGTCAGAGACCCCCTAAGCAAAAAGGAGAGAAGAAGACAGTGTATTTAAAATATGTATTTTATCTTATGCTTGAGTCATAGGAAAGTCGGACTATTAAGAGGGGCAAAGTGATGAACAAGAGGGTGGAAACATATATCCTATGTGATCTTACATCTACAACCCATGTTCGAGAAAAACCCCAAGAGAGAGCAAGTGAGAAGCCTCACTTTATACCCTACTGTTTGCTCTCTATGTGTGCCCGGAGTCTTGGTCCGGAGGTTCTGTACTAGACCTCCGGGCTACCCAGAAACCGGATGGCTTTCTGGATGGAATTCTGGACCAATCCAGTAGCTACTGGACTGGCCCGGAAGGCAGCCCGGAATCCTGTATGCACCCGGAGTCTTGGTCCAGAGGTTCTGGACTAGACCTCCGGGCTATCCAGAATCCGGATGGCTTTCCGGATGGAATTCCGGACCAATCCAGTAGCTATTGGACTGGCCCGGAAGGGAGCCCAGAATCCGTTTGGTCCGGAAGTCCATCCGTTCCGGACCGTGCGCGCTGCACCCAAAGGGGAGATTTCGGTGGGCCTATAAAAGGCCCATCCCTTCTTTCCCAAGGGGTACCGGCCTAAGCTCATTGAAACTCTCTCTCCTCCACCATTTTTAAAGCTCAAAGCTTGAGAAGCTCCTCCCCTAGTGCTCAAATCCCATCAAGTCTTTGATAGAAAAGAAAGAGGAGCCCTAGATCTACGATTCCACCAAGCCAAAGTTGAATCCCCCTTGAGTTCATTGTGTTGCTTGTTACTCTTGGGATTTTGGGAATCCCTAGCCGGTTGGTATCTCCCGGAAGCCTCCAAGTTGTGGATTTGTGCTCCAGGATTGTTTGTGAAGGTTTGGAAGCTGCCTCAAGGTCTACCACTAGTGATTTGAGCTCGGGCTTGGTTTGCCGAGGCTCAAAGGAGAAGAAGGCAAGACTTGGTGTCGCAAGGTGCTTTGTTTGGCCTCCGTCTCTCCAACGGAGATTAGCACCCTTCCCAAGGGTGTGAACTTGGGGATAAATCTTCGCCTCCAACTTTTGGTTATTTCGTTCCCAAATCTCTACTCGGTGTTTGTTTATAATAACTTGTTTATCTTGTGATTGTCTTTGAATTAATTGTGTCTTGTCATATAGGTTAATTCATTTTGTTGCACATTTAGATAATCTATAATTCAGCACTTCTCTAAAAACAACTGATAAAGGCTAAAATTTGTAGTCGCCTATTCACCCCCCATCTAGTCTACATCTTTGATCCTTCGTCCATACTGTTGTAGACTGATCACCTAAAAGCATGAGAACCTCACAAGTATCTTCTCCACTGTCATCACCTCTCACAACCACATTGGCGCTTGCTCTGGCCTTTTACTCTGGATAATCTCTCTTCATATGCTCCCACTCCTTGCACTTGTAGCATTACAACCCATTCTGTTTCTTGTTCTTGGATGACCTACCCGCCTCATGTCCTTTCCCGCCTTGATCACCTTTGACCAGCAAACCCTCAGCATGAGCATGAGACTCCATTGCGTTGTTTTTCCTTCTCAAATCTTGAGCTAGTAACGTTGCAGTAATCTCTGCAATCTTGATGGTTTCCTTGCCGTACGTCAGAGTAGTAACCAAATGCTCATAGGATGGTGGTAGAGAACACAGATGAATCATGGCCTTGTCCTCATCATCAAGCTTTACCTCTAGTCGTGCTAGATCCGTCACCACTTGATTGAAGATGTTCACATGCTCTGCAAGATCCAACCCTTCCTACATCTTTAGCCCATATAACTTTTGCTTCAAATACAGCTTGTTGGTCAGAAACTTGGACATATATTGAGCCTCCAGCTTTTCCCATATTCGCTTTGGCGAAACCTCATCCATCACGTGATACATCATCGTACCTGACAGACTCAGGCGTATGATCCTGGCTGCCCTAACTTTTAACTCCTCCCACGTATCATCCTCCATCTTGTTTGGCCTGCAAGACTTTTGAGCAACCTTGTTGCGTCAACAAATCTTTGACTCTTGTCTACCACAAGACGAAATTGTTGGAGCCGTCAAACTTCGCCACCTCGAACCTTGTTGATAACGACATGTCGCCTCTCCCGAATAGATCCAAGGATCCGACCTGATCGCCCACTCCTTGCTCGATCGATGTCGCACCGATCTCCTCCTTCAAGCTCTCCTCTTCTAAACCCGAGCTCTTCTCCTGTTTAGAACTTGTGCTCTCCAGGTTGCCTGTAGGCTTCAACTCCTGAGATCTCGTGCCTTGACGTCTCCCCCAACCCCTGCTTATATAGCAGTCCTTGGACCCTGAAATCCAAGCCGGACTCCTACTCCGAATCCCTCTCCTTCCAAATTTCAGAATCCAACCCAAATTTGAGCAGAATTCGGATTCTATATGAAATTTGGCTGAGAAAACAACAAAAAAAATAACGTCCTAGGCCTTCCCAACACCCCCTGGGCCGACTCCCACGTGTCCTAGGCCCTTCTTGGGCCTCCTCGAGCTGTCCAGCCCCTCCTGGGCTACTCCCAGGCCCCCTCGGGTCCCTCCTGGGTCGGCAGCCCGCCTCCCTACAACCAAAACCGCCTCCTGGGCCCGCTCGAGAGCCGGCTGGGCCGACCGGGCCCATCCTGGGCCGGCAGCCCACCTCCTCCGGCCTCCTGCCCCCGGCTGGGCCTGCTCCCACCGCCTGGGCCCACCTGGGCCAGGCCGCGTCCCGCCCCGGGCCTCTGCCCTCCAGGCCGCCGCTCGTCATCCGCCTGGCCGCTTGGGACGACTCGCGCGCCAGGCCGCCGCTCGTCCTCCGCCCGGCTGCTTGGGCCGCGTGACCGCCGCTCGGCTGGGCTGGCACGCGCCTGGGCCACCCGGTGCGCCTGGGCTGCCGCCCCGCCTGGGCTTGCTGGTCGACGCGCCTGGGCCGCCGCCTGCCTGGCCGCCCAAGGCCGCTCCTGGGCTGCTACATCCGTCAGCCTGGGCTGCTGGTTGCGCTCGAGCGGCTGTCGGCCGTGTGTCGCAGCTTTCGCTGCCGGCGCCGCTGCGCGTCGCGACTCCTATTTTTTTCTTCTCGCTGCACCTTGCACCAGGTATTCCACAAAAATTGTAGAAAATACCCGCGTCCTTTAGAAGCGAAATTTTCACGACATGCTCCAGACTCTACCTCGTCTTGTACACACGCCGCCGTCATTCGTCTCGTACCCGCCGATTCTGCACCGCCTCAAGATCTACCTAAACCTCGCTTTGATACCACTTGTTGAGAAATCACGAGGCCATACGCGGAAGCGTAGATCTATTCCGAGGACACCGAAGAATTTGGCAATGAGAGACATGACGTTTTTAACGTGGTTCGGCCACGAGGCCTACATTCACGGGGCTTGACTGCGGGCGCTCCTCCCCATCTATTAACTGTCTTTCAAGTTACGTTATCGTGGTTACACAAGGCACCTCTATTTATAGGAGGTCTGGGTTATCGGAGTCTGACACCAACTCTGTCCTATCCCTATTACAACTTCAAGTCCTACTTGTAACCTACTCCGAACACATATTCGACATAAACTCACAGGTTTAAACTATGTTCTCAGTTTTGCTGGCCGGCAATGTGATGACATGTCTATTAACCGCAATGGAAATTCGCCGGTAAACTCTTGTCTAGTGGCGATAGTTCGACGTCAAGCTGAAGATAGATGGCGTCCTCCGCCGGTTGGCTGGACAAAGGTAAATGTCGATGCTGATTTTGATGGTATCTCTTCTATAGGTAGTGTTGGCATTGTCATACGAGATTCGACCGAAGGGCCTTAGCTTCATCCTGACAGTTTATGAGTCGCTGCTCGAGTGTAGAGGAAGCTGAGCTTAAGGCCTGTCTGCAAGGGCTTCGATTAGCGATTAACATCCATATACCGATTTGCTTGGAAACGGACTGCCTCTTGGTGCACCGCCTTCTCACTTTGACAGCGGATGACATAAGGTTGAAGCTCTTGGTGTCACGCAGTGTTTGTCCCAAGTAAACATCGTTAAGGTCAACATCGTTAAGGTCAACAGGAACGTAAATGTCGTTGCTCATTGTATTGCTCTTTATTGTAAAAGGGGTAAGTATAAGGATGAGTTGTTTGGTTCAGTTCTGTCCCACATGTTGGAATCGATCCAATATGATTGTAATAACTCTATTTCGAGTTGATATATGCTCCACCCCTTCACAAATATAAGACATATTTTTTTGAAAATTTATTTTTGACCAAGAATTTATTCAATAATATATAGATTTTATGATACATAAATTGATATCGTTGAATTCGTATTAAAAAGCACTTTCTAATGGTATGGATTTTGTATCATGCAATTCATATATTATTGAATAAATTCTTGGTCAAAGATAAATTTTTAAAAATATACATGATTTACATTTATAGATGGAGAAAGTAGTGATTTATTTGGAGAAAAAAACTCATAAACAAATCCTTTATCCTTTTCTTCCCAACATATGTTTCTACTGCTAACACCAAATACCCCACGTGCATAGACCAATCTGTCCTATCTAATTCTCTTAACCCTACCGAGCTTGGACAGAAACCCACGCGCTCCACTCTCTCTCTCTCGCTCTGTGTTCTCTCCCTCTCGAATTCCTCTCTGTCTCTCGACCAGAGGTCGACGCCGCCGCCTGCCTTCGCCTGCCTTCGCCTGACCGCGCCGCCGCGAGAGCCTCCTGTATCTGCGCGGCCGCCGAGATCCCCCTGCAGCAGCGCCGCCGCCGAGCCACCCTCCCGACGCGCCCCTCCCCTAGTGCTGCGCCGCCGCCGATCCCCTCCTGCAGCAGCGCCGCCGCCTAGCCCCCCTCCCTCCCCCAACGCGCCCCTCCCCCTGCTGCTGGGCCGCCGCCATCCCCCCGACGCCGCGTTCCACTCGAGGCTCCTTCGCCGCTGCCAGGCAAGCCTTCTGCCCTTCTCATTTTTTTTGTTCTATTGCATGATTGTTCAGACCTTCAAACCCTAGGTTTTGGGATGGAGGGGGATTGAGTAGAATGATTAAGGGGGGACTGAGGAGATGGAGGAGAGTGTACCCATGGACCCGAAGAGGTGACCCATTTTTGTTCATTTTCTCCATGGGAGTGCCTCTGGCGCTGGAACAGATAGGCTGGGAGGAGCGCCCTCTGCCTGGGAGGTGGAGCAACGTGGGGGGATGGGAATAGAACAGCGGCAGTTTGGTCTATTCACGTGGGGGTATTTGGTGTTAGTAACAGAAACATGTTTAACACTAGAGATGGGGCAAATTAAAAATTGCCATGTGAAGAAAAGGGTCACTCAACTTTGGGGCAAATAATCCATTCTCCCTTTATGGAAAGCTAAAATAAGCCAGTCTGCTGGGATACCAGCTTGCAAGAGATTCAGTAATTCATTACAACCTAAGTAGCATAAAATGGGCAACAGAAGCACATCTAAATTGCTACAAAAAGCGGAAAAACCAAGCCTAACATTAGCCTATGCCTGTGCTGGCGACAACATTAGCCTGCTGGATGCATTGCGTAGCCTCCTGAAGCTTAGCTACCATAGCCATTGCAGCCTCCCATTGTCTTGCTGGTAGAAGCGCCTTCCACTGGATTAACAAAGAGGTAGCTTTATAAAGAATATGCAGGGGAGATGAACACACTTTATTGCGAAAAACCAGCTCGTTACGTGTCATCCACATTGACCATGCAATCGCCACAAAGAGCGACCAGAATTTATGATTCTCTTTTGTTCCTCCCTGGCGCATGCACACCTCAGCAAACTCATCTGTATTACGTGTGGCTCTAGACCACCCTAGGCTTTCACGCACACAGCACCATACAAAATTAGAGAGCGGACACAAGAAGAGTAAGTGGTGAGTTGATTCTAGCACCCGACAGAGCTTACACCCACTCTCTCCTGGCCATCCTTTATTGATCAACTCCTCTGTGTCCTGTATCCTACCCCTGAAGCACATCCATGTGAAGATACTGTTTAAGGGGGATATTGGACTTCCATATATCCATAATGTGCAAATCCCTGATCCCACTATCAGATAGATCGTCAATACATGGATTTGACATTAAAACCTCCATTGTTGGTTAGACACCAGCGAGCAACGTCTTGCTCCTGATTTAACTAGGGATTGGATATCAGCCAACAGATCCTGCCATTCATTGACTTCTTCCTCCCCAAACGTTTGTCGCAAAGTTAAATTGCAGACTGGACCTTGTATAATATCAGCTACCTTTTCCTGTTGCTGCTCACAGCACCTATAAGTTCTATGATACTTGACTCGCAAAGGTGTTTGTCCCAGCCAAACATCCCGCCAAAAACTCACTGAGTGCCCATTGTGAACTTGGTAATCACTGCCCACTGAGTTCTCATTAGGTTCCAGTTTATAAGGTTTAGTATAACGACCCCTACATAGCATGCTTCTGATAAATACCGCACATCTGAACGATGTATCTAAGTGTCTCCCACTGTGTCTGCTGGGAGTGTTAGCTCCAATACACACAGTACAAGGTCAGCTTAGACTTTCATGTGTACTTTGTCTGATTATGATGTCTACAGCATGTGGTTATGCTCATAGTAGTGTGCTTGGTGTGGGGTGCATGTGGGAAGCAGAGGAATTCTGGGACCATTATAATTTACGTTTGAAGTGTCTTAGTCATGATTTGGTTAATATCTAGTGTTTTATTCTGTCATTGTAAAGAAGCTCTTTCCAACTCTAGCAGGCTGAATTATTGCTTAAAATTAGCATCCTTGTAGGTGTTGTTCTAATGTGTGGTATTGAGATTTAGACCATGAGATTGTGCTGAATCAGTTGTTCAAGTGTTGTGCTTAGCAAGTATTGGCGGTTGAAGTAGCAAGGCTAATTATTTTTGTTTTAGTATTTTCAGAGGTGATAAGGTCAATTGTCTTTCGCGCTCCAAGTGAGCAAATACTGAGAATTTTGAGCACATTTCACAACAACTCTTCACTCCTATGAAATGTCGCTGCTTAGTAGATTCTTCTACAAGAGGCCTCCTGATGGATTACTGGAGTTCATTGACAGGGTCTACGGTAAGCTTCTGAAGTATTGTTAGTTTGTTAATTGTTACATTGGTCACCTCATTTGTTTATTTATTTATTTATGTGCCATTCTAATTGATTTGGCATCTTACGGAATTGTGCAGTTTTTGATTCATGCTTCTGCACTGAAGTTTTGCCGCATGGAATGTACCCAGTCTATTTAAATGGGATTCTTACAGAGTTGCATGAAGAACACGAAGGGTCTTCATTTCTGGCGATTAACTTTAGAGATGGGGATAAGAAAAGCCAGCTTGCTGATATCCTACACGAATATGATATTCCAGTAATTGACTACCCACGCCATTTTGAAGGCTGCCCAGTGCTTCCTCTATCTCTTGTTCAGCATTTCCTTCGTGTCTGTGAACACTGGTTATCTACTGGGAACAGCCAAAATATTATACTACTACATTGTGAGAGAGGGGGCTGGCCATCATTGGCATTTCTGTTATCTTGTTTTCTTATTTTCAAGAAGTTGCACAGTGCAGAACATAAAACTCTGGACATTGTTTACCGTGAGGCCCCTAAAGGGTTCCTACAGCTTTTTTCTGCACTCAACCCAATGCCCTCTCAGCTCCGATATATGCAGTATGTAGCCAGAAGAAATATTTCTCCAGAGTGGCCTCCAATGGAGCGGGCGCTCTCTTTGGATTGTCTGATTCTTCGAGCCATTCCAAGTTTCGATTCTGATAATGGATGTCGGCCATTAGTCCGGATATTCGGGCGGAATCTTCTTGGCAAGAACGGTAGCATGACCAACATGATTTTTTCAATGCCTAAGAAGAAGTCCTTGCGCCACTATCGGCAGGTAGGTGATAAATGGAATTGCATTGAAATCTTAATTGCTTTCTGAGTTTGCATCAATCTGCAATATTTTCATGCAGGAGGATTGTGATGTGATAAAAATTGATATACAATGTCCAGTCCAGGGAGATGTTGTTCTGGAGTGTGTACATCTTGATCTTGATCCAGAAAAGGAAGTTATGATGTTCCGGATAATGTTCAATACTGCTTTTATTCGTTCAAATGTACTGATGCTGAATAGCGATGATGTTGATATACTCTGGGGTTCAAAAGATCGGTACCCGAGGAATTTTAGAGCAGAGGTAAAAGCGATGCATCTACTCTTTCAAATTTCTCAGGGCAAGAAATTAATTACTGATGCAGATTTGGAAGTGCAGGTGCTGTTTTGTGAAATTGGTGGCATCTCTCCTCCAAGGGCTCCAACGGCTACATTGAATGGTGATATGAAAGGTGGTTTACCAATTGAAGCCTTTTCAGCTGTTCAAGAACTCTTCAATGGTGTTGAATGGATGGAAAGCGGTGACAATGCTGCCTTCTGGTTGCTCAAAGAATTCTCAGCCAACTCACTGCAGGAGAAATTTCAAAAGCTAATACTCAGCGACATGAAAGAGCTTTCAAAGTTCCAAGCTAAAGTTGGTCTGCAGATGCCACTAATGTCTCCGCTGGATTCTGATGAAGAAAAATATTCTGTGGCTTCTGATTCTGTTTCTTCATCCGATTATGAGAAGGTTCAACATGGTGGAAACTCATCTGACTCAGAGAACATCGATCGTGCTAATACCACTGAAGATTCTGAATCTATTGGTATAGTATTCAACACAAGTCATTTTCTATTGTCACTTTCAATAATTTATGTAATATGCCCTTTGGAGGAAACTTTGCCTTCCGTTACTGCACCTGGTGTTTCCATTCTCTCTTGAGCTGTCCTCCTCTTGTCCCCATTCTCTCTCTTTTCTTCGCTATCTTTATTTTAATCTGATTCATAACTATCACAGTTTTTGCAGTTACGTCCTCCGTGAACACTTCTCCACCACCACACCCACCTCCGTCTCCTCATGGTAGATCTTCTAACATTTCAACTGAACAGAGTCAGCTGCCAGCAGAAATACAGCAGGAGTTGCCGAGTAGCAGGCAGCTGCCGCCACCACCGCCAGCAGCAGCAAACGGAAACAAACATGTTCTATCAGCACCACCGCCATCACCAGCAGCAGCAAATGGAAGTAAACCTATTTTCTCGGCACCGCCGCCACCGCCACCACCACCACCACCACCAAGTGGCAGCAAACCCGTTTTCTCCCCACCGCCACCGCCACCACCACCGCCACCGCCACCGCCACCTCCTCGAATTAGTAATGTATCTTCTCCACAGCCTCCGCCACTGCTGCCACCCCTGCCAAATTCTCGGACAGGAGCACCTCTATCTGCACCAATTCTGCAGCCACAGCAAAATGTCCCATGTCATTCGGTCCCAACACCTCCACCAGCTCCACCCCCTCCACTCCTAGCTCACGGAATAGCTAAGAAATGCCCTCCTCCCCCTCCACCCCCACCCTGTCCCCCTCCCCCTCCCTCTTCTAGCAGAACACGTACAACTACTGCTGCTACTCTGTCAAAAGGACCACCTCCTCCACCTCCACCTCCACCTAGTCGAGCCAATGGTCCTGGTGCTCCGTTCCCACCCCCACCTCCACCATTGCCGACAGGTGCTATTCAAAGAACTCCGCCAACACCACCACCTCCTCCCCTGATGACAGGAAGGAAAGCTCCTGTACCACCACCCCCACCACCTCAAGCACCAAAACCTCCTGGAACTGTACCCCCTCCACCACCCTTGCACAGAGGAATTGGTGAATCAGGTGCACCATATCCCCCAAGCTCAAAGATCTCAAATGCACCTGCACCACCTCCTCCATTATTGGGAAGGGGACGAGCAGCAACTGGATCAGCAAAAGGTCGTGGGATTGGATTGGCGCATCAAAGTAACCCCCCAAAGAAAGCTTCATTAAAGCCTTTGCATTGGGTGAAAGTTACACGAGCAATGCAAGGAAGTCTATGGGCTGATGCCCAAAATCAAGGGAATCAGGCTAGGTAACTGCTATGAAAAATATCACAGCATGAGTTTTCTATTCTTGATATGTCATCATTTAATTTTGCATCTATCAACTAACTGTTGTTGATCTTACATCATTCATACCACTAGGTGATAAAATGTGACATTCATTGTTTGTGGAATAATCATGTTGCCTTTTTCTTGACTAAATGAACTGGGTTGGTGCATCTGTTCTCTCATGGCAAAATCTTGTTGTTTGAACCTGGGCGTGGAATTCCTTTTCCTTTTTTGACACGGGGACAATCTCTGCATTGAAACTCTGTTTACTCATGAACTATTTTGCAGTGCTCCTGATATTGATTTATCCGAGTTGGAGAGCTTGTTCTCCACTGCTGTTGCGACCAATGCAAGTGAAAAAGGAGGAACAAAGCGTGGCTCGGCTATTAGCAAGCCAGAAATTGTTCACCTGGTATGGAAACATTCACTTTCTTTATGTCTTCTCCTATTCAATTTATTTTCCCTGTCAGGGGGATTTCACTGATTCACTGTAGAGTACTTGAAAGTTTTTGACCTTTCATCTTGTGCTTCTACTTAAGCACTTGCATCCTTTCACACTTGTTTCATTAAATTTATTCTTTGGCTATTTTATGGTATGCTAGAAATTTAGAACTTTGATTTGTCAAATCATTCTTCTTGATTAGAACTGTTGCACGCTAATACGATATACATGATACTGCTCTTTCTTCAGTGAACCTATTTTGTCATAAGTGCTCAACTGGCTGACACTGAAGCTATGTGATATCTTTTAGTTCCATCTAAAGAAATGAGTAATAAAGTATGCTATTATGTTTTGTAACACATATATATGGTATTCCCTGCTGCAATCGTTGCGCTGTATATTGGTTTCAAATCACAGACTTCTGTTTTTCTTGATATCTTCTATTATTTGCAATCCACACCTTTGTGTTCTGGCATAAGGAGGTAGAAATTATTTGCTGTTTATTTCATTAGATCACGAACTAACTGGACCTATGTGTTCTATTTCAGGTTGATATGCGAAGAGCGAATAATTGTGAGATCATGCTTACTAAAATCAAAATGCCTCTTCCTGATATGATTGTAAGTTCATTTGTGGGCTAGCTACTCTATACACTGTGATAAAAAAGCACAGGCACATTGATTTCCTCATGTGGAATATTTACTGTGTTGATGACCTAATTATTTATTTCATCCTGAATATCTGAAGCTTCTATTCATATTTATTTTCCTTTTCTTTAGTTTCTGCTGTTTCCTAATTCAATATGTAGTTAATATCTTTGTCGATCATCTTCAGTTACAACGATTGTTGTTATTTAGCCTAATTATAAAAGCTTGTATGCTATACTACATTAATAGATTGTATGATGTACAAAAATCTTACTAACATCTTCCACACGCTATGTCAAAGAGATGTAATAGTCTATTGATGTATGATGCATATGAAAATTTCTGTCGGCAGAAAAAACAGTACGCTATAAGTACTATGTTTTGTCTTGCTTGATTTGCACTCATACAGTGGTATGTATCACCTTCTTTGGCTGCCTAAGCCTGTAGAGTACTGAAAATTTGAATGGCATTTCCGCTCTTTCTTGGTAACTTAATACTACTGGACATGATTATCATCTGTACAAGTTGCTGCTGAGCTTTATTGAATTTCTTGATGCATGCTTTTATCTTCTAAGCAATTTATCACGCCGATGACATTATTAATCAGCTCAAATGCTGCTCTTAACAAATGTCTGTCAGCCTGGTGCTTTGTCATGCTCTCCTATATATTTTCTTCTTTTGGTTGTGTCTGGCAGAGCGCAATCTTGGCTTTGGATACTTCTGTTCTTGATAATGACCAGGTAGAGAATCTCATTAAGTTTTGCCCTACAAAGGAAGAAATCGAAATGCTGAAGGTGCTTCTGTTTATTTTTTTGACTTGTTCATTTAGTATTTGATATTTAATGTTGTTTTATCTTATATATTTTTCCTTTTTATCTGTGATCTCAGAACTATAATGGCAACAAGGAAATGCTTGGGAAATGTGAACAGGTTGGTTTAGTATTTTGGTTATATAGTGCCCCATTTGAGTATTGATGGAAGCTTTAAACTCTGCTGCAGTTTTTCCTGGAGCTAATGAAAGTTCCTCGTGTGGAGTCCAAATTAAGAGTTTTTGCTTTTAGAATTGCATTCTCAACACAGGTCCCTTGTCCACCTCCCCCAGCCGCATTACTTGGATTATCTTACTTTCTCTATAACATGCAGTTTGTAATTGTGATATTCAACTTTTTGACAGGTAGATGAGCTAAGAACTAACCTAACCACCATAAATGATGCAACGAAGGAGGTACAGCGTTATATCCTGTAAAAAAGTTTTGTAACCTTTTGACATATATTCTCTTACTTTGACTGGCTTAATTTTTCACTTTGTGCAGGTGAAAGAGTCTCTGAAGTTACGGCAGATAATGCAGACCATTCTTACTTTAGGGAATGCATTGAATCAAGGAACAGCTCGAGGTATTGAATAATTGTATAAAATTCGCATGGAATACCTTTTGTCTGATAGTTTTACCTGATTTGGTGATTGGTTGAACAGGTTCTGCTGTTGGCTTCAGATTAGACAGTCTTCTGAAACTATCGGATACTCGAGCTAGAAACAATAAGATGACACTAATGCATTATTTATGTAAGGTATGCACTTGGCAGTGAGAATGTGTTATTAACATATAGTTTTACATGCTAAAATTCCTTGATCGATCTTTACCACCGAACATACCTCACAGTACTTCAAAACTGGTTAGAATTTAATATCTTACTGCAGTCTGTTGAACTTTGCCATTTGTTATGCACTTAATATAGTACAAGATTCCTCCTGTACACTGATAGCACATCTAAGTAATCTTGTGCTATACAGAACTACACTAATTTACAGTTGAGAATCATGTATTTATTAACTAAGATTGCATAATTATATGATGATAAATTTGGTGCCAATCGCAGTGCATGACTACATGTGGTAGATATCTGTCCATTATGTACTAGCTCAGTCTGCTCAATATTTTTTTAGACAAGCCAGCTCTAGGTTTGACAATCACTGATACGGATCAAACAAACAATTCTAGGGTGTGCACAAGACCAATTGTCAGTTTGGCACACCAGATTGATGTGTTTTAGCCTGATGGCTTGCCTTCTTAAATTTGCTAGTTAGTTGTAGGAGCTTGAACGACGCATCCGATACTTGATCTGAGCTTAGAACTGGAACAAGCCAGTTTCAGGCACCTCAATACCTATCTCGGTGTCTTAATGTTGAGCTGTCTTCTTTTGAGAATGTACCCTATACAAATTATCTTTTGAGAGGCCAATGTGTAGATAGACGTTACTGATGGTTTCTACAGGAGATGTTAGTTTAATGTGAACTACTATTATTATAATGCAATTATTGATGCATCTGCAGATAGGCAAGCATGTGAATGATTTTGTGCAATGTCGATTCATACGCCACTTAGAGTTCACTGACATTTTCTGAGGCTTATTCACACACTATTCTTAAAGTTGGTCATGTACAGTGGCGGGCCCAGAAATGGCTAGCAAAGGGGGCTGAACTGGGCCAAAGGTAGCTGGGTTGGACCATTAGAACAAATAGTATATATATGTTCCTTTGTATATTTGGGCTGGACCGGAGCTCCAGCCCTCCTAGCCCTGGCCCTAGGCCCGCCCCTGCTCATGTACAATGAATAGTTGCATTACCAGAGTCCTTATTCTTGGTTAGGCCTTACAATGGGATGGTTGGGCCGTTGAATTGCTAAAAGGTTTGGTGACTATTCGGGTATGGTTACCATTTTCTAGAACAGTGCACACCTCACTATTGGTGCTACCAAGATTCAGTAAACCAATGGTGACAGGCTGGATACTGCCTACAATATAGAATTCTTGGTAGTTTTATGTGGGAGTTATCCTGTGTTATTGCGTTCGATTTTAGCAAATTCTCTGCCAAGTCATAGTTTTCTTGTAAATTCCAAAAGTGGACTGTTACTGGGAACTTTCCAGGAATCAGCCTGGTTCTGGTATCCGAAATTCTGGTGCTGTATACATGTGCAATTGTATACCTAGTATCTGCATTTAATTCTGCAACTTTAATGATAGATTTGCTATTTTAGCTCAATTTCCTACCATATGTACTTATATGCATTTTATTAGTCTGTCACTTGCTTTTGCAAGCTTCTTTACATAGTTTAGCTAATTTCTTTCTTGTTCTATTACATGGTAGCTTCTTGCTGAGAAATTGCCTGAGCTTCTTGATTTTGACAAAGACTTAATTCATCTGGAAGCAGCTTCTAAGGTACTGTAATTATCTTAATAAATATTGCAATTTTGGATGACTATCGAGCTATTCGTCAAATATGTTGCACCACAACTGCATTTGTTAATGACTATAATTTCCCCAGATCCAATTGAAGTTGCTTGCTGAAGAAATGCAAGCTGTAAACAAAGGCCTTGAGAAGGTTGAGCAAGAATTAGCTGCTTCAGTGAATGATGGTGCAATATCTGTTGGCTTCCGTAAGGTATGAAATATTTTCCCTTTTGTCTATTTTTAACAGTTATTGGGTGTTGAGTAATGAGTTTATTTATTCTGTTTGCTAGTCCATTGGTTGAAGAACTTATAGTTTACTCATTTAAGTCAAGAAATGGCATTTTTTTTAGAGGAGAAATGACATATAACTTATACTGTGTTGTTATGACCAAATGATTCAATTAGCTGTCCCCAGGTATTGAGTGAGCACTACTAGGTTTCTGTTTTTCTCGGATTTGTAATTTATGTATAGCAGACAGCAGGATAAATGCATATTTGTCTGTGCCATCCATGCTCTAATGTCTTCTATAACTTAAAATAAGGGCCTCATCGCCCTGAGCTTGACATGCATTATGCTCCTCTCAAGTTGAAAAAGGTGCTACAAGGCTCGACGTCTTGAACAATAGTATTGCTCAGAAGGATGTATAGTCATAAATATACAAGAGTTAATTGACTTATACAACAAGAATATAGTTGCTACTGAACACAACTGATGAGCGATTCTGGCAATCGTTGGCGTGCGCTCTTGTGCATCTGGCACAGCAACAACGCCTTGTACAGTCCGGACTACATAATTGGTAGGAGATGAGACCTTTGTGAACTCTAAAGCAAGTATGTCTGATGAGATTGTATGTGAGTGTGCAAAACAAAATGGTGATTCTTTTAAAAGTGAACTGAGATCAATTGCTTTTACAGGCATTGAAATGCTTTCTTGACGCAGCAGAAGCTGAGGTTAGGTCCCTCATTTCCTTGTATTCGGAAGTGGTGAGACCCTGCCTTAAACTTACTTTTGTGTACGTTTCTTGTGTTTGTGAAAGTCCTTGATGGCATCCGTTTTGCAGGGAAGAAATGCTGATTCCCTAGCTCAGTATTTTGGTGAGGATCCAGCACGCTGCCCTTTTGAGCAAGGTTTGGTGTGGCCTTATATACTATTTAACCGCTTTACTAGTCATTGTTCTCTTAACTACATGCACATATGTAAGTCATGCTATGCCGATATGCCCTCAGATTATGTTGTTATGGAAGGCGGTCAGTGAGGTTACACTTTTGAGTAATATCAATTGCACTATGATAAAAAAGGTTGCTGAGCATGCTATCACAAGGAGACAAAAAACTTGAAAATATTGTTTCTTATGTCTCTAGGAAGTTTCTCTAGCACTGTTACCTTTGTTCTTCTGTAAGGTCTAAACGTTTTTTTTGTCAAACTGTACATTTTTATCAGAATTGCTATTTTCGGGAATTGCCTACCAAGTGGCATTGCTCTGTGTCCTTTTGGTTCCGTTATGAATTGTATCAGCATCCTTCTGTTTCATTGATATGAACCTATTTTTGAGCACTCGCGGACGTTTCCATGATAAATTCTTGCTCTTCTATTTTCAGTTACATCGATTTTGGTTATTTTTGTGAATATGTTCAAGAAATCACGTGATGAGAATGCTAAAAGTGCGGAAGCTGAGAGAAAGAAAATGGAAAAGGAGAAGGCAAGTATGTCTGCCATAAAATGCTTGGAATGAGATTATTCCTACGCCAAAGTTCCATCTTCGTGAGGCAGAACCATGTCCCACGGAGATTTCTACGCCAAAGTTCCATCGTCGTGAGGCAGGGCCATGTTCCACGGAGCTGCCGCAGAATGCTATGTACACCAGGACTCGCCTCTGCTTTCGATGCTCAACGTAGTATATGCTGAGGTGTGATGTCAGGAGGCTCATTGGCTGGGCGTCATCCATCAAAATGTTAGTATTTTCAACTGCATTCCCTGTTTGAGCTATTACTCCCTCTTTACAGATATATAAGGCGTATTTTGATTGTCAAAATTTAAGACTTGATCGTCAAATTTTTCTACAATATTTTGTAAATAGCTACTAAATCACAATCATAAGAAAGTGTTTTTGAATACGAATATAATTGTATCAATATTGTGGCATATAACTTACATACTATTAAATTATTTGTCGGTCAAAGCTTGAAATTGGAGAAACAGAACACGTCTTATATACCCAGATGAAGGGAGTATTAGATTGCATCTTCACCAGTAACCAAGTATTATAGTGTTATAAATGCTGTTCTGATTGCAGTCTTCATGATTCCTGTTTCAGTTTTAACTTGAATGTAGATGTTCTATTCACCAAAAGAATGTGTATCCTTGTATGTAGAAGTTACACTAGAAACGAAACTTGTTTATTTACTGTATTCAAGGGTTATGTTGGGATGCATTTCTCATGCTTAATTTTGTTTAAAAATATGCAGGTTGCCTCGTGGATTGCAAGGTATGGAACTTTTGTGATTATTACTACGCGGATTCACGGCGAGATTGCTGAACAAGGTGCAGGGAGGCCGTCGTGCTGCTGTAGTTTTGTTGTAAATATAGCAGTCACTGATATATAGCTGTCTTACGTGTACATAAAATTAGCCCAAGTGGGAACAAAGCAAACAACACGAATGTTGTAATATTTTCTTGTGTAATCAAGAAACAAGCAGATAAGAGCCATTTTTGCCTGAGTATACCGCGTTCTGCTTAACGAAGCACCTGCAATTTATTGGCCCAGTTCTTTTTAGCTTCTACAGCAGTTTATAGGTCTAAAACAGCCCAAGCTAAAAAGAACTCAAAACTTCTAGAGCTTCTCTGGGCAGCCCATCTCCCAATTCTTGTTGGTGGAAAAAAGCTCCCCGAGGGCAGCTTCCCGAGCTTCTCCTCCTCTCTCACTTACCCCTCCCTCCTTCTCGCGCGTCCCCGCTCTCTCTCCCCGCGCCTCCCCGTGTCGTCCCGTGCCGCTCTCCCCGCTCCCCCTCCCCGCGGCGCCCTCCCCTGCCTCGCCGCCCTCCCTCGCCTCGCCGCTCTCTTCCCCGCGCCTCCCCGCGCCGCCGCCCTCTTCTCCTCGCCTCGCTGCCCTCCTCCCCGCCTCGCCGCCCTCTTCCCCGTCCCTCCCCGCGCCGCCGCCGCGCTCCCTCCACCCCGCCGAGCTCCCTCCGCCGCCGAGCTCCCTCCACCCGACACCGCTCCTCCGCTCCCCTGTCTCCGCCGCTCCTCCGCCGCTCCCCCATGGAGCTCCTCCGCCGCTCCCCCGGCCGCCGCCCGCCCGTCTCCTCCGCCCCGACGCCGCCGCCACTCTCCCCCTCCCCCGATCTCTCCCCCGCGGAGCTCCTCCACCGCAAGCAACTCATCCCGCACAGTTTCTGGAGAAGCTCGAAAAGAACTCGAGGTGAGTTTTGTGAGGGCTTCTCCCCACCGCAGCTCATTTGGGTAGAGAAGCTAGAAACGGTTTCTGGAGAAGCTCAAGCTCAAAAGAACTGGGCCATTATATTTGTATGCAACTATATGCAGTACGCGATGGATAATATCCGGCTGAAGACGTACCTGATGCTTCTGTGCATCCCTCACGGTATGGTCCATCTTATGATGTCAATGTCCAAATAAGAATTGATATCATTCACACAATCAAGTATTATGTTGCAAAATTTCAAAGAAAAATCTGAATTAAGAAGGAAAAGCAGGAAAGATATAATTCACTAAAATTTATCTTTTGGTTATAATGCAAGTTAGGATGCTTCATTAATCAAGACATATCTAACTACCACACAACACTTACACAAGTGGTCTCGAAATGCAACTTCGATCATTAATTTCTATTCTAATATATGTATAAAACATAATAAAAGTATGATACAATGAAAATACTTTTTGAGACGAATTAACACATAAAATTTCCAACTATTAAATCTAAATATATAAAAAATATATTTAGTCGAAGTTTTGAAAGTTTGACTAGACACATGTCCAAAACGTACTTTTCTATGAACTCGAGGGAGTATATGCTACGTAGCTCTAGTGAGAACCTAAGCCTCCCTATTACGTCTGAATTGAGCAAACATAGTAGCATCCACATTGAGCATAGCTAAACCCTCTGGTGAAATTTTTTTCAAAAAGGAGGGCAGGCCTCTACATCAATCGATGCACGTAGCCACTTTTATTTAAAAAAAGTTAATACACAGCCTTGAAACTCAAAGAAAGTAGCAATAAGGCTAAACATACATCTCAAGCATCACAAATCCTGTTACTATAGTGCCACCCAAATCGAGTGAACAAATCCTGAGCTAGCATCTCCAAGTAGCTACACCCAATAGCCGTAGAATCTTGTACCTCCGCATGCTAATGTAAGCACCATGTATGGATGAAGTTGGTAGTCATATGGATAGCCTGAAAAAAAAATCAGAAATTTTCTTCTTGTTAAAAACTAGATCATTAAAATAAAGCCAAACCGACCAATATAAAGGCCCAGTTCTTTTCGGCTTCTCCCAGAAGCTGCCCCCTCCTAGCTTCTCTCAGAAGCCGCCCCCTCAAATTCGTCGGGACTTCTAATTTAGATATATACCATGACTAGTTTAGAAACCCTGACGAATTTGAGATGGCGGCTTCTGGGAGAAGCTGGGACAGGGCAGCTTCTGGGAAAAGCCCCTGGAGAAGCCGAAAAGAACTAGGCCAAAGTACTCTCACTAGTCTTTTGTGCCCTAAGCAGTCTACTCTTCTTCATGGCAAAAACAACATAGCATATTCCCCTTCCAGTTCCGTCTGGCTAAATTATTCTTAGTCAAGATGACCCCAGATAGAGGTAGAAGACAAAGATTTTAGTTTTGAGGGGGATTTTAAGTTTCCAAATTTTCTATTTCGGAATTTACAATTTACGTCCACAAGAGATGCATGTATTGACTGCACTAAGAATAGGCCAAATGAAAGTAAGTTCCAATGGAATGTATCCGGTTCCAGATTTAGATTGACACTCGCGAGGTGATCCATGAGTACATTCCATGTCTGGAGCTTGTGACTAGTAAGGGCACGCGGGAAGCTAACATCTAAAGAAGCCGTACTCATTACCTCCGATGCAGTGGCGTGTCGTTCGCGAACAACATGATATAGGATAAGGTACCATTATAGTGGTCCGGCACTAAACCAATTATCCTCCCAGAAACGAATACTAGTACCATTATTCATTATAAACTAGCCAAGCCGTAAGAATTGATTTTTGACCTTCATAAGACCCTTCCAAAATTGTGAAACATTTCGCTTACTCACGGCTTGGGAAAGGGTCTTGGAGTGGAGATATTTAGTATGTAATAGCTCTTGCCACACCCTATCCTCCTAGAGTAGCTTAAGAGTAAATTACTAAGCAAACATTTGTTTTTCAAGCCTAGATTTTGTATGTCCAGACCCCCTTGGTCCCGAGGCCTACAAATAATACTCTACTTAGTCAACTGATACTTTCCTTTTTGGTTGTTACTTTGCCAGAAAAACTTCATATTTTTAGCTTATGCAAGATGATGGTAAAAAAAAAGAGTGTTTCATCTGTATATTAAAGAATGGACACCCCCAACCCTCAACTAAATGAGGGAATAACCCTCGAATTTGTCCAGACTCTTTGGCCCTACCAGTGAGGACGGGTAGCATATCGGCCATGATATTAAATAATATAGAAGATATTGGATCTCCTTGACGGAGACCTTTTTGTGTTTGGAAGAAATGTTCACATCATCATTGATCTTTACACCCACACCATCTCCCTGTATAAAGTTCTCAATTCATTGACATCACTGAGGTGAGAAACTGTACATCCTGAAATTTGTTGGAGGAAAGTCCACATAACTTTATCATAGCTCTTTTTGAAGTCAATATTAAAAGGCCAGGCTCCGGCGATGGAGACTATTTCTGAGGATCGGAGTTCTCGTCTATACGCCCCCTGTTTTCTCAAACACACGACGTGGGTGTAAAATAACATCTCCATTGCAAACACCAGTTCTGCACCCCCCATATGTACCAAATAGTGACAGCAAAAATGATGGAATCGGCATCAGACGCCTGAGACAACCAATCACGTATCCAGTGTCCTTTTTGAGATATTACGAATCCATTGTCTGATGTTGGTAGGACGCACATTTTGCACCTGAGATACACTGGGGATGATTTCTCACAGAAATACTCTAGTGACCCTGGACTAGAGTGGATGCAAGTAGCACATTCTACAACTAATAATTGTGATACACACGGTATGTTTATTCCTTCATTCATCATTAGTTAATTTATTGGGTCAAATTCATTCACTCAGACCCGACAGCTCATCGCCCATACCTTGCGTTAAATTCATTTCGATGGACCGAGGAAGGTGTAGATGAAACGGACGTAATTAAAACGGAAGAGATGGCGCATCATCGCGATCTTCTGCTCGTCCCACGGCGGATACCTCAGCATCGTCTCGATGAGGTAGCCTCTCCTCAGAACCGCCTTCTTGTGGCTGAACATCTCGAACGAGTACTTGCCGTGGTACTGTCCGAATCCACTCTGCCCGACGCCGCCGAACGGGAGCGTGTCGATCCCATACTGCAAAGCAAACCCCATCAGCAAAAACCGTGACTGAAAGATGGTTCATAGGCGTAGCAATGATGTACCCGTGGCTATAAACTTGTTTGTGTGCGTAAGGTATAGGTAGATGATCTGCATACGTACTTGTACAACCGCGTCGTTGAAGGTGACGCTCCCCGAGGATGTTTCCTCCACGATCCGGCGTTTCAGCGCCGCGCTGTGGGTGAACGCGTACACGGCGAGCGGTTTCGGCCGCGCCCTCACGAACGCGATGCTGTCCTCGATCTCCTTGACCTTTATATAACCAGAAGTAAATACCATTTTATTCTGCCGCTCGTGTTCGGTTGTCCGGTTCAGTTTACTCAAGAAAATGTGAAAAACGTGCAGCTGGCAGCAGTTATGTAGTACCGTGATGATCGGGAGCAGAGGGCCGAATATCTCCTCCGTCATGATCGCGGAGTCGAGCGGAGGATTCAGCAGTATCGTGGGCTCAATGCACCTGAAATATTTTGCCTTTGAATTAGACGAGAAAATAAGGTGGCCTAGATAGCTGTGTTGAGAAATTTACAGG
This sequence comes from Stipa capillata, assembly GCA_019208055.1. Classification (NCBI taxonomy): domain Eukaryota; kingdom Viridiplantae; phylum Streptophyta; class Magnoliopsida; order Poales; family Poaceae; genus Stipa; species Stipa capillata. Next base: position 751,180 of record JAGXJF010003084.1, read on the forward strand.
TTCTTGGCGTCCAAGGTGCCGCCATACAGGACGGATGCTGCCACCGACGTGTCCTTGAGAAGGTTGCGCAGCCGCTGGAAGTGCCGCGCGTTGACGATCCGTGCCATGTGATCCAAATCAGCGAGGAACCTCTTCAGCGTCGATTTAAGGACCTTAATCTTCAGTGACCAAATATAGGACACGACGTTAGAAACTTCGTGATTTTCACATGATCTGATCGGAATCAAACAGACTGTACGTACCAGGGTGGGGGCGAACTGCTCCTCGACCAGCACGTAGTCGATGGCGATGCAGGCCTGCCCGGCGCAGGACGACCATTTGGCCGAGATCACGCGGCTCACCGCGATCTGCAGGACCCGCACGCCGATCATGGAGTCGAAGACGTACGGGCACTTCTCGCCGAGCTCCAGCGCCACGGGCGTCAGGTGCTTGGCGGCCGCGGCCATCACCATGCGCGCCACGCGCGGGCTCCCTGAGGTGACCGACCGCACGGCAGAAGTGCCACAACAAATTAACGGCGTACGTACGTGCGCGGCAGAAGTGCCGAGACGTACGTGGAATTAACAGTGGTCAATAAACTTACCGGTGTATAGGACCTTGTCCCATGGGTGCTCCATGAGACTTTGTACAATGCAGGTGTTTAGACAGGTGTCTCAGAAAAAAAAATTGATTTTTTTGTGAGAGGTGCTTAGACAGGTGCTTAGGAAAGGCGACGGAAGCAAAGTTAAGCACCCGGTGCTAGGTTGGTGCTTAGAGTAACACAGGTGACAGGTGTTTCAACCGGTGCCTAACAAATAGTACTCCAAGAAGCACAAATAGTACTCCACATAATGCAGCGCTGCATTGGAGACAACAGGTGCTAGAGTAGGTGCTACACGAATATTAAAGCAACTTAAACACCCATATGAAGCACTCTGCATTGTAAGTCACATATTTTTTTGGATGCAACGCTACTCTCTCTTTAAGCACTGGGCTATAAGCACCCTGTATTGTACATGGCCTGAGCTGCTCCCCCACGGTGGGGCCGCCCTGGACGACCTTCACGGCCGCGGCGTCCATGTACTCGCCTATGTCGTCTTCCAGGAACTTGGCTGTGGACGGCGCCATCTCCGACGGCTTCAGAGCCACGGCGTTCTCTGCCGCTATGGCCCGATGAGCTGCTCCAAAGAGAGACCTGCGTACACGCTCACAGCATGCGCGCGATGAGCCAGTACTCTCACTCAATCAGTACACCCATGCTTTGAAAATCGTGTGCGATCGTCACTCAGTGCACAGCATGGTATAATTAATTCCTGATCGAGTGATTACCCGAACAATTTATGAATTGTAAGGTAGTTCTAAGTATAGTAACTAGAAAATTGCCGGTTTTGGCCATGCCATGAGAGCACGATTTTGACCCAGCTGGGGCGGTACCACTGTCGTGTCGTCCCTGTCCGAGACCTTTGGCGAAACCGGACAAGTGTAATTTGAGACGAGGTACATGCCACAGCAGCGTGGCGCGTATTCCAAAGTCAGTGGACTCGCGTGTCTCCAGGGGCACACAGGACAAGCCTGTGTATTGTGTCCCATACTCTGGTATATGCATAGATCGTTAAATGCACTGCAATACTGGATATGCGAAGACAACTGCAAGCACTGTCGCTCGGCATGTGGACTGAACTAGCGCACAACTTTTGCATTGAAGGTGTGTTGCTGAACCAGACAATTGGCAGGACTTAACCTGCACAAACGAAGGCACATGGATTGGTCTCCAGAAAAAATTTACTGGCACATGGATAAAGCTGATTCTTCCTGATTCAATTCCGATCCGAAGTCAGTGGCTTTTTCATTTGTCCCTCGCCGAAATAGTAACTTTTTTATTGGTACATGGTACTGGCGCTAAAATTGGCAATGCCATTCCACCCGGAAAACGAGTGCGTGTAAACTATCTAGCTAGATTGCTCATATGAAAGCTATATCAGCGTTCACCCGATTTGCTATTAAAATACTTCCGTCGTATTACAATTTTATCTTTGTCTATGTATCAGTTTACTGCAATTTTGTTAAATCTGTCGACACGTGAGCCATCCGGGCGGTCAAGAAAAGGAAGAAAAAAGACAAAACTAAATTTTAGACCCGGTAAAAAAAGCACGAATCCGAGACTAATTTGCTGGCTACTGTCGATATCGACTGAGGAATTAGCAATTCTGATCATGTTAATCTTAGTGTTAGGCTGGTAGCTCGGACAGTTCCGTGTTCGAAGACATTGCGTTAAAGAACAGAGAAAATCAATGTTTGGCATCAACAGGACAGCTCTTAAGGTACATGAACTGACAGCGCCTACTTTTAAGTAACCACTCGTTTAGACGTTAGAATGTGACAGCCGTTGGATGATTGTCCTAGCTAACGTGTACATGTGCCGATCGATGTGCAATTGAGGGAAAGAGAAAATAGCCCATTTTAACGCAGTCATTTGGCTTTCGATGAACCGTCCCTATTAATTGCGAAGTGGACTAGACAAGTACTAATACGACTACAACAGATCGAGGCTGTGTGGAGATAGTCCGTCACTTCTGTACGTGCAGCACAGTGACGCCGCTATACATGCTAATTTCGTGTTGTTTTCATCGGTTACCTTTCACCAACAGATGCCCTGGTACGTGTGCATGTGCCCGATGTATAGGTGAAAATTCAGTGTCCAGTTTTATTATCAACGAGTGTTGCACTGTTGCACCATTTTTCTAACAATCTCACACATGGCCAGTCACTGTATTCTACCCTACAAGATTCATGTTACAAGAAGAGAAACGAAGAACTAGCCCCGATTAAAAAGAAACCGAAGAACAACTAAATAGGAAATAGAGAGGATTTTTTGCATGCCTCCGATAAGGAGCTCAGTTTTCTCCATACCACCGAAGAATGGCTTATTCATTAAATACCACTGGATGACAATTTTGAGTTCTCTTCGTCCCATTTCGTTAGCCTCCCGTTGTTTGAGTTCCATCAAGTCACATAAAAGGTGATTTTTTTTTGAAAATACCCCTCTCCAAACATTTGTTGTCGCTGCCCAATCACCACCCAGAAATCCATTTTGATACCAAATAATAAATTGGTATAGAGAATTATTTTATACTTAAGATGTTATAGGGTATTGCATTACAAGTTTAAAATAGGGGCAATATGCTCTTTTTGCATACTTAACAAAGATCTACTAACGGGTGGTTAACGAGATAGGGTAGAGAGAACTAAATATTATTATCCAGTGGCATGTAGAAAATAAGCTTTTTATCAATACTATAGCAGGAGTTGAGCTTCTCTCGAGGAAATAAGTTGACGAAGCAAAACAAGAGATTAGTGCTCGCTTACTTAGGGGGAAGTTCCAGCAGGAGAAGACGAGGACGACCCCGAGCGGCTCCGGCACGACCTCCGCACTCGCCGGGAATGCCAACAGCGGCACCCAAACCTGCGCTCGATCGCACGCATCCAACACGGAGCGAGAGGCGTCAAAAACTGGAGCTGCAGCAAGCATTCACGGATGTGAAAATAAAGCGTGACCAAATAATCAAGCTTGCCTTCTCCGGCGCCACCCATTTCCCGATCTCTCGCAGCGCTGCGTTGGCGGACTTGATCAGCACCCCGACCTAAACCCCAAAGCCACCCACACACAAAATTAATGGGCATGTAAGCGAGCGAAAATTTTCACGAAAAATGTGAAATGGACATGTATACGACGTGCGACGGCGACGGCGCAAATCAAAGACCTCGTCTCTGTAGGCCTCGGCGCGGTGCTTGCCGGGGTCCTGGTGGAGCGCCTGGAACGCCTCCTCCTTATCCGCCAGGAGCCGGAGGAGGCCCCTGAGCTGGGACTGCCTCCACGCCAGACTCCGGGTCCTGCCGCTCTCATACGCCGCTCTCAGCTCGCCCATCGTCTCGCCCAGGCCGAGCGCGCGCTGCGGCGCCCCATCATGCTCCTCGACGCTGGTCGCCATTGTGCCCATGCTAGCTAGCTCATCCCTGCTCTGGGCTCGATCGATCTCACTCTGCTGCTCCCAGTTGTATGACTGACTTCACTAGTTCACTCCGCTATGAGAAGGTGACTCGGTGGCACAAAGGAGGTCCATTTATTGCGATGGGCGTGCCCGTGCGTCTGACTACACACGAGGCTTCAATGCTTGTTCTAGGGCAGTTAACTGCAATTGTTGTTCATTAATGCGGTTACTGGAGCTCGGTTTTGGTTGATTGATGTGAGCTGATACACGATAGGCGATATTAGTGTGTGCATCTTCGCAGACGTGCCACGGTTGCTCGGAAAAAGTATGTCACGATTCCGAAGGTACTGACAAATTCGTTAAACATACATTTTCGAAAAGCTCTAATTAGACCTAAATTACAGGCCGGAAACGGGCTGGTGCAACGAGTAGTGAGCACTATTTTAAGCCCGGAGCATGACCTTTTAGATAGTGTTGGAGTTTGCTCCAAATTCCTGTCACCCCATTGCAGAAGACGTTCTGCGTTGCCGGTGTCAGCCAGCGGTGTCACCCAACGGTGTCACTCAGCTGTGTCAGCCAGCTGTGTCACAGGTGTTTTATCCACTTGTGACACAGGCAGTAGACACAGATAGGGTTAGCTCACTTGAGTCAGGTGTTAGTATGTTAAGTGTTCTGCCTGTGTGAGTCAGCTGTGTTACAGGCAGTAACACAGATACCCCTTCACCCACCTGTAACTATATATACCCTTCCCGTAGACGTTATGGGATAAGCCAAGCATTGTAAATCCCTAACGGGTTAAGACTTCATTCATAATGAAGTTGACGTCTTCGTGCGTCCGTGGTTTTTACCCTTTCTAGGGTTTCCACGTAAAACTCTTGTGTGCTTTGGATCGTGCGTGTGTGTTCTGTTTCCTGCGCGCGTTCTTTGCTTGACTCTTGTCACGCTCATTTCCGCTACTCTGATTTCTCTCTTCCTCTGGACACGTCCATCCAATCTCTCTCCATAACAAGTGGTATCAGAGCTAACCCAGGTTGCTCGTTCTTGAGATGGCGTCCATGAAGTTTGATTTTCCGCTTCTTGATCGAGATACTCGATTCTCACTGTGGCAAGTCAAGATGCGTGCTTTATTGGCTCAGGCCGATTATGAGGATGCTTTGGATTCCTTTGGCGGAAAGGCTGTTGCTTCTTGGTCCGACGATGAGAAGAAGAAGGACCGCAAGGCTGTTTCCCAAATTCAACTCCATCTGCACAACAACATTCTGCAGGAGGTTCTCCAGGAGACATATGCTGCTTCATTATGGTTGAAGCTTGAAGCAATCTGCATGATCAAGGATCTGACCAGCAAGATGCACCTCAAGCAAAAGTTGTTCCTGCACAAGATGCCGGAAGGAGGTAACTTGCTTGAACACATCTCTAATTTCAAGGAGATTGTTGCTGATCTAGCATCATTGGATGTTAGTTATGATGATGAAGATTTGGGTTTGATTCTCTTGTGTTCGCTGCCTAGTTCATATTCTAGTTTTAGAGATATTATGCTGTATAGCAGAGATACCCTCACTTTGCATGAGGTTTATGAGGCCTTGCATTCCAAGGAGAAGATGAGACAGATGGTGTCAGATGATTCAAGTGGCTCACATGCTGAGGGCTTGTCTGTCAGAGGCAGATCTGAGAAGAAAAACCCCAATTCTGGTCGTGGAAGAAGCTCTGCCTGTGCCACAGGTCATAGAGGCAGGTCAAAGTCCCGAGGAAAGGAAAAGTTTTACAGATATTGCAAACGTGATGGGCACGACATTTCAGAGTGTTACAAGCTGAAGAACAAGGAGCAGAGAAAAGGCGCAAAGCCAAAAGATGATGCTGCTGCTAACTGTTCGGCAAACTCTGATGGCGAGTCTTTGGTGGTCATTGTTGGAAGCTCTGCCACCAGCCACAGCTGTGACACAGGTCGTCTTCCCACCTGTGACACAGATCATCAAACCAGCTGCGCAGCTCCAGCTATGACACCGGTCGTCACCTCAGCTGTGACACAGACCGTGAAGCCACCTGTGACACAGCTGCTGACACAGATGTTGGACATTTGAATGCTATCGCCAGTTCTACTGGACATAGAGCCGCCACTGATGAGTGGATTCTTGACACTGCTTGCACATATCATATGTGTCCTCACAGAGATTGGTTCGTTTCCTTTGAGCCGTTAAGCAATGGTGGATCAGTTCTTGGCTATGATGATTCATCATGCAAGATAGAGGGCATTGGCTTAGTTCAGATCAAGATGTTTGATGGTATGATCAGAACATTGACAGATGTTAGATACATTCCAAAGATGAAGAGAAATCTCATTTCATTGAGCTATTTTGATGGTAAGGGGTATCATTATTCAGGTGGAAATAGCTGTTTGAAGATCACCAAGGGTTCTCTTGTGGTGATGAAGGCAGACCTGAGGAAGTCCAGTGGACTATACTATCTCCGTGGCAATTCAATCTCAAGCAATGCCGCCCCTGTAATTCCTCAAGATGCTTCTGGTTCTGATGCATCAAATCTTTGGCATATGCGTCTAGGGCATATGAGCAAGTCTGGTCTGGAAGAGCTGAGCAAGCGTGGTTTACTTGAAGGATATAGTGGAAGCCTGAAGTTCTGTGAGCATTGCATTTTCGGCAAGTACAAAAGGGTGAAGTTCATCACCTCAACTCACACAACTGAAGGATTCTTGATTATGTGCATTCTGATTTGTGGGGGCCATCCAGAAAGCCATCCTTTGGTGGATCTCGTTACATGATGACCATTATTGATGATTACTCAAGAAAGGTCTGGCCCTATTTCCTCAAACACAAGTCAGAAGCATTTTCTGCCTTCAAAGTGTTGACGAGTGGTGCCTCGGACAGTAAGTGTAGGCACCCCGGGTCGGAGACCGAGGTGCTGGGGGAGACTTGGGGAACGAAGCCTAGCGTCCGCGGGACTTTATCCAGCTACCGCCGAAGACAAAAGTATGAGAACGTGTAGTGGAAGCGTGTATCGATCTCCTTTTCATATGGGGTGCCAACTTGCCCTTATATAGGCAAAACCGGCTTACAAGCGTAAATACATTGCTGCCCCTTAAAAGGTTACAGTCTTTTTCTAGCCTGTGTCACCGTACATCGGCCCGACTCGTACTCTCCACCTCGCTGCTACCTACTATATGCGCCGGCATATTCCTAGATTCGCCTCGCCGGCACGGTGCGCCTCCGTCCTCTCCGTCCTCTGCGCCCGCGCGCTGTTCGTACCGGACGGCCTCGCCTTCCCTTCCTTCTCGTCCTGGCCGAGGCGTCTCCCTACCTCGTCCTGGCCGGCCGACTTGCTCCCTGTTCACGCACCTATGTCGCCCAACCGGGACGACGTCGCGCCGTCCGAAACCCTCCGAAGATTCCTACAAAACACGCTTGTTAAACATAATACGCATAGGAGACAGGGGGTACCTCGGCCCGGGCCTCGGCCGGACTCCCCCAACAGCAGCCCCTTGCGGGTGCGAACGGGGAGGAGACCGACGGCGCTCGCGCCCGCATCCCTCCTTTGGTGGGAGTCGGAGAGCTCCGGGCGAGGTGCCCCTTTTCCCCCCGACTTCCGATCTTCACGCTCGTCAGTTTCCACAAATCCCGCCTCGCGTTGCGGGCCGCAACCGCCCGATCCGGTCGTTCCGCCTTCGCCCGTTACCCCGCCTCGGAGATTGGGCCGTCCTGGGGCTATAAATACCCCTTCTCACCCTTCGTCGACGGTATCCGTTTCCCCGCCTGCAACTCGCCGCTCACCGCGCCCAAGCTTCAACTCCTCGCCCGGTTCCTGCCCTCGGCACAATCCGCCGCTCGCATTGGATCGCAATCAAGCGTCTGCAGGACGACTTGGCGTTCGAGGAAGAAGCCATGTCCACCAGCAAGGCCGCCGCGGTTACTAAGCAAAAGGGGAAGAAGGCAGCCGAGAAGGTCACCTACACCCGGTGGCTTGGGGCGACGCAAGCGTCGGAGACCACGCTGTCTCGCCTCAGCGCGGCGGGGTGTTTCCCTCTAGGGCTAGACGAGCACGGGCCAGCCCTCCCCGAAGAAGGAAGCACGAGGGCTCTCCCGCCCGATGGACACATTGTCGTTTTTGCGGACCAGTTCAGGGCCGGCCTCTCCTTCCCTGCCGCGCCCATCGTCCAGCTCGTCCTGGACCACTTCGGCCTCGAGATCTCGGACCTCAACCCGACCGCCATTTCTCGCCTGGCCATCTTCGAGTTCGCGATGAAGTCGATGCGGCTGGACAGCACGGCGGCCGGCTTCGCCATGTTCCATGAGCCGGTGATGACTACGTCGGCCGTCCACAACGGCTCCCATTCTCTCTTCGGGACGATCGGCTTCCGGGGGTGTCGAGGTGCCGACACCTCGTACCCGGCGATGGCGCTAAAGAACAAGTGGAAGAACTGGAAGAGCGAGTGGTTCTTCTACCGCGTCGGCGACCTCGACTTCACTGGCGGCAAAGTCGCCCCCGGGTACACCACTCGCTCGCCGATCGCCACCACGGCGGATTTGGCGAGACGCGACGCTCTGAAGGTGATGAGCCACGTGCTCTCGTCACGCGACCTGGTCGAGGAGTACCTCCTGCGGATCTGGCCACTCGCCACCGGTTGGAGGATGAAGTGCAAACCCACCCCTGACGGACAACCCTTCGGACCTTGCTCCTTCTACGGGTACGAGCCGACGAAGGGGTATGACCTCGCCCGGGCGGAACGAGACGCAAATCTTCTTCTGGGGCGATGCCTGCCGTCCGAGGTGGTGATTGTTAAGAAGATGATCGCGGTCCGCCGGAACCGTGCTTGCGAGCTGTTCCAGTGGGAGGTGCCCCCTTGCCCAGACATCGCTCCGTCCGGCGACTCCAAGGCTGGGGACAAGAGAAAGCGGGCCGCCACGGCCCCGAAGGAGAAGCCGCTCCCAAAGAAAACGAAGCCGAAGAGCCTCGCCGCCGAGTTGGCGGACTGGGACGATGACGACGCCGACAGCGACCGTCGCGAGTCGTCTGCCCCTGGCGGGGCGAACTCCGAGGGATCCGAGGACGACGAGTCCGAGGAAGAGTCGTGCGTCGGGAGCGACGAGGAGCCCGCGGCGGGGAAGCAGGATGAGGATCCCGCGGCAGAGAAGCGGGGCGACGCGGTGACCAAGGCCGGCCCCGGTGCCGGCAAGGGACCGATGGGCGGTCTCTTCGCCGCGGTTCATTCGACGGTCGTGATGAAGGACCGGTTCTCCTGGGAGTCGTCCTCCTCGTCTTCGTCCGAAGTTGAGATCGGCGAGGCCGTTGGAGTTGTTGGGGACGAAGCTGCCGAGGGATCCCTTCAAGACCCCCCCGGTTCCTCAAGTGCTGTCGCCTCCCAAGGAGTCGCACACGGGCCAAGCTGCGCCCGAAGGCACGGTGCCCGGGGGGGGCTCGCCTCCGGCGGGGGCGTCCAAGGAGAGCTCGCCTGGCGACGCGAAGGCCGAGGCCACCGCGGTCGAGGTGCCGATGGCCGAGACGGCCTCGGCTCTCGATCGTCCCGGCGCTGAGGTGACGGTGCTGTCTTCGTCATCCCTAAAGGAGAAGACGAGGAGCAGGAGTTCCCTCGAGTCGACCCAGCCGTCTCGCCCTCATGTGGAGCTATCCGGCCGACTCGGGCCGGACTTCTTCGCCACCTCGCCGCTGGAGCTGGACCTCGTGAGCCACCCTGGGTCGAGGCTGTCCGAGGACGACGTGGCGGCGAGCTTTGCCGGGATGTCGGCCCCTCAGGTCGGAGCGGCGGCTCGGGCGGCGGTGCTGAAGGTAACCTCGCTAGCCCCTTGTCTTTTTTGGTAGGTGGATGCTAACACTTCCCCTTTCAGTGCCTGTTCATCGCCGAGAAGCTGGCGCTTCTGGAGGCGCGGTCGGCCGACGCCGAGGGCCCTCTGGCCGAGGAACGGGCCCGTACCGGCGACGCTCTGCACGCCCTGAGCGTTGAAGAGAAGAGATCGGCTGCGCTCGCCGGCCGTCTAGACGAGGCAGCCTCCGAGGTGGACCTCCTGAAGTCTAAGCTGAAGGAGATGGAGAGGCGTGCTGTTCGCGCGGAGGGGGACCTCGCCGCGGAGCGCGAAGGGGCCGATGCGCTAAGGAAGCGCGCCTCTGAGGCGGAGTCGTCGCTCGCGTCCGAACGTGAGAAGGCCGAGGCGGCGGCGTCGCTGCTTGCTTCGGAGGAGAAGAAGTCTGCCTCGGCCCAGCGGGAGGTCGAGCAGCTCCGTGCCGACCTCGCCTTAGTGCACGAGAGGCTCGGTTTCCACGCCGACCGACACTCCCAGACGCGCCAACTCGTGACAGGATTGTGCCACGCAGCGCACGTGACGGGCGAGGTGGTCGGCCTCGGCGTCGCCCCCTTCAACTGTGACGATGCGGAGGCCTATGCCGTGGAGGGCATGAAATGGGCGACACGGGTCTGCCACGACTCCCATCTGGCGGCCCTGCAATTCGCCCAAGACAACGCTCGGGCCGCCGCAGAACTCCTCCTCGGCTGCTCCTTCTTGGCGACTCGGTCCGAGTCTTCGGTCTTCTCCGCTCCGGGCTACGTCGCCCCGAAGACAGCCGATGTGGTGGGGGCCCGAGACAAATTCAAGGGCGAGGCGGACGCCTTCATGTCTTCGGTCTGGACTTCGCGCAAGAAGGGGCAGAAGTACGTGGAGGTGATCCAGAAGTCCCGGAAACGGCCGAGCACGGGGGCGAGCTCGAAGGGCGCGGGAGGTGCTTCGGGTGGCAAGTCGGCCACTTCATCTCCACCGGCAAAGGTTTAAAGTTCGCCTTTGGGGCCAGTTGAAGTTTTTCCTTTTTGTCGCTGCGTCGACGTGCTTGCCGCCTGTGGCGTTTTTGTGAACTCGCCGTGTGGCGTAGAAATCTTTTGGTTAAGCCATGAGTTGGCCACGTTTGTCTTTATCGATGTTCATTTTTACCGTGCTTGCTTGCAGACTACGTCGTCGCGACATAAGTCGCCCGCTGGGCGAAGAGGTTCTCGCCCTTTTGTGGCTATGTCGCATAAGCACTGCTCGGCCGCCCTGCGGGCTACTCGGAAGGACGATGATGGACCCGGGGAATCCGTGGGGGGTGTCGCCCTGGGAGCCGTCGCAGCCCGGAGGAGCGGGCTGCTCGCCGCAGTTAGCGAGGAGGTCGAGGGTGACGACTTGGCTGAAGCCCAAGGGGACGGGGACCTAATCCTTTTGGCCCTCGCCGCCGAAGTGTCTAATGACGCCGAGTAGGGTTGTTGTAATGTCTAGTTCGCCCCAGATTCTGGGACGTTTTAACTTAGTGGTTTTTTTTGTTGTTGTTGCGCCCGACGCGACTTGTAATCCATCATGGACCAATCGCTGTCCTCCACCGGAAATAAAGGGGCGACCGCGAAATAGTCGCAGTCGCCTCTTCTTGTAACTGCAGATTTGTTTATTCACCTTTCGTATTTTGGGCGAGGTATTTCTTGGTTGGACGCGTCGCGAGGTAGTGTAGGACTGTCGAGCATTTTTCCTCGATGAGTACCATGTCGCCGGTTAAGCCAATGCGGTCGACCTTACGTGCCGTGCGCGACTTGCAACTTGTTGTGGACCGAAGGGGCCTTCTCCCGCAGAAATAAAGGGGCGACCGCGAGATCGTCGCGGCCGCCCTGCTTTGTAATCGTATATCCAGATATTTATTGCTTTGCTTTTATACAATGGGCGAGGTGCTCCTTGTTTGGATGATACGCGGGGTTGAGCTTAATGGCGTGGTGTCTGAAGCCGCGTCGCCGCTAGGTTAGGACGAGGCTCTGGGCCTCGAGGCGCGGCGCAGAGCCGTGTCGCCTGCTAAGTTAGGGCGCGGCGCGGGGCCGTGTCGCCACTTAGGCCGAGGCGCGGAGCCGGGCCGTGTCGTGGTCAAGGCGCGGCGCGGGGCCGTGTCGCCGCTTAGGCCGAGGCGCGGAGCCGGGCCGTGTCGTCGTTAAGTCAGGGCGCGGCGCGGGGCCGTGTCGCCACTTAGGCCGAGGCGCGGAGCCGGGCCGTGTCGTTAAGTCAGGGCGCGACGCGGGGCCGTGTCGCCACTTAGGCCGAGGCGCGGAGCCGGGCCGTGTCGTCGTTAAGTCAGGGCGCGGCGCGAGGCCGTGTCGCCACTTAGGCCGAGGCGCGGAGCCGGGCCGTGTCGTTAAGTCAGGGCGTGGCGCGGGGCCGTGTCGCCACTTAGGCCGAGGCGCGGAGCCGGGCCGAACTGACCGAGGCGAAGCAGAGCTTGATGCCGAGGCCGGAACAGAATGCCCGGAAGTTCGCCGCGTCGAACTGCGTCCCGTTGTCCACCGTCAGTTCGCGTGGGAGGCCGAACCGACAGATGAGATTTTTCCAGACGAACTTCTGCACGGCGGCCGAAGTGATCTTCATGAGTGGTTCGGCCTCTATCCACTTGGAGAAGTAGTCCAGGGCGACGATGACGAACTTGGCTCCTCGACTCGCTGTTTTGAAAGGGCCGACGAGGTCCACCCCCCAGCGGGCGAGGGGCCACGAAGGCGAGATGGGCTGCATTACCGACGCTGGTTTGTTAGTGCCTCGGCCCATCCACTGGCAAGCGGGGCAGCGCCGCACCAACGTCTGGGCGTCGGTGAGCGCCGTAGGCTAGCAGAAGCCGGCGCGGTAGGCTTTGGCGATTAGGGACCGCGGGGCGAGGTGCGAACCGCAGAGCCCCTGGTGGATCTCCTTGAGCAGACTCCGTCCTTCTTCGAGTGCGAGGCACCTCAGAAACGGGGCGCACCCCCCGCTTGTAGAGCGAGCCTTTGTGGATGATGAAGCTCCGCGCTCGCGCGGTGAGGCGCCGAGCTTCGGCCGGGTCCTCGGGTTCCTTCTCCGAGATGAGGTACTCCTCGATCGACGCCCTCCAATCTTCGGGCGAGGCGGCGTCTGTGGAGATGGCGTTGACCTCGGACGCAGCCTCGACCGAGGGGGTCCTCAGGGTCTCGCTGAACGCGCCAGGAGGTGGGGTGGTGCCGCCGCTCGCCGCCCGGGCCAGAAGATCGGCCTCGACATTGTCCCCGCGCGGGATGCTCTGGACTGTGATCCCGTCGAAGTGTTTCTCGACGGCCCTTATTGCCGCCAGATACTTCACCATTTCTGGGTCTTTTGCCCGGTAGTCCTTTCCGACTTGGCCGGCGACTAGCTGCGAGTCGCTTCGGACGAGGAGGCGGCGTGCCCCGGCCCGCGCGCGCCTTGCGGAGGCCGAGCAGGAGGGCCTCGTACTCAGCGGCGTTGTTCGTTGTTTTGAAGTTCAGGCGGGCCGAGTATAGCATCTTCGCCCCCCCCCCGGCGATACCAGAACTGCGCCAGCCCCCGCTCCTTCTGCGCACCAGGAATCGTCGACGTATAGAGTCCAGACAGAGTCGCCCGCGACGAGTTCGAAATCCGGGCGGGGCACCCATTCGATGATGAAGTCGGCGAGGACCTGCGACTTGATGGCGGTTCGAGGAAGAAACTCGATGGTGAACGGGGCGAGCTCGGCTGCCCACTTGCTGACTCGGCTGGTGGCCTCTCTATTGCGGAACATCTCGCCGATTGGGAACGACGTCGGGACCCGGACGGAATGAGCCATGAAGTAGTGGCGAAGCTTTCGGGAGGCCATGATTAGTGCGTATGCCAGCTTCTCGAGCTCGGTGTAGCACAGCTTCGCCCCTTGCAATGACTCAGAGACGTAGTAGACCGGGTTCTGGGTCCGAGCCTGCTCCCTGACTAGGACGGCGCTGACGGCTGAGGTCGTTGCGGCGAGGTACCCGGAGTATGCGTCTAGGAAGCTCATGAGTTCGCAGCCGGACGTGGCGTCCACGAGCTGGTCGATGCGGGGGAGAGGGAAGTCGTCCTTTGGGCACGCCTTGTTGAGGTCGGTGTAGTCGACGCACATGCGCCACTGCCCGTTCGCCTTTTTGACAAGTACCGGGTTCGCCAGCCACTCTGGGTGCAGCACCTCGCGAATGACCCCGGCCTTGAGTAGTTCGGCGACCTGTTCGCGAGCGGCAAGCTGTCGGTCGGCCGACATCTTCCTCAGCCGTTGCTTGACCGGGCGAGCCCCCGGCCGGACCTGCAGCTTGTGCTCGATTATGCTCCGGGGGACCCCCGGCAGATCTTCAGGCCCCCAGGCGAATATGTCTGCGTTCTCCCGCAGGACGAGGAGGAGGGCTTGTTCCGTCTCGGCCGGGAGATCTGCCCCGACCAGGATGGTCTTGTGAGGCTCGTCTTCGGATAACGGGACAGACCGAGTTTCCCCGTCCGGTCTAGGCTTGGGGACCCACCACCCTGTAGTAGACGACATGAATTGGTCGGGGGCGAGGTCGATGCCGAGAACCTCGCCTGAGGCGGGCGAGGTGGTTCCGCGGAGATTGGAGCGCGGCGTCTCGGCCACTGGGACGACGTCGTGGACATATCTGATGGTTGCAGATTGCTCGATGCGGCGGGAGAGGGCTTGGTCGCCGTGGACTGTCACGACACCAGTGGGCGCGGGGATCTTCATGCACAAGTATGCGTGGTGAGGGATTGCCCCGAACTTATTAAGCGCCAGCCGCCCGAGAATCACATTGTACTGGTAGGGCATGTCGACGACGTCGAAGAGGACGGTCTCGGCGCGGGAAAGCCCGTTGCTTCGGAACTCTACTGGGAGCTCGATTCGTCCGAGGGCCTTGATTGGCTCGCCACCGAAGCCGAGGAGGGGGATTCCGGGAGGTTGCAGGCACGCTCGCGGGATGCCCATCTCGTCCAAGGCGGAAGCGAACAGGATGTCCGCCGAGCTGCCTCCATCGATGAAGACGCGCCGGACCTCTATCTCGGAGATGATGGCCGAGATGACGAGGGCGTCGTGGTGCGGGAGGACCACGCCGACAGCGTCCTCCGGGCCGAACGTGATGGGGGTGTTTGTCCATTCGGGGAGCTCGGTCGGCGGATACGCGCCGATGTGCTGGACCCGGCGAACGTATTCCTTGCGCTGGCGTTTTGACGAGAAGGTGCAAGCACCCCCACCGGTAATCGTGTGGACGACGCGACGAGGTCCGTGGCCGCCAGGCGGGGAGGCCCGCCGGGGAGGAGGTGGAGGGAGCTCAAGCGGGACCTCGCCCCGTAGTTCTTGGTTACGCCGCTCGCCCTCTGCCCGGGGTGGAGGGGCATCGGCCCGCGCTCGGGCGACGACCTCGCATTCGTCTGTGGAATGTGAGCAGAGCTTGTGAAGCTCGCAGTACTTTCGTCGGGGTCTTGGGCGAGGCGCCTCTCTCGGGCGAGGTGCTGGGTCTCCTCGGCCTGGCCCTGGTCGGGCATATGGCTCCCTTCCGTGGCGGCGCGGAGGCGCGCGGGGCGGGGAGCGGGCGACCTGCCGCCTTTGATTTTCCTATGGTCGTCTTTCGTCCGACACGTGATGTATTTCGTGACGCCTCGGTCGTCGCCGCTCGGCCTCAGCCTTCTCGCCCCCCAGGTACGCCTGCGTCGCCCTGGCCTCTTCCCTTCGCAGAATCTGCCCTTCCTCGACCCGGGCGTATACCTCCATGATGTCGTACAGCTGCTCGACGCAGGAAGGGCGCTTCCTTTCAAGCTTGTCGGCCAAGGCCTCATTGTTGATGCCCCGCCTCGCCGCCTCGCAGATCGTCTGCTCCGCGACCCCCTTCACCTGGCATTGGACCTCGAAGAAGCGACGCTGGAACGCGCGGATGGTCTCGCCGGGTCGCTGCCTGAGGTTGCTGAGGTCCGTCGAGGTCATCTCCTTGTTCCGGCACCCCTGGAAGTGCCCGTGCAACTTGTCCCAGAGCTGTTCCCACGAGTAGATCGTGCGAGGCTCCAGGCCGAGGTACCATGCCTGGGCGATGCCGGTGAGGGCGAGGAGCAGGCTCTTCGCCATGATGGCCTCGCCACCGCCCGAGGCCATCACGGCGGCCTCGTACACCCTTGTGTATAGGACCGGATCCGTCGTGCCTGCGTACTTCGGGAGGTCGGCGGGACGAAACTTTGGCGGGAACGGGACCGCCATGAGCCCTGGGCTCAGCGGGCTAGCCAGGCTCATGAGGTCGACGACCTCGCCGCACCCCGTCCGATCTTGCTCCTCGTGCGCCTTGCCTGGGCGCTGGGTACTCGCGCCCGGGCCTGCACTGCCGCCGTGGGTTGCGTCCTGGGCGACCTGCTGGTTCAGCAGCACGGTCGTCCTGAGACGAGCCGCCTCGCGGTCCGCCTCGCCCATAAACGCGGCCGCCCGGGCCCGCGCGGCGTCCAGGTCCTTGAGGAGAGACTCGGCCGCGGAGGATGGGGCGAGGACCTCGGCTCGGGCGGCGGCCCGATCGGCGGCCAACTGATGACGCAATTCTTCCGCGGCGGATGCCTCCGGAGGGGGCGGGGGGGTCGCTAGGGCGCGCGTGGCTTCAAGCTGGACTCGATAAAAGTCGGCCATCTGCTAGGACTGAGAGTTCGCCCTTTGGGCTTCCAGCTCCGCCGCCTGGAGGCGCGCCTGCAATGCCACCGCGTTCCTTACTGCCGCGTCGGCCTGCCGGCGCTAGTCGTCCACCTCGTCTGCCAGGGTCCGTCCGCTCGAGGGCCCCGCCGGGGGCGGCGCTCGCGCCTCAGAGGGCGGGACGGCCGCCCGCGGGCCCGTCGTCTGCAGCGGCGCCGGAGGTGAGCTCGCCCGGACGGTCGGGGCCTTCCGGGGCGGCTCTTGCTGTTTCCACATTCGTCTCGCCTTCGGCCGCAGGGGGAGGGATTTGGACCCCGCGCCTGCCGCTCGCCGCCGCCTTCCGTCTCGTCGTGGTCGCACCCTTCTTCGGTCGAGGCGGCATGATGGAGACCCGCTTCGGGAAGTACTTCGCCCCTTCGTCCCCACGGTCGGCGCCAACTGTTGACGAGTGGTGCCTCGGACAGTAAGTGTAGGCACCCCGGGTCGGAGACCGAGGTGCTGGGGGGAGACTTGGGGAACGAAGCCTAGCGTCCGCGGGACTTTATCCAGCTACCGCCGAAGACAAAAGTATGAGAACGCGTAGTGGAAGCGTGTATCGATCTCCTTTTCATATGGGGTGCCAACTTGCCCTTATATAGGCAAAACCGGCTTACAAGCGTAAATACATTGCTGCCCCTTAAAAGGTTACAGTCTTTTTCTAGCCTGTGTCACCGTACATCGGCCCGACTCGTACTCTCCACCTCGCTGCTACCTACTATATGCGCCGGCATATTCCTAGATTCGCCTCGCCGGCACGGTGCGCCTCCGTCCTCTCCGTCCTCTGCGCCCGCGCGCCGTCCGTACCGGACGGCCTCGCCTTCCCTTCCTTCTCGTCCTGGCCGAGGCGTCTCCCTACCTCGTCCTGGCCGGCCGACTTGCTCCCTGTTCACGCACCTATGTCGCCCAACCAGGACGACGTCGCGCCGTCCGAAACCCTCCGAAGATTCCTACAAAACATGTTTGTTAAACATAATACGCATAGGAGACAGGGGGTACCTCGGCCCGGGGCCTCGGCCGGACTCCCCCAACACAAAGAGTAAAAGACAATGGTTGAAAACCAAACTGAGAAGAAAGTCAAGACGCTTCGAATTAATAATGGTATGGAGTTTTGCTCCAAACAATTCAAGTCATACTGCAAGTCTCAAGGCATTGTGAGACACTACACTGTTCCTGGTACTCCTCAACAAAATGGTGTAGCTGAGCGTATGAATAGGACCATTATCTCCAAGGCCCGTTGCATGTTGTCCAATGCAGGTCTGAACAGACATTTCTGGGCTGAAGCTGTCTCCACTGCATGTCACCTTATCAATAGGTCTCCTTCCACAGCCATTGATAAGAAGATACCCATTGAGGTTTGGTCTGGTTCTCCTGCAGACTATTCAAATCTGAGAGTGTTTGGATGCCCTGCTTATGCTCATGTTGACAATGGGAAGCTTGAACCCAGGGCAGTTAAATGCATATTTGTTGGCTATAAGTCTGGTGTCAAAGGCTTTAAGCTATGGAATCCTGAGACCAAGAAGATGATAGTCAGCCGAAGTATTGTCTTCAATGAGGCTGCTATGTTGCAAAGCAATGATGTTCCAGTTGATCAGCCCAGAGGTTCTGAAGACAGTGGACAGAAGTCTAACTCTGAGGTGGAGCATTCAGTTAAGCTCAGTGATTCTCATGCACCTGTCCCACAGGTGAGTGCACCTGTGCCACAGGTGACAGCTGTGCCACAGCCAGATCAGCCAGCTGTGCCACAGGTAGCTCATGACCTGCCAGCTGTGTCACAGGCAGGTGACACAGGTGATCAAACACCTGTTGCTGTGAACACTCCACAGCATTCTATTGCAGTTGATAGGCCCAGAAGGGATCCTAAACCTGTCAGGAGGTTAATTAAAGAAGCAAACATGGTTGCTTATGCTTTCAGCGTCGCAGAAGAAATTAAAGGATCTGCCGAACCTTCTTCATACTCAGAAGCCATTATCTCTGCTGATGCAAGCAAATGGATGACTGCAATGCATGATGAAATTAAATCCCTTGACAAGAATGGCACTTGGGATTTAGTCAAACTGCCCAGTGACAAGAGACCAATAAGCTGTAAATGGGTCTTCAAGTGCAAGGAGGGTTCTACTCCTAATGATGGGACAAGATACAAGGCAAGGCTGGTTGCAAAAGGCTACAGCCAGATTCCAGGTGTTGATTTCAATGAAGTGTTCTCCCCTGTTGTGAAGCATAGTGTTTACAGCGTAATTTGGCTTGAAGATTTATTCAGTTGGCCGAATTAAGTGTTAGGTTTGCTGGAAGTTGAGATGATGAAACTAACAGTATGGATGCAGCATTTACTCTTACATGCAGGATTAATACAGCCGAGTGGCCTGGACGCTCGCGGTATATTTGATACCGAGTGCTCGCGGCATTTCTGAGTGCCCCCGAGTGCTCACTGCATCCCGAGTAGTCATCATATCCCAAGTGCGAAGGTGCTCGCAGAAGTTCCCGAAGACCCGAGCAGTTGGAGGTGTCCCCGAGCGCACTCACGGCCCGCCGAGCACCGTCGACCCCGAGTGCTATCAGCCCCGAGCAACTTCGACCCCGAGTACTGGTGACCCCGAGCCCGGAGAAGTTCACCAGTCCCGGGGAGTGTTCCCCGAGTGCTCGACCGACTCCCGAGCGGCACAAAGTTTATCCCCGAGTACTCAGCGGATTCCCGAGCAGTCCGAGTTCGGCCCCGAGTACTCGCGAAGGATCATCTTCAGCAGGTCCGAGTCACGGCGCTACCCTTCAAGACTTACCCGACGCCAGAGATTTCAACTTGAGACGCAAGGAACAGTCCCGCAAGATTTGGAAGTCGAATCCGGTTTGTTCGGGAAGGATATCTCGTGCGCCAAGAGGAGTCCGGATGACAGCGTTCGAGGCAGTTAGATTTGGAAAGCTATCTCAGTTTGTATGGAAAGTCACATGTACGGTAGAATCCAGATCCTTTAAAAAGGAAAGAGATATATTTGTAATCAGTTAGGATCAGGAGTCCAAATCTCCTACGGGAAGACCAGCCGCCCTATAAATATGTAAAGGGTGACGGCCGATTGAAAGCATCCAACAATCGATCAAATCAATCTTTTATCTTTTATCTTTTACCTTTTCTTAGCAGTAGATCTTTGCTGTTTTGCGCTGTAAAACAGTCGGTTCTTCTTCACGTAAGTAAGAAGATCTTTGTTGCTTTGCTCGGAAAGCAATCGCTCGTCGTACGCGTAAGTACGATAGTTATCCTTTGTTGCTTTGCTCGAAAAGCATCCGTTTATCGCACACGTAAGTGCGGTTGGCGACTCCCATCACCTAGGTGTTCCACGGATCCAATTTCGTGCGAACACAATTGGCGACTCCGCTGGGGACGAGAAGCAAAGATTACACGATGAATCCCGACTCCAAAGACGGAAGCATCGTCAACCCGGAAAACATCATCGCCGTCACGCTCGACGACTTATCTGAAGATGAACGGCGGGAGATTGAACAACAACTCGAAGAGGAGCAGGCGGAGCGACTCCGGCAAAAGTTGGCCGGCTACCAGAAGACGAGGAACGGCGTCATCAAGAAAGTAGTCGTGCCGAGTCCACCTCCTGCGCCCAAACCCGAGGTGAGTAAACCGACATGTTCTGATGAAATCGCTAATCTAATCGACGTGTCGGTAGCTAGCAGATATGGCACTGAGATGGACAAATCGGCGCAATTATTCGCTCGAGTATTGAATAGCCGATTTGACGAATTGAAAGAGCAAATCGCTAAAGACTTACAGGATAGTCTGCCGGGTCAGGTTAGATCTACAGTCTTACAAGTTAACGATGAACATCGGAACAAACAGCCGATGTACCCTGACCCTGACAGAGTCGATCATCGGGTAAAAGTCGCCCCCCGTGGTCACGACTTCTGTCAATCCGACTTCGGTGTCCCAGAGTTCTCCCAATAATGACCGAAGTCTAAGCCTTAGCACGAACATCCCACAACCCTGCTATCAAACAGTCGCGTATAGCACACCACCGATTCCACCTCTCGGTACCGGAGTCCCTCATGGGCCGGTTCCAGAGGCATATTTTAACTCGCAACAAATCCAACCCGAGTTACCACAGCCGAGTTCGCGTACCCCGCTGGCCGATATGAGCTATAAAGACCAACTCACCTCAGTACTCAGAGAACTCGGCGTAATACCTAAAGATGGCTCTCGTGGTTACTTAAAGCCATACCCCGAGTGCTACGACACCATGCCGTACCCCCGCGGGTTCAGGATCCCTGATTTCGTCAAGTTCACAGGGGAAGACAATAGGACGACTTTTGAGCATATAGGGCAATTCTTAGCGCAGAGTAGTGAAGTCGGCACATCGGATATTTATAGGATAAAACTTTTTCCCTTGTCATTATCGGGTACTGCGTTCACATGGTTCACCTCACTCGCTCCTAGGTCTATTACGTCTTGGGCAGACTTAGAGCGGCAGTTCCACGATTACTTTTACGGTGGCGAGACCGAGCTCAGGCTCTCGGATCTAACGATGGTTAAACAAAAGTACAATGAGCCGGTCTGTGATTACATTAGAAGATTTAGAGAAGTTAAGAACAAGTGCTTTAGCTTGACTATAAATGAAAAAGATCTTGCCGACCTGGCTTTTGCGGGTTTGCTCGCCCATATTAAGGACAGATTAGAAGGCCAAGAATTCCTAACCATTAGCCAAGTCGCTCAGAGGGCTGTAGCACAGGAGAACCGCGCTAAGGAAGTCAAAACATACAGCCGGTTCGGGGATGCTAAGGGCAAAGCCAAAGAGAAGTCGGCAATCAATGTTATAACCTACGAAAACAGCTCGGACAGCGAGGACGACGCTGACATATGCATCGCCGAGTGGGTTAATGCGCCCAAGTCAAAACCCTTTGTTTGTCCAGCCCTCAGGCCTACACCCACTCGGAAAGAGGAGATTCGGTATACCTTCGATATTAGCAAATGCGACAAGATCTTTGACATGCTCCTGCAGGGGAATATGATCCGAGTGAGGGAAGGGCACGTGTTACCATCGGCGGATGAATTGGGCAAAAGGGCATATTGTAAGTGGCATAACTCCTTTTCCCATGCTACTAATGACTGCAATGTGTTTCGTCGACAGGTGCAATCGGCCATTAATGACGGACGATTGACGTTTGCTCAAAGCTCCAAGATGAAGCTGGACAGTGATCCTTTCCCGATCAACGTGATCGACTTGGAGAAGAAGAAAGTGCTGATTCGGTCACATCAGGCCGAGTCCACCAAAGGGAAGAACGTCATCATTGACAACAAAGCTACTCCAAGGATGATCAAGCCGAGTCCCTCTCCTACTCCCGGGACAACCATCTCGAACTCCTCGCCGACTCCAAAGATGATCAAGCCAAAGAATCCAGAGGTCGGCGTCTGGAAGGTTAACCGGGGGAAGATTCAAGCTACGAAGTCAAAGCCGACGGTAAAACAGTTGTTGGATAAGTACACGACCAACAATGTTGATCAATTGAAGGAACAATTGAGTTCTGAATTTGATATGGAGGATCTGGTTGCAGCAAAGAAGATTCTTGGCATGGAGATTTCCAGAGATAGATCTGCTAGAAAATTGTACCTCAGTCAAAGAGGGTACATTAACAAGGTGCTTCACCGTTTCAACTTTCAAGATGTCAAGCCTATTTCCACACCTTTAGCTGCACATTTCAGATTATCATCAAGCTGTTGTCTAAAGTTAGAAGAAGATGATGAGTACATGTCTAGAGTTCCCTATTCGAGTGTTGTTGGCTCTCTCATGTATGCCATGGTTTGCTCCCGTCCTGATTTAGCTCATGCTTTGAGCGTTGTGAGCAGATTCATGGCTAATCCTGGAAAAGAGCATTGGAAAGCAGTCCAATGGATATTCAGGTACCTTCGGGGTACATCTCATGCTTGTTTGCATTTTGGAAAATCTAGAGATGGAATTGTTAGATATGTTGATTCCGACTTTGCTGGCGATTTGGACAAGAGAAGATCACTCACATGCTATGTGTTCACCATTGGTGGCTGTGCTGTGAGTTGAAAGGCAACCCTGCAGTCAACTGTTGCATTGTCTACTACTGAGGCTGAGTACATGGCCGTTGCTGAGGCATGCAAGGAGGCTACTTGGTTGAGAGGTTTATATTCTGAGCTTTGTGGAGATTCATCCTGCACAACTATCTACTGTGACAGTCAAAGTGCAATATGCCTTACAAAGAATTCCATGTTCCATGAGAGAACTAAGCACATTGATGTCAGATTTCATTTTATCAGGGATGTTGTTGCTAAGGGTGATGTCAAAGTGACAAAGATCAGCACACATGACAATGCTGCTGATATGATAACAAAGCCAGTTCCTGCAGCTAAGTTTGAGCTTTGCTCAAGCTTGGCCGGTGTCAAAAGATAGTCCCTAGTGACTATTGGCGCATGGCGCGCGATGAACTGTTAAGTCAGTTGAATTTGTTATCCCTGTTGCTATAAGGAAGGAATTTATCTCAAGGTGGAGTTTGTTGGAGTTTGCTCCAAATTCCTGTCAACCCTTTGCAGAAGACGTTCTGCGTTGCCGGTGTCAGCCAGCGGTGTCACTCAGCTGTGTCAGCCAGCTGTGTTATCCACCTGTGACACAGGCAGTAGACACAGATAGGGTTAGCTCACTTGAGTCAGGTGTTAGCATGTTAAGTGTTCTGCCTGTGTGAGTCAGCTGTGTCACAGGCAGTAACACAGATACCCCTTCACCCACCTGTAACTATATATACCCTTCCTGTAGACGTTATGGGATAAGCCAAGCATTGTAAATCCCTAACGGGTTAGGACTTCATTCATAGTGAAGTTGACATCTTCGTGCGTCCGTGGTTTTCACCCTTTCTAGGGTTTCCACGTAAAACTCTTGTGTGCCTTGGATCGTGTGTGTGTGTTCTGTTTCCTGCGCGCGTTCTTTGCTTGACTCTTGCCACGCTCATTTCTGCTACTCTGATTTCTCTCTTCCTCTGGACACGTCCATCCAATCTCTCTCCATAACAGATAGAATCTAAATTTTAGTGGAGTGTTTCTAGTCCAGTCTATAAACGCCGTACTGATGAATCATCAAACACGTTCTAGATATAAAATATTATAGTGTCTAAAAATAACTTTAAAATTAAAATATAAAAGTGTTTCTATGCTCTTCTAATTTTTTTCTCACAAATCTCAAAGTGCCCCTGAATGACTACGAGAGGGTAGAAAAGTCAATTTGATATCCTTAGGACTTGAAGCCTATGTCTAGACCCGAACCAAACCCGCTCTAGCTCACCACGACACACAGTCCTGCTCCACCCCAGATCTCCGGTGACACCTCCTCTCTACCAGCGATTCGCCTCCCGCTACAGCTCTCCTCCACCCAGCTGCGACCAGGCAGCCGTCCCCCCGCCTCTCCTCTCTCTGCCGCTACCTGCAACCCCAAAACTCATCGCCACCATGGGCCCGCACTTCTCCTCGCCGGCGTACAAGTAGCTGAACCGGCAGCCCATTGGCAACCTCTAATACCACGACCACGCCATGGGCTTGACCCGCGTCAACGTCCTGGCTGGCCTCCTCGGCGCGTACCGCGTGGCCAGCATGGTGGCGGAGGATGCGCTCAACCCGCCATCAGGGGCGGCATTTGACCGAAACCTCGTGCTATTCAATCGGGACCTCCGTGCCAACGGCTCGCTCTTTATGAACGCCATTGGGAACAACCCCAACGTGCACCTGCAATGGCAGCCGGAGTACAGCAAGGGGTGGCCTTTCCTTCGCGTCTGCCACCAACAACAAGGGATGGCCTTTCCTTCACGTCTGCCGCCGCCACTACCGTTTTCGCATCCACAAATGCCAGCAATGAGCATTTCTTCAAGCTCACCCTCTCTGGCGGCCTCCGCTTCGTCCACGTCACGTTCAACTCCGCGTACCTCCTTAGGCCGGTGACCACCGACAAGTTCGTCCTAGCACCGTCGAAGATCGTCGACGTCATCATCGAGCCGTCGACTAGCACTGGACACTGTCACTCTCCCATCAGCAGCCACAGGGGTGGCTCCGTGGCGGCGCTGGGCGGACTCAAGCTCGCACTGGGGCTAGCGCTCGACGGCTCTGTGCTCCGTATGCTCGCCAGTTTCCCCGTGGGGCTGCTCGACGTGTTACTGTTGTTCGACGGCGATGGAGAGCGCACTGAGAGAATAGGCTGTATCGTGGGGGTGAAGCAGTGAAGGAGATTGAGACGGTCTAGATTAGGTCTGGACATGGGCATTGGGCCCTAAAGATACGAATGACTTTTATA
The DNA here is from genome assembly GCA_019208055.1 of Stipa capillata. Lineage (NCBI taxonomy): Eukaryota > Viridiplantae > Streptophyta > Magnoliopsida > Poales > Poaceae > Stipa > Stipa capillata. The sequence goes on from JAGXJF010003084.1 coordinate 775,886, forward strand.
CCCTTTTGCTAGTTAGCTAGGAACACTAAGATTTGTGCAAAACAAATTAAAAAAGCATAGAAACACTTCTCTTAAAATATTTATTTTGGTATTTGTATAGAGGGGTAACGCTAACCAAAGATAACCTTGCTAAGCGCAACTAACAGGGGAGTAAGCAATGTTATTTTTGCAACGAGAATAAAACTATCCAATATTTATCTTTTCACGTCAGTTTGGTAGCTGCACATGACGGGCTAGTTATATAGCTTTTAATATTCTAATGCCACATAATATTTCTCATATGTTCAAAAAAATGGTTGACAGGATTATCTAGGGCACAAAGGTCACAAACTTGTGTAGGGCTGGTCACTTTATGTTGGGTCATTTAGCTAAATCGAAATGACATTGTAGTTGACGAGTAGAAAATCTCTTCTTCATTGCGGGTTGTCTTATGGTATATCAATTGACTATGATCGTGGTCTTTACTACAGCGGCAAGCGGATCAAGAGTCTAGAATGGTTGGAGTGAAAAAGTTAGAGTTAATTGTCAGGGGATTTATACCTCAACATGAATGACTATCGCATAATAGGCTATGTAGAGTGTGATTTCAATTTTTTTGTAACTTTATGTATTTTGATCTTGCTACTTGGGTCTTTTCTGATTATGACTTTGCAAACATTTTAGTTGTGTTGGAGGAGGGTTTTTGCGCTATCCCTAATCGACGCTGTTCAGGATCGCCGCAACGCCGTCAAGGTTCTCGTCGACGCTCTCCACCCACGTTCGTCCGCACGTCGTCCGCGTGTCGACCGCAGGTCGTCCGCACGTCGACCGCACGTCGTCCGCCCGCCGTCCGCACGTCGACCGCACGTCGTCCGCCCACCGTCCGCACGTCGTTCGCCCGCGCGTCAGGGCTGTCTCCGACGAGCCCTCTCGCCGCGTCAGGGCTATCCCCGACGAGTCCTCCCGTGAAGCCACTATGTTCTCCCGAAGATTCTCCTAAAAGATGCCTAGGAATATTCCCCTAAGATTCCTTGGGGTAGGGAAATGACCGTCATGCCCTTGTAATAGTCCCGTATTTCAGGGGTAAAATTGTAATCTTCCATTTTTCCCTCCCTCAAGCCCATAAATACCCCCTAGGGGGTAGTGGGAGGGGGACCTCGATTCATTTTGTAAGCTCTCAATTTCACATTTCAACACGAATACTCAATTACGCCGACGACGGCTTGACACATCGTTTTGACTCTCGCTCGTTATCCCCAAGCACGCTCGGAGGTCGTCGTAACCAACCGGGGGTGCCACAAATCTACTGTCTAGGCTTATACCTACGACAGCTGGCGCTGACCGTGGGGACGCGGGCAAGAAGTCATGTCAATTAGGATGACGTCGAGGAGAAGCTCGAGAATGACATCAGCAACCGCGATGCATGCGACCTCTCCACAAGCACTGCTAACACTAGGGACTCGTCATCGACATCGTCCTCATCTGCGCTCTTGGACTTGGTGTCCTCCGCGCCCGCCCTCGGTGACACTAGGGGCTTGTCATCGACATCGCCATCGTCCACCACGCTCATCACGCGCACACATCTGCCGCACGCGTCCACCGTGCCGTGCTCGTCCGCCGCACGCATCCACCGCACGCGTTCGCCGTGCCGCGCTCGTTCGCCGTGCCGCGCTCGTCCGCCGTGCCGCGCTCGTCCACCGCACTCATCCGCCACACGCGTCCACCGTGCCGCGCTCGTTCGCCGCACGCGTCCGCCGTGCCACGCACGTCCGCCGCAATAGTCCGCCGCACGCGTCCGTCGTGCCGCGCACGTCCGCCGTGCTCGTCCGCCGTGCCGTGCACGTCCGCCTTGCTCATCCACCACACGCGTCCGCCGTGCCACGCTCGTCCGTCGCGCTCATCCACCGCACGCATCCGCCGTGCGGCGCTCGTCCGTCGCACGCGTCCGCCGTACGGCGCACGTCCGTCGCGCTCATCTGCCGCACGCGTCCGCCGTGCCGCGCTCATCCGCTGCATGCGTCCGCCGTGCCACACACGTCCGCCGCGCTCATCCGCCGCTCGCGTCTGCCGTGCCGCGCTCGTCCGCCGCGCTCATCCGCCGCACGCATCCGCGGTGCCGCACGCGTCCGCCGTGCCGCGCACGTCCGTCGCGCTCATCCACCGCACGCATCCGCCGTGCCGCGCTCATCCGCCGCACGTGTCCGCCGCACGCGTCCCCCGTGATAGGTTTCAATCATCTCCGTTCGGGATAGAGTGTCCCTTCCCTCCGGGGTCGTGCGACGATAAGCTCCCCGCGACGTCCGAGCCATCTCCGTCCGGGATAGAGTATCCCTTCCCTCCGGGGTCGTGCGACGTTAAGCTCCCCGCGACGTCGAGCCACCTCCGTCCGGGATAGAGTGTCCCTTCCCTCCGGGGTCATGCGACGGCAAGCTTCCCGTGACGTCGAGCCACCTCCGTCCGAGATAGAGTGTCCCTTCCCTCCGGGGTCGTGCGACGGTAAGCTCCCCGCGATGTCGAGCCACCTCCATTCGGGATAGAGTGTCCCTTCCCTCTGGGGTTGTGCGACGAATAGCTCCCCGCGATGTCGAGCCACCTTCATCCGGGATAGAGTGTCCCTTCCCTCCGGGGTCGTGCGATTGTAAGCTCCCCGCGATGTCGAGCCATCTCCGGTCAGGATAGAGCATCTCTTCCCTCCGGGGTCGTGCGATGGTAAGCTCCCCGTGACGTCGAAACAGGCATATATACGTCAAAGTAAGGCAGAAATGTTCTTACACGCACCATCGAGAGTCATGTATTTGTCACCATCGAGTGATCGATTGTTTGTCGCCATCGAGCACCAAGTGTTTGCCGCCATCGAGCGCCAAGTGTTTGCCACCATCGAGTGTCATGTGTTGTCGTCATCATACACTAAGTAACTGTAGCAATTGCACGTTAATTATTGGTCCCTGTCACATGCGAAGTGCCCATACTAGGAGAAGCATCAATGCCCTCCTTGCTATGTCGGTGGGCATCAAAGGTTAGTTAGGGGAGGCCACAGGTGCTCTCAGCCATGTCCTCGAGCGCTATGTTTTTTCGTTGAGAGGCAGGGTGCTGCACACCTTGCAACACACTATCTCCTCAGACACGACGGCTTAATAATCCCACCGGAGCACGCCGCGTCAAAATTCACGCAAAAATGGCAAACACCTTGCAGGTACCGGACTTCACGCTCGGCGCCAGCCATGTGCGCACACCAATATCATCCCACGATGTGTTAGCATCGACGTGGCGACACCACAGACGTCTCGGCAAGGTACCGCAGCACGCTCCAACACCATTCGTGGGCAAGTACCATCTGGACAAGGGGCTCCCCCAGAAACAAAGCCGAGCACCCGGCATCATTGTCCCGCTCGGTGTCAACATGCTCTGCCCAGCGTCGATGTGTTCCGTCCAGCGTCGACATACTCCGCCAAAGTCGACGTGCTCTCCAGCGTCGACGTGCATCTCGGCGTTGACATACACCGCCGAGGTCGACACGCTCCGCCTGGCGTCGACGTGTTCCATCCGGCGTCGACATGCTCCTCCGTGTCGACATGATCCGTCTACTCCGCCAAAGTCGACGTGCTCTCCAGCGTCGACGTGCATCTCGGCGTTGACATACACCGCCGAGGTCGACACGCTCCGCCTGGCGTCGACGTGTTCCATCCGGCGTCGACATGCTCCTCCGTGTCGACATGATCCGTCTGGCGTTGACACTCCGCCCGGCGTCGACATGCTCCGCCCAGCGTCGACGTGTTTCGTCCGAAATCGACATGCTCTTCAGCGTCGTCAAGCATTCGATGTCAACATACTCCCCCGAAATCGACATGCTCTTCAGCGTCATCAAGCATTCGGTGTCAACATACTCCCCCGAAATCGACATGCTCCTCAGCGTCGACATGCACCTCGGCGTCGACATACACCGCCAAAGTCGACATGCTCTTTAGCGTCGACATGCACCTCGGCGTCGACATACACCGCCAAAGTCGACATGCTGCTCAGCGTCGACACTTCGTCTGGTGTCGACATGTTCCGCCCGGAGTCGACACTGTCGGGGAAGGGGTCCCCGCGCTAGTCCGTTTTTGAAGTTTTTCGCATCTGCCATCAATGACCAAGCTGACGCTGTCAAGACAGTCACAGAGAGAGCCATCATCAAGGACTACCTCGACGTCCGTCACCGTCGATGACTACGTTAACGATGTCAAGGGAAACCTCAGTGCCTGTCTGCGTCGATGTCATCAAGAACTACGTCGAAGTTGTCAAGGATTTGGGGAGCTCGACGCCACCCGGGCCGTCGAGGCTCGGGATCTTGCCCTCTGCTGCTAGACGTTCGATGAGCGGCATGTCCGTGCTAGAGGGGCCCAGGTAGCGGGAGCAGTCCTTTTCCGCCAACTCGAGAGCAGCGGTTGCCCTGTCCTTGCACTTGTTTGACAACATCTCGACTCAGCCAGTGGATCAAGCTCGCCTAATCCGGCGTCGTTCGCCCGCATGTCGTCAGCACGTCAGGCGCCCGCACGTCGTCACCACGTCGTGCGCCCGCACGTCGTCACCATGTCGTCCGCGCGTCGACCACATGTCGTCCACGCATCGTCAGCACGTCGTGCGCCCGCACGTCGTCAGCACGTCGTCTGCGCGTCGTCAGCTCGTCGCCCGCGCGTCGTCAGCACGTCGTCAGCACGTCATCCGCGCGTTGACCGCACGACGTCCGCACATCGTTCGCCCGTCGTCAGCGCGTCGTTCGCCTGCATGTCGTCAGCACGTCGTCCGCAGGTCGTCAGCATGTGGCCCGCGCGTCGTCAGCACGTCATCAGCACGTCGTCCGCGCGTCGACCGCACGATGTCCGCACGTCGTTTGCCCGTCGTCAGCGTGTCGTCCGCACGTCGTTCGCATGCACGCCATCGCACGTCATCCGCACGTCATTCGCATGTCGTCAGCACGTCACCGCGCTCGCGTTCGTTCGCTCGTCGCTGCGCTCACGTTGGTTCGCATTCGCGTTCATCTGCACATCACGCACACGCCTGCTTGTTGCATCTTCCTATGCACCTCGTATACAACATCGCTCCATCACATACAAGAAAAGCACCACCATTTACATATGTCAACACCAACTCAAACAGACGAGGATAGCTAAAGGGACGTCACATGGAGGTGCCCGACGTACAGGCGCCTGCCGGCCTCACCTTCGAGAACTCACACCCGTGGGAGGCAACGCCCGCCCGCAGCAGCCTGTTAGCGCCCGCGCTTGCTCGCGTGGCCCCGCCGACGCTCGCTCAGCCTTGCGCTCGCCCGTCGCACCTCGAGCGGGGTCACACGGGGTCAGGCGGGATGCAGCAGAGTCAGCTGCGTGGTTGAGCGGGGTGCCACGGAGTCGAGCGGGGTGTAGCGGCCTCTAGTGGACTCGGACTCGAGCGGGGTCGCGCGGGCTCACTGACGACTGATGGGATTCGTAGCATAGAAAACAAAAATTTTCCTACGAGATGCAAACGAAAACCTAGATCCAATCTAGAAAACCAAAATCCAATCTAGAAGAAACTTGCAACGAGAGACAGATCATATTTACATACCCTCGACGAACACGTCAACGCAGCGGAGAATTTGACCGTTGTCGATGAAGCCCGCAGCCTCCCGCAGCTAGGTTATACCTCCCAGCCGCGAGAGGGATCTTCTCGTGTTCCAATCCGATCAAGCACCGCAACGAGCGGCACCTCCGAGATGTGCACACGTACGGCTCGATGACGTCTCCTCCTTCTTGATCCAGCAAGGTGAGGTGGAGAGGTAGATGAGATCTCCAGCAGCACGACGGTGTGGCGGTGGATGTGGTGGAGAAATTCCTGCAGGGCTTCGCCTAAGCAGCTGCGGGAGAGGAGTAGATGGGAGAGAGGGAGGGGCTGGCGGCGAGGGATCAAGGGGGGCTGCGCCCAGCCCTCCCCCCCTTTATATAGGCTCGGTACTGTTCACGTGAACAGTACGTGAACAGTAACTTGCCTCCCAACTTCCCCTTTTTCCTTTATCTTATCTCTCCTATTTTTAAGGGATATCGATCTTATCCATCTAGGAAGGGGGGTTACTGTTCATGCGACACTATTCACGTGTGTACTGTTCATGCAGTACCCTTGGTCCATGTGGACCCCTCCGGGATAAGTGGGCCCTACTCTAGAACCCTCCGGAACCTTCTAGAACTTCTCCGGAACTCTGCCGGAAAAATCCCGAACCTTTTCGAAACCCTAAAAATACTTTCCCATATATGAAATTGTATCTCCGGACCATTCCGGAGCTCCTCGTGACGTCCTGGATCCCATCCGAGACTCCGAACAAAATTTCGGTCTCACCATATTAATATCTCATTCTCTACCCTAGCATCAACGAACCTTAAGTGTGTGACCCTACGGGTTCGGGAATATGCGGACATGATCGAGACACCTCTCCGATCAATAATCAATAGCGGGACCATGGATGTCCATATTGATTCCCACATATTCAACGAATATCATTTATCGGTTGAACCACGATGTCGAATGTTCCATTCCTTTGTCTCACGATATTTTACTTGCCCGAGATTTGATCGTCGGTATCACCATACCTAGTTCAATCTCGTTTCCTGGTAAGTACTCTTTACTCGTTCCGTAATACAACATCCTCTGTGACTAACTCCTTAGTCCCTTGCTTGCAAGCGATATCGAATGTGCATTACCGAGTGGGCCCAGAGAATATCTCTCCGTCACGTGGATGGACAAATCCCACTCTTGATACATGCAACCCAACAAGTACTTTCCGAGATACCTGAAAGACACCTTTATGATCACCCTGTTACGGCGTGATGGTTGATGCCCTCAAAGCATTCTTCCGGTACTAGGGAGTGGCATTATCTCATGGTCGAAGGACTAGAACATTTAACATATGATAGCTGAAGCAAATAAAACTTAGTGACACGATCAAATTGCTACGCTCAACTTGGGTCTATCCATCACATCATTCTCCTAATGATATGACCTTGTTATTAATTAACAACTCATGTTCATGGTTAGGAAACCTTAACCATCAATTAATCAACAAGCTAGTGTTAGAGGATCACTAGGGACACGGTGTTGTTTATATAACCACACAAGTAATAATGTTTCCAAATACAATTATAGCATGGAGAATAAACTTTATCATGAACTTGAAATATGACAAATAACAACTTTATTTATTGCCTCTAGGGCATATTTCCAACAGTCTCCCACTTGCACTAGAGTCAATAATCTAGTTTACATTGGTAAAGGTCTAACACCCATGGACTCCTGGTACTGATCATGTTTTGCTCATGGAAGAGGTTTAGTCAACGGGTCCGCCACATTCAGATCCGTATGTACTTTGTAAATCTTTATGTCACCTTCTTTGACATACTCACGAATGGTGTGAAAGCGGCGCTTGATGTGCTTGGAATTCTTGTGAGACCTTGGCTCTTTGGCGTTCGCTATGGCACCAGTGTTGTCACAGTAGATAGCCATAGGGTCTAACGCGCTAGGAACCACACCAAGTTCAATCATGAACTCTCTCATCCAGACACCTTCCTGTGCTGCTTCAGCAGCAGCCACATACTCCGCTTCAGTTGTAGATGCCGCGATGACGCTCTGCTTCGAGCTTCTCCAGCTCACTGCTGCACCATTCAAAATGAATACATATCCTGATTGAGATTTAGAGTCATCTATGTCTGTGTTGAAGCTAGCATCGACGTAACCCTTTACGACAAGCTCTTCATCACCACCATAGACTAGAAACATGTCCTTAGTCCTCTTCAGGTACTTAAGGATATTCTTAACTGCTGTCCAGTGTTCCACTCCTGGATCACTCTGGTATCTGCTCGTCAAACTAAGAGCATGGGACACATCCGGTCTAGTACACAGCATGGCATACATGATAGAGCCTATGGCCGAGGCATAGGGGATATTACTCATCTTTTCTCTATCTTCTGCCGTAGCCGGACACTGAGCCTTGCTCAATATCTTACCTTGCAACATGGGCAAGAACCCTTTCTTTGACTCATCCATTCTGAACTTCTTCAGAACCTTGTCAAGGTATGTGCTTTGATTAAGTGCTATCAGGCGTTTTGACCTATCTCTATAGATCTTAATGCCTAATATGTAAGCAGCTTCACCAAGGTCTTTCATTGAAAAATTCTTATTCAAATAACCTTTTACACTTTCAAGAAGTTCTATATCATTTTCAATCAATAATATGTCATCCACATATAATACCAGAAATGCTACAGAGCTCCCACTCACTTTCTTGTAAATACAAGCCTCCTTGTAATTTTGGACAAATCCAAAACCTTTGATCACCTCATCAAATCGAAGGTTCCAACTCCGGGATGCTTGCTTCAGTCCATAGATGGAACGCTGAAGTTTGCATACTTTACCAGCATCCTTAGGATCGACAAAATCTTCGGGTTGCACCATGTACAACTCTTCCTCAATGTTACCATTAAGGAACGCAGTTTTGACATCCATCTGCCAAATTTCATAATCGAAAAATGCAGCAATTGCTAGTAGAATCCGAACAGACTTTAGCATCGCTACCGGTGAGAAGGTCTCATCGTAGTCAACTCCTTGAATTTGTCGAAACCCTTTTGCGACAAGTCGAGCTTTATAGACGGTCACATTACCATCAGCGTCTGTTTTCTTCTTAAAGATCCATTTGTTCTCAATGGCCCTCCGACCATCAGGGAGGTCAACCAAAGTCCACACTTGGTTATCATACATGGATCCCATTTCGGATTTCATGGCGTCTAGCCATTTCTTGGAGTCTGGGCCCATCATCGCTTCCTCATAGTTCGCGGGTTCGTCGTTGTCCAACAACAAGACATTCATGACAGGATTACCGTACCATTCAGGAGCGGTACGTGTCCTAGTCGACCTGCGAAGTTCAGTAGCAGTCTCGTTTGAAGTTTCATGATCATCATCATTAGCTTCCTCTCTAGGTGGTGAAGGCTGTACTGGAACATCTTCCGTCGCTGCGCCACTCTCCAATTCGAGAGAAGGTTCATCAACCTCGTTCAGCTCTACTTTCCTCCCACTCACTTCTTTCGAGAGAAACTCCTTCTCAAGAAAGGATCCATTCTTGGCAACAAAGACTTTGCCCTCGGATCTGTGATAGAAGGTATACCCAATTGTTTCTTTAGGGTATCCTATGAAGACACATTTTTCCGCTTTGGTTTCGAGCTTATCAGGCTGTAACTTCTTTACATAAGCATCGCATCCCCAAACTTTAAGAAACGATATCTTAGGCTTTTTACCATACCATAACTCATATGGAGTCGTTTCAACGGATTTTGTTGGAGCCCTATTTAAAGTGAATGCGGCTGTCTCTAATGCATAACCCCAAAACGATAGTGGCAGATCGGTAAGAGACATCATAGACCGCACCATATCCAATAGAGTGCGATTACGACGTTCGGACACACCATTGCGCTGTGGTGTTCCTGCTGGCGTGAGTTGTTGAACAATTCCACACTTCTTCAAATGCATACCAAACTCGTAACTCAAATATTCACCTCCACGATCAGATCGTAGAAACTTAATTTTCTTGTTACGATGATTTTCTACTTCACTCTGAAATTCTTTGAACTTTTCAAATGTTTCAGACTTGTGTTTCATTAAGTAAATATACCCATATCTACTTAAATCATCCGTGAAGGTTAGGAAATAACGATATCCACCGCGCGTAGAAGAACTCATTGGTCCACAAACATCAGTATGTATGATTTCCAACAATTCACTTGCCCGCTCCATTGTTCCAGAGAACGGGGTTCTAGTCATCTTGCCCATAAGGCATGGTTCACATGTATCAAATGATTCAAAGTCAAGTGATTCCAGAAGTCCATTAGAATGAAGCTTCTTCATGCGATCTACACCAATATGACCTAAACGGCAGTGCCACAAGTATGTGGTATTATCACTATTTACTTTGCATCTTTTGGCATCAATATTATGAACATGTGTGTCACTACAATCGAGATTTAACAAGAATAAACCATTCACAATGGGTGCATGACCATAAAAGATATTACTCATATAAATAGAACAACCATTATTCTCAGACTTAAATGAATAACCGTCTCGCAATAAACAAGATCCAGATATAATGTTCATGCTTAACGCAAGCACCAAATAACAATTATTGAGGTTTAAAACTAATCCCGAAGGTAGACGTAGAGGGAGCATGCCGACGGCGATCACATCAACCTTGGAGCCATTTCCAACGCACATCGTCACCTCATCCCTTGCTAGTCTTCGTTTATTCTGCAGCTCCTGTTTCGAGTTACAAATATTAGCAACCAAACCAATATCAAATACCCAGGCACTACTACGAGTACTAGTAAGGTAAACATCAATAACATGTATATCTAATATACCTTTCTTCTTGATGTTGCCAGCCTTCAAATCTGCCAAGTACTTGGGGCAGTTACGCTTCCAGTGGCCACTCTCCTTGCAATGGAAGCACTCAGTGTCAGGTTTAGGGCCAGCCTTGGATTTCTTCGCGGGAGTGGCAACTTTCTTGCCACCCTTCTTGAAGTTTCCCTTCTTGCCCTTCTTCTTGAAACTGGTGGTCTTATTGACCATCAACACTTGATGTTCCTTCTTGATTTCCACCTCAGCAGCTTTCAGCATCGTGAACAGTTCGGGAAGCGTCTTCTGCATGCCTTGCATATTATAGTTCATCACAAAGCTCTTGTAGCTTGGTGGCAGTGACTGGAGAACCCTGTCAATCCCCAACTGATTGGGAATGACTACACCCAACTGACTTAGGCGATCGGCGTACCCAGACATTTTGAGTACGTGCTCACTGACGGAGCTGTTCTCCTCCATCTTACAGTTAAAGAACTTCTCAGAGGCTTCATAGCTCTCCACACGGGCATGAGTCTGAAATATCACTTTCAGTTCCTCAATCATCTCATATGCCCCGTGTTTCTCAAAACGTTTTTGGAGATCAGGTTCTAAACCGTACAGAATGGCGCACTGAACTATCGTGTGGTCATCTTTGCGAGATTGATAGACATTCCTGACATCCTCAGGAGCGTCATTAGCAGGGGCCTGACCCAGCGTTGCATCAAGGACATAAGCCTTCTGTGCAGCAGTGAGGATGATCCTCAGATTGCGGTACCAGTCCGCGAAGTTGCTTCCATTGGATTTCAGTTTCTCTTTCTCTAGGAACGCATTACAATTGAGCGACGGAGCTACGGGGCAAGCCATTGATCTACAACATATTTGCAAAGGCATTTAGACTATGTTCATGATAATTAGTTCAAATTAATCAAATTACTAATGAACTCCCACTAAACTCAACATCCCTCAAGTTGTTTAGTGATACATGATCCAAATCCACTATCCCAAGTCCGATCATCACGTGAGATGGGGTAATTTCAATGGTGAACATCAACATGTTGATCATATCATCCATATGACTCATGTTTAACCTTTCGGTTCGATGTGTTCCGAGGCCATGTCTGTACATGCTAGGCTCGTCAAGCTAACCAAAATATTTCCGCATGTGTAAAACTGGCTTACACCCGTTGTATGTGAGCGTAGAGTTTATCACACCCGATCATCACGAGGTGCTTCAAAACGACGAACTTTCGCAACGGTGCATACTAAGGGAGAACACATTTTATCTTGATATTAGTGTGAGGGATCATCTTATAATGCTACCGCCGTACTAAGCAAAATAAGATGCATAAAAAGGATAAACATCACATGCAAGAATAATGTGACATGGTATAGCCTTTTCTTCTTTTGCGCCTTTGATCTCCATCTCCAACGCACCGGCACGATCTCCATCATCACCAGCATGACGCCTAACTCCTTGGGCGTCGCACATGATAGTCACCACCACGTGTTGCAACTACAACTGTTGCTACCACTAGCGATAAAGTAATGCAATTACATGGCGTTTGGAGTTGACACGCAGGTCATACAATAAATATTAAAGACAACCATGTGGCTCCTGCCGGTTGCCGTACTCATCGACACGCAAGCCGTGAAATATTACAAAACATGATCATCTCATACATCACATATATCACATCACATCTTGGCTATACCACATCACATGCCCCCTGCAAAAACAAGTTAGACGCCTCTACTTATTGTTTGTAAGTTTTACGTGGCTTCTAGGGGTTGTATACAAGAACCGTTCTTACCTACGCAAAGCCACAACGTGGATTCAATTATTGCTATAAATTTTTCCAAGCCTCCCGTTGCAAATTAGATTTCACTATAGCAAGAGAGACAGACACCTGCCAGCTGCTTATGCAATACAAGTTGCATGTCGAGCGCAGAACCGGTCTCATGTGCGAGGACATGTAAAGTTGGTCCGGGCCGCTTCATCTTGCTATCCCGCAAATCCAAAGTGCACGAAAAGAGGTAGCAACAAGAGAATCAACGCCCACAATCCAATTGTGTTCTACTCGTACAAAGCATCTACGCATAGATCTAGCTCTGATACCACTGATGGGATTCGTAGCATAGAAAATAAAAATTTTCCTACGAGATACAAACGAAAACCTAGATCCAATCTAGAAAACCAAAATCCAATCTAGAAGAAACTTGCAACGAGAGACAGATCATATTTACATACCCTCGACGAACACGTCAACGCAGCGGAGAATTTGACCGTTGTCGATGAAGCCCGCAGCCTCCCGCAGCTAGGTTATACCTCCCAGCCGCGAGAGGGATCTTCTCGTGTTCCAATCCGATCAAGCACCGCAACGAGCGGCACCTCCGAGATGTGCACACGTACGGCTCGATGACGTCTCCTCCTTCTTGATCCAGCAAGGTGAGGTGGAGAGGTAGATGAGATCTCCAGCAGCACGACGGTGTGGCGGTGGATGTGGTGGAGAAATTCCTGCAGGGCTTCGCCTAAGCAGCTGCGGGAGAGGAGTAGATGGGAGAGAGGGAGGGGCTGGCGGCGAGGGATCAAGGGGGGCTGCGCCCAGCCCTCCCCCCCTTTATATAGGCTCGGTACTGTTCACGTGAACAGTACGTGAACAGTAACTTGCCTCCCAAGTTCCCCTTTTTCCTTTATCTTATCTCTCCTATTTTTAAGGGATATCGATCTTATCCATCTAGGAAGGGGGGTTACTGTTCATGCGACACTATTCACGTGTGTACTGTTCATGCAGTACCCTTGGTCCATGTGGACCCCTCCGGGATAAGTGGGCCCTACTCTAGAACCCTCCGGAACCTTCTAGAACTTCTCCGGAACTCTGCCGGAAAAATCCCGAACCTTTTCGAAACCCTAAAAATACTTTCCCATATATGAAATTGTATCTCCGGACCATTCCGGAGCTCCTCGTGACGTCCTGGATCCCATCCGAGACTCCGAACAAAATTTCGGTCTCACCATATTAATATCTCATTCTCTACCCTAGCATCAACGAACCTTAAGTGTGTGACCCTACGGGTTCGGGAATATGCGGACATGATCGAGACACCTCTCCGATCAATAATCAATAGCGGGACCATGGATGTCCATATTGATTCCCACATATTCAACGAATATCATTTATCGGTTGAACCACGATGTCGAATGTTCCATTCCTTTGTCTCACGATATTTTACTTGCCCGAGATTTGATCGTCGGTATCACCATACCTAGTTCAATCTCGTTTCCTGGTAAGTACTCTTTACTCGTTCCGTAATACAACATCCTCTGTGACTAACTCCTTAGTCCCTTGCTTGCAAGCGATATCGAATGTGCATTACCGAGTGGGCCCAGAGAATATCTCTCCGTCACGTGGATGGACAAATCCCACTCTTGATACATGCAACCCAACAAGTACTTTTCGAGATACCTGAAAGACACCTTTATAATCACCCTGTTACGGCGTGATGGTTGATGCCCTCAAAGCATTCTTCCGGTACTAGGGAGTGGCATTATCTCATGGTCGAAGGACTAGAACATTTAACATATGATAGCTGAAGCAAATAAAACTTAGTGACACGATCAAATTGCTACGCTCAACTTGGGTCTATCCATCACATCATTCTCCTAATGATATGACCTTGTTATTAATTAACAACTCATGTTCATGGTTAGGAAACCTTAACCATCAATTAATCAACAAGCTAGTGTTAGAGGATCACTAGGGACACGGTGTTGTTTATATAACCACACAAGTAATAATGTTTCCAAATATAATTATAGCATGGAGAATAAACTTTATCATGAACTTGAAATATGACAAATAACAACTTTATTTATTGCCTCTAGGGCATATTTCCAACAACGACCTCGGGCCAGTGGAGTCCAGCTGACTCGAGCTCCAACAGAGCTCAGCAGAGGCCGGCAGACTCGAGCGGGGTCGCGTGGGCTCGCTGACGACCTCGGGCCAGTGGAGTCCAGCGGACTCGAGCTCCAACAGAGCTCAGCAGAGGCCGACAGAAGTAAAAGAAAGAAAAAGAAGAAGGGCTCGCCGTCGATCCGGCCTGCGCACCAACCCCTCGGGATTAGTGTGCCGGCTCGGACGGGCGCTGTTCAACTGCCCCAACCGGCACGGGGCTACTGTTGGAGGAGGGTTTCTGCACTATCCCTAATCGACGCTGTTCAGGATTGTGCAACGCTGTCAAGGTTCTCATCGATGCTCTCCACCCGCGTTCATCCGCACGTCGTGCGCCCGTCGACCGCACGTCATCCGCCTGCCGTCCGCACGTCGTCCGCCCACCGTCCGCACGTCGTTCGCCCGCGCGTCAGGGCTGTCTCCAACGAGCCCTCTCGCCGCGTCAGGGCTATCCCCGACGAGTCCTCCCGTGAAGCCACTACGTTCTCCCGAAGATTCTCCTAAAAGATGCCTGGGAATATTCCCCTAAGATTCCTTGAGGGTAGGGAAATGACCGTCATGCCCTTGTAATAGTCCCGTATTTCAGGGGTAAAATTGTAATCTTCCATTTTTCCCTCCCTCAAGCCCTATAAATACCCCCTAGGGGGTAGTGGGAGGGGGACCTCGATTCATTTTGTAAGCTCTCAATTCCACATTTCAACACGAATACTCAGTTACGTCGACGACGACTTGACGCATCGTTTTGACTCTCGCTCGTTATCCCCAAGCACGCTCGGAGGTCGTCGTAACCGACCGGGGGGCCACAAATCTACTGTCTAGGCTTATACCTACGACAAGTTGTATATGTAAAGGCTTAGAATTTCAAAAATATAATGAAAAAATTGAATGTGATGATATGTTGAACCTTGTTTAGTTGCATTTAAAAAAGTACGAGAATTTTTTTAAAGTATAGGAATTTTTTTAAAGGGTTAGTTGTTTACTATAATTATCATAGAAAAAAAGAAAATTTCCATGAGTTTGAACTCAATGAAAATTTCTCTTTAAAATTACATATAAAATAATCTATAAAAAAATTCTATAATTTTTAATCCTACAAATCAAACAAGTTTTATTAAAAAAATTTAAAAATATAATTTCCTAAAACAATTTTGGATCAAAGAGGGGCTAAGATATGGAGGTGGTGCTTCTGATTTAATATACCACAGCAGCGGCTCAGCTGTCACCTGTATTTGCATTAGTGGCGGGCTACAGCAAAACAGTGCGGCCCAGTGGCTTCTCCGTTACGAGCAACATCTATTATCTATTACTATTTATAATAATAGAGTTATAGTAATGGTTCATCTACACTCTCTTTTCTCCTTTCCTTCTCTTTTTTTTGTTAGATCCCTATAAACAGAAATCTAATTCACAACTAAACAATCTCAAATGAATGATGATTATCTTATCCATAAAAACAACCTACCGTCTCATTCAATTTGACATAGCTAAAAACATCTCAACCGAACCATCTTTTTGTTACGACTGTGATCAATAATTAAACATATAAATAACAAACAAAACACCCACATCTGCGTCATATCTATGCATTGCTGATTATTTGGTGAACCTGTTATTTTTGTTGTAAAGAACCTTAACTCACCACATCCATGCATTGCAAACAACAAACAAAACAAATAAGTCATCATAGCTATAAAATCTTAACTGAACCACAACCACCACCAAAATAAATGTGATTATCTTAACACTAAAACAAACTACTCGCCACATCCATGCATTGCAAATAAATATTCGCCACATCTGCATTGCAAATAACAAAGAACAGTCTACTTACCCTCCTTGACAGCGCTGCCCCATTCCCTGTCTTCATAATCCTCTAGTGAAAACAACATGCCACTACTCTCCCTCGTCGATGGCGCTGCCTCATCTCTAGTGAAGATGATGTGCCACTACTCCCCCTCGTCAACGACGCTGCATCACCTCCAGTGAAGATGACGTGACCCACTACTCCAATAAAGAGACTACATTATCACGAAGCCTCCCCTGATTTGAGTTCCACATGTAAATGTATATATATTTATGCGGCTCTACATAATGTGCAGAAGCTAAGTAAAGAGCCGTCCTACATTATTGTAGTTAGAATGTCTATATAACAAAAACTATAGTTTCACATGTCTGTCACTATAATGCAATGGCTCTACAATATAAGAGTTAGTGGTGGTGGTTCATCCACACCCATCCTCACAGATGCTATGGTTCCTATATGTGGATCTTCTAACTAAAATTTAAAATGCACCTTATAGTCATGTGATTTGGATAATATTAACATTAAAAAACTAATCCTTGATTCTCTCAACAACAAAACAAACTCTCCAAAACTATGGTTGTTACATGTGGACCTTCAAATCAAAACTCTAACTAACTCACACAAATCTCTCTTCTCTAAATGCACCCTATAATCATGTGATTTGGATAAGATTAACATTAAAAAACTAATCCCTCATTCTCTCAACAACAAAACTAACTCTCCAAAATTATGGTTCTTAGATGTGGACCTTTCAAAACTCTAACTAACCCTAACTAACTCGCACAAATCTCTCTTCTCTAACTAAACCCTAACTAACTCACATAAATCTCTCTTTTTTAATCTCTTCTCTAACTAACTCCTAATCAAACTCAATTTCAAAAAATAAACCTATCCTAACCCTTGCCACGCCGCCACCCAGCCGAGCCGCCAAGGAGAGGAAGAGGAGCTCGTTTGGGGGAAAAGGGAATGGAATGAGGGGAAGGAGGAGGAGGAGAAGAGGGACGAGAAGGAAGAAGAAGAAGAGGGGAGAAAGAAGCCGCCGCTGCCACCACCGCCATGCGCCACCGTCGAGGTGCCTCCCCTCCTAGCCGGGCAGCCCTAGCCACCGGCCAAGGGCAAGAAGAGGAGATCATCTAGAGGAAGGAGAAGAGAAGGGTAGTGAAGGAGGGGAAGTAGGAGAAGGAGAAGAGGAAGGAGAAGGAAGAAGGGAAATTTTGGGATTTTGGTCAAATTTGACATGTCAACTTCAATGTTCATGCTCCAAAGGGATTCTCTAATTAGTCCTTATATGAGAATTGATGGACGAAATTGGAAGAAATCGTGCACGTATTTGATCTAGGGTTTTGATATTCAAAATATAGAGCTTAATTAGAAAACTGCGACCAAACTATGCCAAATTTTGAATTGACACAATTGAGGAAGTTTTAGGCTTCGTCATAAGCTTTCCAACAGTACCGAGTTTGCTCAAATGGGAGTTGTGGTTTAAAAGTTCTGGCCATAAATTTGTTACTGTTATGCTGTTTTTCTGGGGCTGATATTTGTTGAACTTGATTAAGTGATATTAATGGTATAATTAAAATATGGACTCAACAACAAAATTGTTGAAAATTTTCCATAGATATCCATAGAGTATTCGTTTAACTGATTTAGATATATGGAATTAAAGATACAAAAATAATAGTTAGAGATTGGAAAAGGTAAGTGACCCAGATTTTGTTGAGATGCTCGATTTAGAGTTTTATTGAGAGACGCAGGTATAGCTATAGCTCTACCAGCGGTAGCACATGGTGGTGGCAGTGTGGAGAGGGGTGGCAGTGGCTTGGAGGGAGGGTGAGGTGAGAGAAGAGGAGAGAGAGAGCACGGGTTGGGGTGGTTTTTTTTCGAAATTGAGTAGGATTATGAGATAAGTGAAATCCAACAGTTTATATTGATCGGGCTCTCAAAAATTCGGTCGAACTCTGATTTGAATAAATTTGTAGTCTATCTTGACCAATTTGACTAGACAAAACATAACTACGGTCTCGAAATCTTCCATTCAACGCACGGTTTAAAAAGTCAAAATTATCCATTCATCCTGGGTTTTCGGTCAACCTTGATTTTTAATAACTCTGACCTTTTTTTAACTAATTCCGGAGTGCTATAGCTAGAGGCGATGGAAAACGTGACGGTGATCCATGGAAGTTGGAGAAGACACGTATATAACGGTGGAGTGACGAGGATTAGATTAGGATGATGGCAGAGTGAAGAAATGATAAAGTCAGAGACAAAGCTAAGGGGATGACGACGAAAGAGGAAGAGAGAAACATAGGTGATCACTAGAGAAGGAAGGAAATGAGAGAAATACAGTGACGATTGTTGTGAAAAACCACACGCGTGTCACTTTTAACACACCTGTTCACCAAATAGAGCGAACCTTTTATTAATGTTTTTAGACATTTCTCTTTTGTTCCGTTGCAACGCACGGGTACCATACTAGTATCCATTAATGTAGGGCCTCCTTGTGTAGAATTCACTTGAGACACAAGAGGCAAGTCTACGCAAAGAAATTTTCCCATTTACACGGCGTGGTAGCAGCCAACCCAAGTTACTCAAGTCCAACCGATGTGTCGCAGGACGAATGGGTCAGTGGCATCGCCTCGGGTATGGATATATCAGGTTGGCCGTGCCCGATTGGTGCCGGCTAGTAGTGGCAAGGTAAGTGGTAACCCAGCGTGCAATCTCGGGACGCAGATTAAGGATCTGTTTGGTTGGACTATAGCTGTTGGTAAAACTGTTGTTGGCTGATTGTTTGGAAAAGCTGTTGTGGCTGCAGGAAAGTGAATACACGACTTTTGGTTGATCCAAACCATTTATAGCATTTTAGAAAATGAGCACGAAAGCTTCCGCATATTGCAAAAAGCCGATAGAAGACAGCTTTTCCAAACAGCTAAATTTGCACTGCAAAGCTCATAGTTACCATTGACAAAAGCTACTAAAAAAACTAACCGTTTATTGAACTACAATTTTTTCAGTAGAAAACTGCTGAAAAGCCTAACCAGCACGCTCTAATTACGCAGGCAGATGTGGGGCGCGATGCCAAGAATCTGTACGTCAGCACGTGGGTCGTTTCCTGTTGTCTGGTTCCAGCTTAGAAGCGGCCCAACCCAGCTAAGCAACAAAAATGCCAAAACTGATCCGAAAGATCCTCCTACTATCAGCGCTAGCGCCCAGCGGGCTGCCCAGCCTGCTCTTACATTGGCCGGCCGGGCTGCTGCGATCGTGCCGGCTGTACCAACCGTACCGTTCGTTACAGACTCCAGGAGAGTAATCAAGGGAATGCCCTAGGGAGCCAATATACATCGCTTCGGCGAGGGCTGCGCGAGCGTCGCTCAGGCTAGGCCCTGGGGAGCCACTATTCTTTCTTTGCGTTTTTTTCCCATGCACTACTGCCCAGCTTCGCAAGTTTTCTTTTTCTCCCTGCGTGTTCTTGCCTATGTTTGGTTACTCCATTTGTAGCATTCGCCTCTCTTCTTTTTTTCCTTTGCTTGATTCCTTCAACTTTCTAATTTTTGGAAATTAATCTATAGCAGTTTGGTGCGTGGATTTGCTTCTTACCTACGGATATAGTTTGTACGTGCTTATCTTTTGGGAATTCAAGGAATTTGTTCTTGTAGTCAAATAAAATGTTCATGTAGATCGTAAAAAGTGTCCCAAAAAGCCCAACAAGACATTAGGGAGAATATGTTCCTATAGTTTGTACAGTTTATTCATTATTGCAAATAAAAGTGTTCCTATAGTTCGTAAAATATGTTTCACTACTATGACATAGAAAATGTTATATTAATACTTACACATTGTTCCATAAGAAAAATATTTCAATGTTTACGACGTAGAAAGGTGCTCCATAAATTCTTAATTTTATGTTTGGAATAAGAACAAAAAAAATGACCACGGGAAACAGGGAAAATGTCAACTCGGAACAATATAGTTACTTAACTGGAACAATATTTGGTTTTATTCCTTTTTTTGGAACATTATCGGTGAAATAGAGAAAAGATCACGTCGTAGCCAAAAAAAAGTGAGTTGAACATTATTGGTAGAGAAAAAATTTCTACATGGAACATTATTAATTAGTTGAATATATCGAAGATGTATTTGGGAAAATTGACACGAGGAACAAGAAAACATGTACTGCATCATGTACCAACAAAATACAAAGTGATGAAAAGGAAAAGGAGAGAAAGAAATAAGAAAAGAAAATAGAAAAGTAAAGGCAACAACAGACAAGAATACTCACCGTGAATGTGCCGTGGGCTGCTGCTTCACCTCGGGCAGAATAGGAGGGGGCGGGCGCGCCGCTCGGCTGTTGGGCCGTGCATGAGCGACGCGTGCTTCTACGTCGCTGCCGCGATACATATGAAAAGCGAACGCCCTGTCCAATGGGACGCGGGCTGTGAGCGTACGCGCGATTGGGACACGAAAACGGCCCAGATGTTCTACTACCTTGCGCCGCGGTCCCATGGCACGCAGTGAACGTATCCGTACTCGCGTTTAATTCCAAAATCTTGTACCAAGTCCGTATACTTACTACACCAGATCGCCGCACGCTTCGAATATAGTCCACGTCCATTTTCATCCCTGCTACCTGCTGGATGGAAATTCTACCACCAAACGAACTATTCAGAATGATCCGTAAGGCCCTGACGCTGGTCTTAGTCTAGCAAACGAAAAAGATCTACAGTAGCACTAGTCACTTGGTAGGGTCATTTGGTAAGTTGGGATCCGACGACAAGTTTGACATATCAATAAGAAACGGAGATACGTTGTGAGTTGCTTGCGAGGTAGTGATGGCGTGACGCCGTGACGGTGATGCCAAAAATAGCTGCAGTAAGCAAATGTCGCGTTTATATTAGAGAACAAAAGGAGAATAAATGTAGCATTGGAGAGCAAAAGGACAACAATTCTGAACTCAGAGATTAGACTCCACACACCAGTGTTGGCAGTGATCCGATAAAGTAGAGGTGGCACGAGTAGACGACTATAGGAAAAGCGCGAATGTGAATTATGTGCAGCGCGTTGCGTAAACATTGGAAATCCAGACCGTTGATCTATATTCTAAGATTTATGCCAGTGATAGAACATCATGTGAGAAATATCTACCTATCTTCTCTCTTCTTACACCTATACATTCATTTATATCTGATTCCGAAATTTGAAATCTTAAAAAGTTTCGAGCCGGACGTCTGATTTATTATCGATTTGAATCTTTGTGTTTCTGACAAAAGGATCTTCAAAACAAGACCGATATTGAATGTATTTTGACAAATTTTGAAACATAGTGAAACTCTAAAAATTGTAATAGTTGGTTTGAGTTGTTTCATGTCGATTTCAACACATGGTCCATATAAATAGATGTTTCACACATGCTTCATCGTGTTTTCCAATGACCCATAGAAGTTTCATCATATTCTGTAGATGCTTAAAAAATTAATACAAATTCACTTACATGTGTACACGTAATGTTTCATATGTATCATCTATTTACCACGTGTTGAAATTGATATGAAACAAGTATATATATGGCCATGTGTGGTGAAAATAAGTATTGATATGAAACAAGTATATATAGGATAAAAAATTAATATTTGGTCAAAAATATTTTATTTGGCTTCTGAATATTAAAATATGCATTCTTGAATTTTTCTAGATTTTTTTAAGTTGCTTTTGTTTTTTTTTAGCTTGTTTGAATTTATTGCATTTTCTGTCATTCAAAATTTATTTTTTTCCTGAAATTCCGAATGGGCTAAAGCCTATTTTCCTTCTCCCCACCTGGCTGCCTTCACCTCCACTTGAATGGGCCGGTCCTTTTTTTTATTTCTCTTTTTCTCCTAGGTTGAAATTCTCTCTAAAGTCTAGATGGGTTGAATATGATATCTGATGGGCTGATGGCCCATATGATTTCGGTAATTTAGAATTGAATTATCCGAAAATTCCGATTCCGTTTCCGTTTCCGATGGAAACAACGGTTCCGTTTTCGATTTCGATTCCGACAAAAAATTTCTGATTCCGTTTTCATTCCGAAAGTTTTCGAAAATTTCCGTTTCCGACGCTCTCTGTTTCCGTTTTGCTCCGGAATTCCGGAAAAATTCCGATCCGTTTTCACCCCTAGTCGGCACCCCTTATGTTTATATGATGGATCGCAACAACCCTGTTGTTTGCTGTCCCGGAACGCTGAAGTTAATTTCACTATTTTCAACCACATGCATGCCTCACTCTCATCCCCTTCCCTGGATGCACCTTGCTGTCTTGCCCAATGCCACGCCCCTAACCTGGGAGACCCCTCCACCCCTCCCCCTACCCCCCAGCAGTCCGGCCTCAACCACTCAACAAAGCGTGACGCAGCCCGTGAGTTTGTCCTATCGTCTCGTGCAACCATTGTTTGTCTTCAAGAAATAAAACTCCAGTCCATGGATTGCACGACCATTCTCCAAACGCTTGGCCTTGATTTTGTTAGCAACTTCTGCTTCTTGCCTGCCATTTACTCCTATTGTGGCATCTTGCTTGCTTGCAGTGGCTCCTACTTCCAGCATTCCGATGTCGTCATCCATAGCTACTCGATTTGTGCTTTCATCACGATGTGTGATGACGGTTCAAAGTGGTCAATCCCTAGAGTCTATGGCCCTCAATTGGATGCAGACAAACTGCTCTTCCTCTAGGAAATTAGGTTGGTTTTTCCCGAATGGCTCATGCTTGACGATTTCAATCTTATCTACCAAGTGGCGGACAAAAACAATGCAAACGTCAATCAATATATCATGGTTTCCTTCCGAACTATGCTTCAGGATCTTAGCCTCGAGGAGATTCATCTCAATGGCCGGAAGTATACTTGGAGGAATGAGCAGGACGACCCGACGCTCACACGCATTGATCACATGTTTTGCTCGGTTAGGTGGGAGATCAGCTTTCCTAGCTGCTTTCTAAACTCCCTTCCAATAGCGATTGCAAATCACTCCCTGCTCCTGCTTGAATGCCAGCATTATCCTCCACCAAATCGAAATTCCATATTTGAAAATTATTGGACCAAGCTTCCCTGCTTTCATGGAGTTACTCCAGGAAACCTAGGCTAAACCAGTCCGAGCCACTAACCCAATCCGCCATTTCCACATCAAGCTATCGTGGACCGCTAGGGCTCTTAAGTGTTGAGATGCTCTTCCATTGGAAACGTCCGCTCCTAGGTGGCGGTAGCAAAAAAAGATCATCCTTCATCTTGACATGGCCCAAGAATCATGGTCCCTCTCCCCGGTGGAGCTACAGCTTCGTAAGGACCTGTGCCTTCGCTACCTTGGTCTCACTGCGGTCCACGAAATCAAGCTCAAGTAACGCTCGCACCTCTCTTGGATTGAACTGGAGGACTCCAATACGAAATTCTTCCAAATCTGCGCGGGCTCCCGTATATGAAAGAACTTCATCCAGAGCCTTTAGACGGCAACCGGGCTAGTAATCACCAAGGAGGCCACAGAGGAGGCCGTCCTTGACCATTTTCTCAACCTCCTAGGCAATAATGAGCTCCGTTGTCGTCGCCTCAACTGGGAGATGCTGATAGGCCTGATCGACATGTCCCACCTCGAGGGCCCCTTTTGGCATTGACGAGATTTGGGACACGGTCTTTGGCATGCCATCTGATCGTGCTTCCGAGCCGAACGGCTTCAATGGCGTCTTTGACAAGCTCTATTGTGACATCATCAAGGAGGGCCTTGCTGCCGTGTTCAACAATCTTCATGGCCTCTGCAGTGAGGGTTTCACTTTGTCCAACACCTCACACATTGTACTCATCTCAAAAGGCGGCAACCCAGCGGGTGTTGGTGACTTTAGACCTGTTAGCCTCATGCACGGTGTCACGAAAATCTTCTTCAAGATCCTAGTTAATCATCTGGCCCCGTGCCTCAACTCCTTGATTTGGCCCTACTAAAGTGCTTTCACAAAATTCCACTACATCCAAGACAACTTCATGTACACTCAGAACATAATCCGAGCATGGCACCGTGCCAAAATCCCCTCCATCTTCCTCAAACTCAACATTGCCAAAGCTTTTGACTCACTAAACTAGGGGGTATATCTTTGATGTCCTCCACGCCCTCGGTTTCGGCGATCGGTGGGGAGACTGGATTGCGCTCCTTGAGGAGACCTATGAGGGGTGTCCATCAGGGAGACCTTATCCTGGCTATTGATCCCCTCTAGTGCATCCTTGAGATCGCCACTCAGCGGGGCATCCTCTCTCCTATTATGTCTAGCGCTACAAAGATGCGCACCTTGCTTTGTGTTGATGACACGGCCATTTTCCTCAACTCGACCCCAGTCGAATTCCTCGCCCTGAAGCGGATACGCGTGATGTTTAGCCAAGTCACTGGGCTGATCACAGACTTTTCCAAGATTACCATTCACCTAATTCGCTGCGAGAACCTTGACGTGAGAGGTGTTGCTTCACCTCCCGGGCTCCCAAGGGTCATTCCTTACCGTTACATTGGCCTCCCTCTGCACATCAATAAGCTTAAGAGGCTGCACGTGCAACCCTCGTCGATAAAATAAGCGCCAGATTGATCAATCAATAAGGACCGCCGTCACATTTTTAGCGGAATTGCCTGCACCATCATGTGGTGTCTATGGAAAAAGCGCAAATGCCGCGTCTTCCAGGGGAAGGCCTGTGAAACGATAGGCTAAGATAGATAGATACGTTTAACTCTTTCCGTGCATACCACGCATTGTATCTATCTCTATCCATCTCCTCTTAGTTGTTGTAACAACCGTGTAATCCTACCGGCCATTATGAGCCTGCCATATATAGAGAGGAAGCCCGGCTCCAGGGAGAGTACGAGGCAATCCCAACCAATCTCTCAATTTCACAAGGCCTCCTCTGCTCTGCAGGTCGCGATGCTCGCTAAGGAGGTGATTGACCTCGGGCTTTTGGCCTTCGAGCAGCCGTGAATGTCTTCTTTTTTTTTCCGCGGCCTTGTCCACGGCCTTTTTCTCTTTTCCCTTTCCACCAATTTTTTTTTCGTTGTTTTCGTTGACGAGACCTGAACAAAGCAATATCTACTTTGCACGTGACCAGGACAGAGGCCATGCATAAACAACGGTAGATCTAAAGCGCGCCAACCTGGAACGCCTAAGCAAGAAAACATCCTTAATTAGCTAATTTCGGGGCCAATCAAAACACACCGTACTCCTAATGCCGTTGTCAGTGTTATTTTCTAATCCAATCTCCACAGCGAGGCTTGCATGTGGCTATCAAGGAAAAAAGTAGCTGAACTCAACCAAATTAGCCGCTCTTCATTAATCGTGCTGTCTTTTAAGCATTATTGGACTTGTTTATTCATTACAGCCGTTGTGGGGTTCGCAAGCACGTCGAGCCAGCAGTTTTTAATCGTGCTGTTTTTTGTTATTTCGTAAGAAAAACAACATTTGTTTGCCTTCAAGGTGTTCTGCAACTAAGTTCCGGATCCTGAGTCCTGAATACTACCCAATTCGAAAGCACAATATATCAAGCTTCAGCTGATCAAATAACTATGCTCACCAGTCACCCCAAATACTACGGAAGCAAAATCACTCGCATCAGTGACAAGCCTATAATTTCTCTCTTGCATTAGTTGCTCAGGACGTACTGCGTTCTAAATTCAAGTTCGCAACAGCAATGCCTTTTATTTATGAGTTACAGCTAGCTAGCGAATTAAGAACACGGCCAAACTTTTTAGGTTCACTACGCCGTATTTGACAATTCTTATTGTCTTCAGTAGGTTTGTTAAGATGTCACACACAACACCTAATCTGCATCATTTTCATGCGTTCCTTTCTTATGACTTTCATGTTCGTGGCTCGCTGATCACAAAATTCTTTTTAAAGTGAAAATCATCACATAAAGCTTGCTTTCATCATTCACACGGCTAATGGTTGTTTCCTGTTGTTTGCTCTTCTTTCTCGTGCTTAAAAACAGAAATATATTAAGCAGACAAGCAGGAAAAATCTTCGCTTCAGAACACAGAAAAATGCAAATCTACAAAGGGAAAAGAGGCAGCATCTTCAGTAATATAACCAAAATTAATGAGATAGAGTATTAGAACAGGTATATCACCCTTTAAGATCGCGATGCTCTAGTGTCGTTTTGTATGCGGAAAGTTTAGCTGATCACACCTTTACGCTATGCACCGATGAAACGAAACAACAGATCACACACCGGAAAGAGTTGGAAGCACAACTGCTGTGAAAAAGGAATCTAGCTTTGCTTGTCGAGAACGCTTTCTGGTGGCCTTCAGTTTGGGATGCTCTTATTGGGACGATGAATATAATTTGAGCATTTCGTTTGCTAATAGCAATTGATCTTTGTAAATCCACTTGCATTTTTTTTAAGAAATATAATGGGTGATCGGTCACGTGTTAGTCTTATCACGCGACTGATCGTGCTTCGTCAGATCAGGAGGAGGGAGGAGGAAGGAGGAAGAGAAAAGAGAAGGAAGGAGAAGTGGGAGGAGGAGAAAAAAGGGCGAGGCGATGACGACTGGCAACTGTCATCACAGGCTCACCCGGGCCAGACAGGTAAAACCAGCACTCTCCGAGCTTAGAGGAGAGCCCGTGCGTTTATATTGGAGGAGGAGGTGGGAAGAGAATGGAGGGAGACGATGGTGAGGATGGGACTGTGGAGGAATCGCTTGATAGGGTTATCGTAGGACCGGTCGCTCCCAAATCACGTCTTTTTTTTATGGGAAAAAACCCACTTGCATATGTTCACATGCATTTGTACCGTAATTGGGGCTGTACTTCTGTAGCGATACCTATTTAATTGAAGGTGGTTGGAGGAGATTAGTTTACTACGACGTCAACAAACTTAATCGCTTGTCCTCCACCAATCATCTAACAAAGTGTGTCTATCTCGAAAATTAGATCTAGTAGTGAGATAAGCCTAATAAAATTACCCACTCATTGTACCACACCTGATACGCGCGATCTACAAGGCAAGAATGTGATTAGAAGTACTACTACCCATATCACTGGGTGCTCCAAGAGGATGATGCCATGACATCACAAAATTTTCTACCTAATCCGAAATCTTAAACTAATCACCTTACACTGCAGACATTCCTCTTCTACCTACCCTAACACACTAATCACTACTAATTTTTACAATCAACACCACCAGCCAAGCTAAAACATAATCTTGCGGTCCAATCTCGATCCGACGGCCGACAACAACGCGGAGGTCTTCTCCTGGAGCACGCGCACCACGTCCGCCATGGACGGCCTGAGCCCGGGGCTGTCGCTGACGCACTGCATCGCGAGCTCCGCGATCACGGCCGCTTCAGCGCCGTCGTGCAGGCAACCAAGCCTCCGGTCCACCATGTCGGCCACCTTGCCCTCCCGTACCGTGGGTCCCACCTCCGCTGTGAGGCGGCGCCCGGTCTCGCGGCAGACGGCCTCCCTCCCGGTGACGAGCTCGAGCAGCAGAACGCCGAAGCTGTACACGTCGCTCTTCTTGGTGGCCACGCCAGAGCGGAGGAGCTGGGGGTCTACGTACCCTGGGGAGCCCATGATGGCGCGCCCCGACTGCCTGACCCCAGCCGTGGCCGAGACGCCGGCGTGCGCGAAGCCGAAGTCGCAGAGCTTGGCGTCCATGTTACCGTCGAGGAGGACGTTTGACGCCTTGATGTCCCCGTGGATGACCGCCGGTTGGCGGCTCTCGTGGAGGTACTCCAGTGCCGTCGCCACCTGGAATGCGATCGCCACTCGTCGCGCCCACGGCAGCAACGCGGCCGCATCCACGTCATCGCCGCCGTGGAGCCTTTCGTGGAGGTCACCATTCGGCGCGTACTCGAAGACCAGCACACCTTCATCTCGTTCGTCGCAGTAGCCGAGGAGGCGGACGATGTGCGGGTGGCGGAGAGAGAGGAGCACGTCGAGCTCCTGGCGGAAGGCGCGGTGGAGGCGCTCGCTGCTGCAGTGGACCTTGACGGCGCCGAGGCGGGAGGAGGACAGCGAGGCGAGGTACACCGTGCTGAACCCGCCGTGGCCGATCACCCGGGACGAGAAGCCCCCCGTGGCGGACTCCACCTCCGCCCACGCCAGCTGCCTCGCCGCCGCGGCGCCGTTCTTGCAGCTGCCGTCGTCCTCCCAGCTGGCTGGCTCAGCCGCCACCCGCGAGCTGGCCGTGCCTGCTTCCCCGAGCTTCCTGACGTCACCGCCGCACCGGCGGACGCACGCGAAGAGACCGCACCTTTTGAACATTCTGCGCACACTGGACTGAAACGAGAGAGATCCACACGCGTTGGTGACTGCGGGAATGGAGTGGGAGTGGAGGGAGAATAAGTTCTCTCTTCTCCTCTTCTCCTCTCCTCTAGTAGCTTTGTTGTTGCTGGTGTTGCTACGTTTTTGGCTCTGCCTTCCTGGATAAGCTGGGGACAGGTTGGACAGAGGGTGCAGATGGAAGAATCAATGGCTAGTGGGCTGGCTCACTGGCTCCTTGCATACTACAAGTCAAATGCATCTGTGTGTATATACTACAAGCTACAAGGCTTTGGTAGCTTGTGGGTGCTTTGCTTTGCAATTGTGTTGTTCTTGTGAGAGTGGACCACACAATAAATCATTGCGCCAAAAGAAAGGTGATTCTTTCAGAGGGGTGATGAGTGAGGACGTCATCAACATATGTATCCTTTCCCCCCTGACGCGGTCATCAAACGTGTCCTTCCCCCCTGACCCTCCTGCTTGAGAATTCGACATGATTATTTAATAAAGCTCATTCTGAACTAGTGCGTGGTTTGAATGTTAGAAATGCAGCTTGAGTACTTAAATATTTGGTACTCTAGCTTTTTTTCCTATGGGGGATTTTAAACGTGTAGTTACACCGGCGGAACTCTGCTTTTGGCTCGTCGCTCTCGGAGTGTCGGTCTCTACTGACCAGACTGGTAAAAAATCAGTCAGGTTACCAAGAACATTAACATAGCGTTGCCCGTGTTTACTGAGCTGATTACTCCTGTTTTCAGAACTATGCTAGGGTAAAATGCTGGTATTGTAAAGCGTAGTTATACCGTTGCGGATATCAACATCGCAAGCGAGGCATCAGTAGTGCATCACCCGCATCAGATTCGGAGATTTTTGGGGGCAAATAGGTCCGGTAAAGTCTTGTGGGGAGAAGGGAATTAACGCATTGTGTTCGTATCGGACAATATGGGAGGACTCGCTTGCTTTGCAAGCAATCGAAGTGACTAGAATTTCAGTATTAGAAGTGATGAGGTATCAAGATCGGAAAAGCACATCTTGTATGAAACTCGTGTTTACCTTTACTCATCTCTGTCCCCATCTCCGATAACAGTTTTCCGGTCACATCATAACTTGGTGCTGTAGATGTTAATTTCAAGCGAGGCATCGGTGTTGGACTTTTGGCCGATCGAGCTGGTCCGGCAGAATGTCACGTCCTAGTATACTTACCGACTGGAGAGCCACCATGATTTCCTGTCGATCGATCAAGAGACTTGGCATCGGCAACCAGTAACAACCCGATCTGAGATCGTTAAACCAACAACTTAATCGGGAGAGGAAAGCCACCTAACTACGTACAGGCACAGGCACAGGCGCACAGCCACGCACGCGGTCTCTCATCAACACGACGCGTGCTATAGAAGCAAGCGGCGTGCTGTTCACAAGGCACAGGCCGATTTCCCGGGGGTCTAGCAACAGTAGCAGAGGCTAGCGACCATGCACACTATCTTGCGTTGGCAGCGTGCAACAGCAACGGTGACCACTCCAGCACTAAAACCATGCAATCCACAAGACCGGAACTCCGAAGCCATGCATCCCTGATACGCCATGATGATACGAACGCGGGGAGCACCTGCTCGCGCATCGCGCATAGCACACGCGCACGCGCTTGCCATGCATCGGTGTTTGACCCACCTAACAGATCTGCGCTCCCCTGACCTCTGCCAGTATTATGCACGCACCACTCGTGCTGCAAATCTAGGGTGTGTTTGGTTTGAGGGATAGGTTGGGTTGGTTGAGGGCACCCTCATCCACCATTTTTTCCTGGATGGGTTCAACCAGCTTTTTAGAGTAATTTTTCACTAAATTGGCTACCCTCATCCCTCTCATACTCTGAACCAAACACAGATCAACCAACTAAAAACTGGTTACCCTCATCCCACTGAGGGATAGCCAGTGAACCAAACACACCCCTAATCTGCGTTAGTGCTGGTTGTTGGGCTCCATCCGCTTTATCCATAACAAAACCATATCGATCAGATATCGCGATATGATCAGCTCATCGATCGAGGAGACAGAGCAGGGACATCACCGATGCGTGCGGCGCCTGTAGGCTACGGGGCACACACGCACCGGCGCTGAATCGCGGTCTCCGGCGAACACGGGCTCGGTTGGTGCCATAGAAAACCTGTGCTCGGAAGCTTCGTGCTGGGAGCTGGGATGACAGGTGCTCGGGAGTCGAGATCGAACTGAACTTCGCAACAGCTTTGGTTGGGACGCGACATGCCATGCATATACATCGATCGAGTCCTGTAGTCAGAATCGAAATCCTTTTCCTAGTTTTAGATCGTTTGTGTCGAAACCTTCAAACAAGCACAGGTTGCTCAGCAGTCAGCACGTAGAGAGATGCCTGTCGGTGTCTCACGGAGCGTCACAGAATAACAAATCCATGTTTCAAGTCGGCCTATTTTGATACGATCTACTACAAGATTTTGTCGATACTGGTACTGCTACGTACCCTAGCAAATCTTGTAGCGAGTCTTGTAGTGCTACTGTATTTTTGACACAGTGTTTGGTTCGGAGTTTCGGACAGTGTAGACACGAGATTTGCTACGGTTGCAGCAGTAGTAGTACGCACAGGAGTCTTTTGCATACTACTACTACTGTACGTGCATGGTAAGTAGTACTGACATGACATAGCCTGGATGTCGAAATCATTGCAAGTTCGCGCCTTTTCCGTGCACGCTGTTTATTCATCAAACGTACGCGAGCAATAATGCCACGGAAAGAAGTAGCTAGTACTCCAACACAACCACACGAACACTCAATTCGCAGGACAGGTCAATTCTTCGATAGGAAAAGAAAAGATGACATAAATCGGCCATTGATATTGTATCCCTGGCTAGCCCGTGCACCCGTGCCCGTCTTACGCGCTACCGGAACCGGAATCACGTTGCTGCCTGTGCGGACTGCAGAGACCGGAGTTGACACACGTACACACGGTTTTGCTTGTGCGATGGGAATCTTCCACTGGGATACGGCATGTTTGTTGCCCGGATAGCAAATCTGCTTGATGTCCATCAACTAACCGGTGAGAAATTGCAGCGAAAACTTGTTAATTCCAGGTCTGGGAATCAAATCAAATGCTTGTTTGGTCGCACGTCCGTGTCCCGGGAGCTCGTGTAGCTAGCTAGAACATCCATGAAAAAACATGAAGTGAGAGCCAAAGGAAATCCATGTGTTACCCTTGCACGAAACAAAAGAATCATCACGCGTCAACGCACTTACGCACAATAGATAGCTTAGGCTTTGGCAAGCAGGCAAATATATGTTTCAGGCAAGGTTATCTAAAGTTGCGGAGGGCTATCGAATAATTAGTGTGTCGGATTCTAAAAGGACCAACTAGTGATCGTAAATTTGATTCGGAAGCAAGTGTGTTAGTTTGTACGCTGACATGTCTATATCCCTCTAGATGTGGGGAATAACAAAGCACGAAGCGTGGACTAATACGAAGATTACTATTGTTTATGTTTGGCTCGTATAAAACAAAGAGTCATGTCAGAACAGAGCGAATACTTTAGGCATGATCAAGAAAAGAAAAGAACGCATGAATGCTCGACAATGTACTAACGCATGTAGGTAGATCATGTTTCTTGGAACAAGTTAGATCATGGTTATACTCGCAAGTCGCAACTTCATAAGCAATCAAAATGCCGAGAAGGGTGCTCTGCTCCCGGGCGGCAACCTCGCAAAGGCCAAAAGGTTGGTTATCATGACGCCGAAGCTCCTGCGACGCGCCGCTCCAGCGCCCGCAGCCACCGCCAGCGCTGCCCGGCTGCCCCTTTCCCCCCTAGCCACCAGCCCACCTCCCCTACCTCCCCGCTCTTCCCGCCCGGCTTCCCCTCGCCGCAGTTTGCACGGCGGGAGCTGGCCCTGTCCTTCTTCCCCTAGCTGGCAACGGTCACCTCAGATCCAGATCCAGCTTCGTCGCCTCGACGCCCGGCCGGCACGGATTCCTCCTTCGTCCTCGACTCGCTAGCTGAAGACCCGGCTGCCGCTGCGGCCTTGGACGCGACGTGTACCAGCAAAAAGGTGAGCTTCGCAGTTAATGTTGAGTTGCTGGACGCCACTCCACCACCCCCCCATTCATGGCGCGTGCTGTCCATGCCTCAAATCGGCGCCTTCACTCGCCATCACCCCTGACCGGCGTGCGGCGTGGATGCCCTCGGGGGAGACATGCGCGGTGGGTGGACCTGTTGCCAGCCCGGTTGGGGACTGGCAGCTTGTCCGGGCACCGTACTGGTGGAGAGAGATGCGCCCCAGCTACCAGAATTCAAGACAAAGAGCCCAGCCTTCTTATTCTGCTCCCTACAGTGGCGCTTTCGTCAAACAACGCAATCGTGTCTGCCACCGTTGCCTCCTCAAGGGGCACAGCAAGGTAGACTGCCGGAACTCCTTCCGGTGTCTCAGCTGTCGTCGGTGTGGTCACTGGGCCCGGGATTGCACCAGCCGTCCCCCACCCCCCGCCGTCTGTTGGCCCCTCCGAGCAACGCCAGCTAGCTACTGCTCTGCCTTCCAGCCAAGCACATCGACAGCCTGCCGCTGCTCCTTCGATGTCTGCACAGGACGCCGCTTCCTCGACTCCCAGCCAGGCCGCTGCTTCCCCGACGCCTGCAATGTCGCGCATTGGCGACCCCTCGCTGCGCCCGGAGGAGGGGCATGTGGTGATCGTCTCCACGCCAGAGATGGATGCTCAGGCGGCGACTCTGGCCAATTTGACCGCTGTGGTTTGGCTTGGTGGCAACCGGCCCACCATGAGCGCCGCCGACATCAAGATTGCCATCGAGACCTACACCGGGATCGACTGCAACCTTTTCCAGGTGGTTCCCCACTACCCGGAGGACTTCTTCATCACTTTCAACCATCAGCATCACCGTGACATGGCGACGGCACTCCCGGGGCAGTTCAAGCATGGCAATCTCGACGTCCACATCACCAACTGGCGCCTCAATGCCCATGCTGACTTGGTCGAAGCCTTCCACCATGTTCACCTCTGCATCGAGAACATCCCTCTCAACGCCTGGAACGACAGCATCGCGGCACAAGTCCTGGGGCCGGACACCTTCCTTCATTACTTCGACATCGCCACTCTACGACGCGAAGACGCCACGACGCTCAACCTCTGGGCCTAGTCGGCTGATCCCTCCAAGATCCCCAAGGTGTTGCGACTAACCACCACCAGCAACCCGACGGTGGTGGCTGTTGGCAGTGCCCCTACCCCAGCCATCGGACGGCAAGGGCTCAGGCGTCGTGTGCTGGTCCATCTGGACCTGCATGAGGACTACTCACCCGACGCCAATGGTCAGATTCCATGGCGTCCTCGCACCTCGCGTCCCTTCACCTGGCGCTTGGGTGTAGACTGCTTGACATTGCGATTGCGGCTCTGCGGGCTCTCTTCAAGCTTGATTGTGACCTCGCCACAGCAGTTGAAGACACTCTGATCGAGCATGGTGGAGAAGGCGGACCAGAGATGAATGGTACAGGGGATGCCACCGCGGCATCGGCATGATTGACCAGGGCCTCCTAAAAATGCAGTAATCCAGTTTGCTAATGTTAGAAAAAAACTAGTTCCTAGTGCTAGTTCATTCTGCTGCTTTTGCTTTCCTTACGCCTGTTTGTGGCAGCCACTACATGCTGCTGCTGTGTGTTGCCCCGGCAAGGATGTTGAGTTGTAATAGCTGGTTAGTGCTCCTCCAGCATGAGTTTGCTTGCGACCGTCTTGAATGGGTTCAGCTTGTTGATGTTCAGTGGGTGAAAAAATGACAGAACACAACCTCTCCGTCCTAAACTAGAATGTCCGTGGTTTGAACTGTCCTAACCGACGTGCAACTGTTTGAGAAACAATTGCATCCACCCCGTGCCACCTTGTATGCCTCCAAGAAACTAAGCTTGCGATGGTGGATACATTTATTGCGACCTCCATCGGCGAACAAAGACTTAAAAGCTTCGCTCAAAGACCGGCTTTAAGACCGGCTTTAGGTACTCGCAGCGGCATCCTCCTGCTTTGGGACAAGCAAATGATCAAGATCGATGATGTCCATTTTGGCGCGTTCTCTCTTTCAGCCAGAGTGTCGCTGACCAATTCTCAAACTTCATTCAAACTCACCACGGTCTATGGACCGACAAGGCACAATTTGAAAGATCTGTTCTTCCAGGAGCTTGTTGACGAGAAGCCCCAACCAGGTGTGAGTTGGTTGGTCATGGGTGACTTTAACCAAATCTACCATGCTTGTGATAAAAATCGTCCAAATGTGTATAGAAGTCGCATCACGAGGTTTCGTGCCGCTCTCAATTCCTGTGAGCTTAAGGAGGTGCATCTGCAAAACAGAAAGTTCACTTGGAGCAATGAACAAAATGATCCGACCATGAGCAAACTTGATAGTTTCTTCTGTAATGAAGATTGGGACGTCGTCTTCACCTCTCACATCCTCCATGCCCTTTCGTCCTCTCTCTCCGACCACTGCCCGCTTCTTCTCACAAACGATAATGGCCCACCCCGCCCAAAAACGTTCCGCTTCGAGAACTTTTGGACAAAGATGCCGGGCTTCAAGGAAGTTGTTCAGGGTGCCTGGAATGAAGGTTCCAATCACACCGAGCCGTGCCAAATTCTTTACCACAAGCTCAAGAGAACAAGCCAGAAGTTACGTTCTTGGAGCAAAACAATTTTTTCCAATGCCAAAGTACACCTCCACATGGCCTTGGAGGTCATTCTTCGGCTTGACTTGGCTCAAGAGAGTAGAGATCTTACTCCGGAGGAGAGAGATCTTCGGAAAAGGCTTTAAAAAAGGGTGGTGGGCATGGCCGCGCTTGAGAGGTCTCGAAAGAGACAAAGCTCTCGGATTACTAGTTTAAAAGAGGGTGATGCTAACACTAGATACTTCCATCTTCGGATCAGTCAACAAAGAAGAAATAACTTTATCCACCGCCTCAAGCATGGCACCGGTTGGGTCACAAACCATGAGCACAAGAAGATGATTGTTCAAGATCACTTTGCTAGCAACATAAAAAAAGGGTGCACCGCGGTGTAAGAACTTTAATTGGAGAACCATTCCCGTCCCAGATTGTGATCTTTCAGACCTTGGGGCAAGCTTCTCCGAAGAGGAGGTGAGGGCTGCCATCTTTGACCTTCCAAGTGACAAGGCACCTGGCCCGGATGGCTTCACCGGTGTTTTTTTAAAGAGTGTTGGGAAATTGTCAAGCCGGACGTCATGAAAGTGGTTAACCTGTTTTCAAACCTTCATGTGACCAACTTTCATTGGCTCAACTCCGCCAACATTGTGCTCATTCCCAAGAAAGATGGCGCGGAGGATATCTCAGACTTTAGGCCTATAAGCCTCATCCATGCCATTGCCAAAATCATTGCTAAAATGCTTGCCACCCGTCTTGCACCTCACATGAATAACCTTGTTTCCAACGCTCAAAGTGCCTTCATCAAGAAGAGAACCATTCACGACAACTTCATGTATGTGCGCAACCTTGCTAGAAAATTGCAGCGTAACAACACTCCAACCTTGCTTTTCAAGCTTGACATTAAAAAGGCCTTCGACTCGGTGAGATGGGAATTTCTCATGGACATGCTGCGACACAATGGCTTCTCGTGTCGGTTCCGAGATTGGATCTCGGCGTTGCTCTCCTCGGCTTCCTCCAGGATATTGCTTAACGGAGTTGCCGGTGATCCGATCAAGCATGGAAGGGGTCTTCGTCAGGGGGACCCGCTGTCCCCCCTGCTCTTCGTGCTCGCCATTGACCCCCTCCACCACATCCTCAGGAAAGCCACGGCTCAAAGGAAGTTGCACCATATTGGGGGAAGATCCCCTGCTATTCGCACTTCCCTCTACGCCGACGACGCGGCGATTTTTGTTGCGCTGATAAAAGAGGACATTCAATTCTTGGTTTCTACCCTCCACTCCTTCGGTGAGGTCACAGGTCTTGTTACCAACTGCATGAAAAGTGTTGTGGCGCCCATTCGGTGCGAGGGATATGATCTCGATGACATCTTGTGAGCCTTCCCCGCCAACCGCACGTCCTTCCCCATGAGATATCTGGGGCTACCTCTATCGGTTTCCCAACTTAAGCGCATCCATTTCCAGCACCTAGAGGATAAGATCACCCGAAAGTTGGCTCCTTGGAGAGGAAAGCATGTTGCCTCTGCTGGCCGCATGGTCCTAGTAAAAGCGGTGCTTACGGCGATTGCCATATATCATCTTACACCTCTAGACCTCCCGGTGGAGGTTCTGAAAAAAATTGACACTCTAAGGCGTGCTTATCTTTGGGCGGGTTGCGACAAGGTCACCGGTGGAAAATGCAAAGTTAACTGGGAGCAAGTCTGCAGACCAAAGTTATATGGGGGTCTTGGAATACTGAACCTAGAGAAGTTCGTCGCTGCCCTCCACCTCCGTTGGCTCTAGTTCGAGTGGACCGACCCCTCCAAGCCATGGGTCGGATATGGGACACCGTGTACTGATCGTGACAGAGACCTTTTTGCCGCTGCCACCATCGTGACTGTGGGGGATGGTACGCTTGCCCACTTTTGGGGTTCCCCTTGGCTTGATGGCATCCGTCCAAAAGACATGGCACCCATGATCTATAAGCGATCCAAAAAGAAAAGTTCCTCTGTCCAAAAGTCTATGCTCAACGACTCCTGGGTGAGCCAGATTGACACGCAATAAGGCCTTTCACTTGAGCATATCTAGCAGTTTGCCTTGCTTTGGGACAAGCTTCATAGCGTCCAACTCACTCCTGGCACCCTCGACACTATAATCTAGAAATTCACCTCGGATGGGATCTATTCGGCATCTTCGGCCTACAAGGCACAATTCGCGGGTCTCACAACCTCGGACATGCCCACGATGATATGGAAATCTTGGGCCCCCCAAAATGCAAGTTCTTTGCTTGGTGTATCATCCAAAACAGAGTCTGGATGGCGGATAGATTGGAGCGCCGAGGTTGGACCAACTGCGGTCTGTGCCCCCCTTTGCAACCAAACTGAGGAATCGGCGACACATCTCCTATGTCACTGTTGATTCACTATCAGGGTATGGGGCGATACTGTTACTTGGCTTGGCCTCCACGATACAAAGCCTCAGGATTGGAGGACGGTGACAAACGTTAAAGACTGGTGGTTAGGGATTGCTCACGTGAGGAGCTGTCGGCGTAGAGACGCCTCTAGCGGTGGTCCGGTTGGACCCCCTTTGGGATTCGGCCGGGGGCGCAGTAGAGCTTTTCTTATGAGCCGGTGACGGATCGAGAGGGGGATGGATTTGATGCAAAAGACACAGAGAGTTTATCCAGGTTCAGGCCACCCGGAGGTGTAAAACCCTACGTCCTGCTTTGATGTGTGTATTGCTCTATCTGGGATTACAAGGGCTATTTTGCTTACAGCAGAAGTTCTTCCTCCAGAGCTCTAACCCTAGCGTTCTCGCTAAGGAACCAGCCGGAGAACAAAGGCAAATGGAAGTGTAGTGTGATCAACTAAGCAACCAGCCAACCCTTTGCGTGGCCATGGTCCTCCCCTTATATACTCGGGGGGTTTCCACAGCGGCCAGAGGGTTCTACCGGCGACGTGGGCGCAACAGGGCGACCCACGCCTTTCATTTAATGCGCAGCGCCGATTCCCACGCCGGGTGTCTTCTCGCCGTGCTTCTGAACAGGGGTTCCTGACACCTTTATGCCCGGTGGGTCCCGCGAACGGAGACTTACCGGGCTTCTTCTGACAAAGTGGGTGAAGCTCCCGCCCCTGGGCCCCGGGTGTCAGCGACCAAACCCGCGCACCGGGGCGCGCGGTGACGCGACCCAAGGGGGCAAAAAGCGTGACAGCGACAGGGGCGTGCGGTGCGGCGCGCCCGGTCGGTTAACAAAGCTGTCAGACGGACCCATCATTAGGCGAAAGATGATAGACAATGGAACCTATCGCCTGAGCGGGTGGGGCCCGGCCTGACCGGCATCATGCCCTCATAGGGCTTAAGATTCCTTGTCGAAATGACATGCATTAAAGGCCCTTGCCAGGGCTGAGGCTTGCGGGGAAAGCTAACCACTCGATGACGTGCCCGGAGGTGGACCCCACAGGGGGGGACCCGCCGACCCCAAGCTCTACGTCCCCGAGCGGCTCCTTCGAACGGGAGGGGTGCCAGCTGTCCCTAGCTGCCCCCGAGTGACCTCGAGCGCTCGGGGAGCGCTCGTTGGGGGATCGCTCGGGACCCCTACGGGCGGAGCTCTAGGAGGAGCACTCGGGGGGATGCCCCGAGCGCTCCCCTGGGGCCCACGCACCCGGGGACGTCGGGCACTCGGGGAAGGACCCCGAGGGCCCCCTCGATTCCTGAGCCTTGGGCTCTCAGGAGCCCAAAGCCCTTCTAGATGGTTGCACGCGGGCGCGGCGCTCGGGGGAGGCCCCCGACCGCTCGGGCTGGACCGCCGGACCCACTTGGCTGCCGGGGCGGGGCCTACTCCGATCCGACAGCCACGTGGCACGCTCCGCGGCACCTGGCTGGCCTCCGCTGGCGGTTTGGGGGACCCTGGGCCCCATTCCGCCGATAGGAGCCAATCGAGAAAGGCGATGACCTCCCTTTTGATGCTAATATGTTGGGAGATTTGGAAGGAGCGCAACGCTAGGGTCTTTCGCAGCACCGCGACCCCCACGATGATCATTGTTCGTAAGATTAAAGAGGAAGTCGCCCTTTGGGCGCTCGCGAGTGCTAGGCGCTTGAGTAATGTAATGCCACTACTACAGAACGGCTCATCCTGGGCGACACATCGCAGACGGTTACTATAGCCCGTCTAGGATAGAAGACATTCCAGACGGGTAGGCAAACGACCCCGTCTGCGATGAATTTTGTCCGGACCCCAGTGTATTGGATGATATGTCATCCCAGAGGGGTCGTAGCCGACCCGTCTGGAAAGACTCATCGCAGACGGTTCGAGGTATCACCTGTCTGCGACGTAAGAAGTTATCGCAGACGGCTTGTAACTGAACCGTCTGCGATGAAACATCAGAGACGGTCATGAAAGGAACCGTCTGCAATGTAGCAATGCATCGCAGACGGTTTTTTGTTCACCCATCTGTGATAGGTCATTACAGGCAGTTCAAGTGACCAAACCGTTTGGAATGACTGCTCCACCTATATAACAGAACCAGTGCTCCCAAATCTGATAGGGTCTTCTAGGTCTGTCAGGCTGGTGGCAGCGGCTAAGGCGATTTTGGGGGAGGAGAAGAAGATTGGAAGGAGATAACTGATTTGGTGTGGCAATAGGTTAGTAGATTTGGTTATTTAGTTAGTTTAATTGCTCTGTAACCCTAGATCTAGTGCAATTATGTTCTATTAGAAGATAATTTTAGTTTAATAGATGTATAGGCATGGATGGATGGTTTATTAATTGTGGTTTAGATGTAATATATACGTATGCTTGGATGGCTCTAGATTGGATGGTTTTGCGCATAATTGGACAAGTGAGAGAGAGCGATGAGTTTAATTTTTATTTTAAATCACATAGATAATTAATTAGTCAACATATGTTTATATGTATATCATAGTGCCGATGGATCGAAGATGGATGTATGATGCGAACCGTGTGAGCATTGAGCATATCAGTGGCGTGAACAAATTTTTAAGAGCGGCTGAGGATGATATGTCGAGTAGGAAGTCTGGTCATATGTGTTGTCCGTGCTATAACTGCAAGAATGAGAAGATGTTGAAGAACACGGCTCAGTTACAATATCATTTGATCCGTAGGGGATTCGTAGCTGGTTATACAAATTG
The DNA here is from genome assembly GCA_019208055.1 of Stipa capillata. NCBI lineage: Eukaryota > Viridiplantae > Streptophyta > Magnoliopsida > Poales > Poaceae > Stipa > Stipa capillata. Next base: position 816,037 of record JAGXJF010003084.1, read on the forward strand.
GATCCATCATGGCGAACACATGGAGGGGAGTGATGAAGAAATGAGTGGCGAAGAGTTGAATCTGGAGGCTGATGTTAATTCTGAGTCTGATGAAGAGGATGCCGAGATGCGTACCAATGACAACGATCTCGAGCAAATATTGCACGATGCTGAAGGTAATGACCTTGGTGGCAGGCAATATGACAAATTTCTGGGTCTAATGGAGGACTCGGAGAGACAATTGTACAATGGTTGCAAGGTGAAATATACCCGGCTGTCAGCTGTTCTGGAACTGCTCAAATTGAAGGCAAGCGCAGGTTGGTCTGACAAAAACTTTACTGCACTTTTACAACTCTTGGTAGACATGCTTCCCGACGGGAACGAGTTGCCAAAAAGCACATACAAAGCTAAGAAGATTCTCTGTCCGCTAGGAATGGATGTACAAAGAATACATACTTGCAAAAACGACTGCATCCTCTTCTATAAAGAGTACGAGAATCTACATGTATGTCCTTTTTGTAAGACTTCCCGATACAAGAAGCGCAACAATGCTACGGACAATGACATCGAGGAAAATGAGACGAACGGCATTCCGGCCAAGGTTGTATGGTATCTTCCTATCATTCCTCGCCTGAAACTTCTGTTTGTAAATCCTGAACATGCAAAGAAAATGCAGTGGCACGCGGAGGGGCGTAAAGTTGATGATTTGATTAGACACCCAGCGGACTTCATCCAGTGGAGAAACATCGACAGGAAATTCCCATATTTTGGTGCGGATTCTAGAAATGTATGGTTTGGGATGAGTACGGATGGAATAAATCCTTTTAGTAACATGAGCAGTCGTCATAGCACTTGGCCTGTGGCTCTTTGTATGTACAACCTCCCTCCTTGGTTGTGCATGAAGAGAAAGTACATCATGTTGGCCATACTCATCGAAGGCCCGAAGCAATCCGGAAATGACATAGATACGTACCTGTCTTTAATGAAGGAGGATCTGGAAACAATGTGGCACGAAGGCGTGGAGACGTGGGATGCAAACAAGAGAGAGAACTTCACCCTACGAGGATTGCTATTTTACACCATCAATGACTATCCTGCGTACGGTAACCTATCCGGCCAGAGTACTAAAGGAGCAACAGCCTGTGGTCAATGCACGGAAGATACGGCCAGTTTGTACCTCAAGAAATCACGCAAAACCGTATACATGCGGCACCGTAGGTTTTTGCGTCGAAATCATCCTTACCGTAAGTTGGTTGCTGAATTCGACGGAACCATCAAAGAAGGATCGGCTCCACCTCATTTAACCGGGAGACAGGTATACGGAATGGTTAAAGATGTTGATATTGTTCTTAGAAAGGGGCGTAAATTAATGAAGGGTTTGTGAAAAAGAAATCAATATTTTGGGGTTTGCCTTACTGGAAAGAACTAGATGTTCGCCACTGTATCGACGTCATGCACATAGAGAAGAACGTATTTGATAGTCTAATTGGCCTCTTGCTGAATATCCCTGATAAAACAAAGGACGGCATGAAGGCACAACAAGACTATGTGAAACTGGGCATCAGGCCTGAGTTAGCTCCGATAGAAACCGACAAAGGCAGAACCTTCCTCCCACCCGCATGTTACACACTCTCTAAAGCCGAGAAAATTGAGCTATGCCAGTGCTTGCACGATGTGAAAGTTCCAAGCAGGTACTGCGCCAATATCAAGAAGCTAGTTTCAATGCAGGAATTGAAATTAATTGGCATGAAGTCTCACGATTGCCACGTTTTGATGACGCAGAAACTTCCTATTGCTATTAGAGGGATTTTGCCTGGTGATGTCCGAGATACAATCATAATGCTATGTCAATTCTTCGACAGAATATCACAGAATGCGATAAATATACTTGAACTGGATGCTCTAGAGGCACGGCTGGTGGTTGTCCTATGTCGCCTTGAGATGTACTTCCCCCCATCATTTTTTGATATCATGCCGCACCTCATGACTCACCTAGTTAGAGAGATCAAAATGTGCAGTCCTGTGTTCCTATGAAGCATGTACCCGTTCGAGAGATATATGGAAATTCTGAAGGGTTATGTATGAAATCGCTCGCGGCCTGAGGGAGGCATTGTGGAAGGTTATGCCACAGAAGAGGTCGTTGAATTCTGTTTGGACTACATGCCGCATGTCAACCTGATAGGTCTACCTGAATCACGACACGCGGGCAGGCTCCATGGTACCGGGGTCCTCGGAGCGAAATCCATCACTCCTGATCGGGACGATCATGCTCGAGCTCATTTCATGGTCTTGCAGCACATCTCGGTGGTGTCACCATACATCGATGAACACATGGTAATGCTACGATATCAAAATCCAAGAAAAAGCGAAGCGTGGATCAAGAAACAATATATGTCCCTATTCAACCAATGGTTCTAAGACCGGATCACCACCACGTCGTCATCTGATGAAATGCTGACATGATTGTCAAAGAAACCGTACTTTACAGTCCGGACATACCAAGGATATGACATAAATAGATACACATTTTATACGAAGGCTCAAGATGCAAAAAGCACATATTAGAACAGCTGTGTGCGGGTCGATGCTTTCGATTCCACTGGTCATAAGCATTGTTACTATGGGTTCATCGAGGAGATTCAGGAGCTCGATTACTTGAAGTTCAAAATCCCAATATTTCGGTGTCGTTGGGCCCACCTCTCGCACATTAAGACCGACGAATACGATGTGACTACTGTTGACTTGAGCCGTGTTGGCTACGATACTGAACCATTCGTACTCGCGAAGCATGTTCATCAGGTATTCTATATGATAGGTCCGTCAAGCAAGAGGCGGCATGTCGTTAGAAATGGAAAAAGAAGCATTATAGGAGTCGACAATGTTGTTGATGAGGATGATTACAACGAATTCACCGAGAATTATTCTAGAGATTTGAGTTTCAAGGCTGAAGCCATGGAGGGAGCTAGGTCATACTACCGCAACGATCATCGTGAAGGGCTCACTTTCAAAGGGAAGAAGCAAGTATTGTAAATAATTGATATTATTTGTATTTTGAATATTTACTTTCCGTATGCATGAGTTGGAATATTTTGTTCTTGATGCTGCCGTGTATACATATATTGCTGTAAATTTTCAGAGGGCATGCTAGCATTTCCTGAGGCTAGCTACATGCAGGTAGCACATAGCCCCTGTACAGACTCATCGTAGACGGGTCAGGACAGATACCCGTCTGGGATGACGATCATCCGAGACGGGTAACTATAGTTAACCTGTCTGGGATGACGATCATCCTAGACAGGTAACTGTAGTTAACCCGTCTGGGATGATGATCATTCATCACAGACGGGTAACTCACTTAACCCGTTTGCGATGACTATCATCCCAGACGGGTAACTCACTTAACCCGTCTGTGATGATCTTACTACATATACCGCGGGGACTTAGAAAAATTTCAGAAGCCCGCGCGCGCTTCGCATTCCAAATCCCCTCTGTGCCCTAATTCCCCTCCCGCGCCGCCACCCATTCCACGCCGCCGTCGGAGAAGGAGCCGAGCCCGAGCCGCCGTCGTCTCCACCGCGCTGTTGCCTCAAAACCTCCTCACCTCCCCTTTTCTTCCCATTTTGGTCAAGATAATTTATCCCACATATTGGATTTAATTGCCTGTGGTATATTTGATAGCTAATGTATTTCATGGGGAGCTACAAACAGTTACCACGAGAGAACTGCTGTGTGGCATTATTTTTATTTAAAACCTGCAACAGTTTGCATTGTAGTTTTAACAAGGACTGAGCTCGAACATTTCTTTTAAAAAAACTTGCTTGATCTCTCGGGTGTGGGTCTTGTTAGGTAGCTTGTTGCTGTATGGAATCTTCCCATTGAAATGTTATGAGACTTATAAATGACCCTGGCCAATTTTCACAACTGACATAGAAGGTTGATTTATGTGAAGGTTCTCTTGTCTGAACCTTGCTCCTGTCCTGCCTAGGCCTCCTTGGGTTGGACGAACCATCTATCCAATTTTCGCCTGATTTACCTACTAAGCTCCTTTTTACTTAATGCTAGATTTTCTTCTTTTTTCATACTCCACAAACCTTAGTTTGCGTCACGAACAAAAAGATATTGTAGCAATGAGGGATTTGTTGAATGCTATAAGAGTGGATTTTGTGCTTGTATGGAAGTGCTTCTTTTCCGTTAGATAAATGAAAGCTGAAAAGTCTTATCCCTTGGAATTGCTTGAATAGTTTGTGATCAGATGTCAAGCACCGGTACATGTAAAGTGTAAGAAAAAGATTATATTTTCATGTGATTGGATGTGCTATATAATACTGTTGAAATGCTAGTTATTTTCCATGACATGTGCTTGCATGTTTCATTCATCTATGATGGCTTAACCTAGGTGATATGTATCTACGTTAAATAACTCTTTTATGTATACATCTACCTTTTATAAAAGCATTTTGGCAAGGCGAGATCAGAAAGTGCATCTGAGGTTGAACCCTTATAGCCAAAATCTTAGTGATCAGTTTACCAAAGCTATGAATTAGACTTATGCCTGAAGTCCTTTGGATTTGAAGCCCCTTGTTTCTTTGGCAACAGTGCTAAAAAAGCAGAATTCAGTAAATGTAGACACTGAGTATTCATTAGTTCTAACTTTTTGATGGCAGGTCTTCCTTAATATGCACTTTTTCTGTATGCATGTTCATGATAGCAGATTTAACCTCCTCTTTGTTAAGGGCAACGATATGTCGGACGCCAATTCTTCTTCTAATTCCTCGTCGGGGCACTCATTGTTGCCAAACCCTACTTCGGGAATCGATGAACAAAGTACGCAAAAAAGCAGTCGGAAGCCCCGAACAATGTCGAAGGCCCCTAGTAGACGTATGGTCATCACGCAAGTATCTACGAAGTCTGGTGTGCCGATGAAATCGGATGACGTAACGAACAAATTTCACACATTCTGCGGGATACTTGGGCGGGAGAGGGTCAACATAACCATTGCGAACTGGAAGGATATTACCACCGCGAAGGAGGAGGAGTTAATGGCTGAAGTAAAAAGGTGGTTCGAGATCCCGCCCGAACATGAAGAACGTGTCAAAGCGTCTGCAATGAAGACCATGGGCAAGGCGTGGAGGTCGTTCAAGAGCATCCTGACAACAAAGTTTGTACGGACGGGTGAGAGCCCGTTTGAGAAGTATGGCTTCTTGGACGAGCAAGTATACAACAGATATGTTGAGATGAAGTCCACGTCAGAAGAAGTGGCGAAGAGTGAACGGCAGAAGGCCCTTCAAGTAAGAAACAAGCACCCGTATAGGCTTGGAAACACAGGATATGAAGGTGCATCGGCGAAATGGGAGATGCAGGACCGATTGGCAATGGAGGAAAATTTACCCCCTCCATTTCCCAGCGTGGTTGTGGCCGCGCCACATCCTAGTGCAGAGCACGTGCCAAGTCAGATCCGCAGAGTGGTTTAGCTATATTTCTAAACCCCGCTGACCAGGAAGTGGTCGATTGCATGATAATATACATGACTATGTACACAATTCTTCAGAACCATACGAGTATCATTTGTAATGTAACTTGTGCGCGTGATCGTTGTAGGTGCAAATAGCTTCGCAAGGGTCACTAGATGATGATGAAGAAGCACAATCATCTAGGACCAAAGACATCCTTACTGTAGCGTTGGGAAACCCGGAGCACCCAGGTCGCACAAGAGGTGTTGGGGTTGCAGTTCCCTGGAGAGAGGGATTCCCTGAGACCGAGGAGCAGTACGAGAGGAGGAAGGCCGCTAAGAGGAGTCGTAGTCAGTCAACAACGATTACGAGAGATGAAGAAGATTTGGAGAGGCGTATTCAGGAGGAAGTCAGGAGGTAGGTTGCGGCATTTAAGGAGGAGTTCAAAGCTCAACTTGCACTCTCTAACGTAGATTTGGCGAGCCCCGGAAATATTCGGAGTAGCTACGCATCCGTCGAAGAACCGGGTGAAACATATCCCTGCGGCACCATCTCGGTAAGGGCCATTTATAGGGTTTTTACAATAGCAAGTACATAACTTTGGACTTAATCAACAAGGTACCTACTCAATAATTTTGTAGGAGACGACTCCTTGCATGTTGTTGGCAAGGGTAGCCGGAGATGTCTCCCTCGATGCTGCATTTGAGATTACAAGGCGGGGACTATACTGCATGGTCGCCCCATAGCACCAAACTTTCAAAAGGTGCATGTGGACGACGTGATTGAAGGTTTCAAGGAGCTCCCGCTTGCCATGCCACCAAATGACGAGATCACGGTGCTGCATCAGACGGTTGGCACCTTTATCCAGTGGCCAAGGAGGGACATCAAATTACTCGTCCGGCCTGCCTCTCAGAGTGCATCACACTCTGAGTCAGCTAGGATACCCGAAGTTAACCCTACCCCGATGGAGCTAGTAGCGGCAGCGCAATGGGCTGATAACCCAGCTTCATCTCTGGTCAAGCTGGCAGAGCCAGCACCCGCTATCTCTATAGGGACTAAGGAGGTGCTACAGATGAGACTAGTTCCTTCACACTCTGAGTCAGCTAGGATACCCGAAGTTAACCTTACCCCGATGGAGCTAGTAGCGGCAGCGTATCGGGCTGATAACCCAGCTTCATCTCTAGTCAAGCCGGCAGAGCCAGCACCCGCTACCTCCATAGGGACTAAGGAGGTACTACAGATGAGACTAGTTCCTTCACCGGTGAAGCACACTTATGCTAAGGGGACTAGCAATACCAGCAAGGGCAGGAGTCGTAGTAGTGCCCCCCCAAGACTTCCAAGGGCAGCAAAAAAAATCGAAGGCACTAGCGATAGTGGAAGAATTTGGGTTTGATCTGGACAGAGTGGATGATCTCCCTTTCGCGCCTCTGGCTTGTCGATTTGTGAATGGCATGTCAGAGGTTGCATGATTGGTATATGACGGCGACGAACAACCTACAGCCTGGCCAAACCATGACACGATGCCTCAAAGTCGCTTTCAAGGAGGAACACCTTTTCCACCAGGACATAGGCGGGTTGTTCTACTTGTACTTTGAAGACCTATTCGAACTCTTCAACCTCGACGCCCTGGAGCAGAACCTGTTGAGATGCTGGACATTGTAAGTCTACAACTTCTCAGCCAATCAGTTTTCTCCATACCTATGCAACTTAATTAAGCCGTGACATGATTTCCCATTTTGCATAGATACATGCACACGGAAGCCAGACTTAACAAGGAACCTATCGGGTTCATTGACCCGGCAAGGGTGACTTGGAGAAATATTAGAGATAACAAAGAGCAAGTTCTGGAGTATGTTAAGCATGCAATATTGTCCCAAAAGGATAAAGAGTACATCGTATTTCCCTTCAACCCAGGGTAAGTGTTGCATTGCATCCAATACTTATAATTTCACCATTATGCATATATCACAAAGCTGATTTGGTAGTACGTCTATATATATGCAGCTACCATTGGGTTTTGGTCGTATTTATACCAAAATGGAACAGGGTTATATACCTTGATTCCTCGCGAGATCCTTCACACGACTTTGGGCCGATCCGCGACGTACTTGACCAGGCGTTCATCGATTACAAAGCTCGTGGAGGGAGAAGTGGCAAAGGGTTCAAGTTACGACATAAATTTGACTTTCCGGTACATATATATCCATTACTATGTTAATATAGCATATTGACATGCTTCATAATAGATTCGTCTTAGCTAACGTATATTTGTTTGTTGTTTTAGTGCAAACAACAACCCAAGGCGACAAACCTATGTGGATTCTACGTTTGCTACCACATGGAAGCTATCGCGGGTTTCGCTAAGCGAAAAAAGGATGAGGCGTGGAAGATTGAAAATACCACAATTGATGAAGCTCAACTCAAGCGCATTCGAGGGATTTTTGCCTTCTTCATCAATACACAAATCATCAATCCCGATGGCGAGTTCTATGGTAACGGCTTAGCAGAATAGCATTGTCTTTCATCTATGTACTTAGCACTCTCTTGCAACTTTCCTTTTAAACATTGAAGTATGCGATTGTTGGCAGCGATCGAGCTCTCAATTCTAAACGGTGTGACTCATTTCTAACTAGCAATTGTGAATGTATATATCATGTCCAAATATGTGATTGTTTCAGTGTATCACTGTCTGTGAATGTATCTATCTGTATCTGTGTTAAATATATGAATATTCTGTACAATATATGCTGCTGTTTCAGAGGACATGGCTAGCAATTCCTGAGACTAGCCACAAAACAGGCAGAGTTATGCCCTCTGTACACACCATCCCAGATGGGTCAACAGTTAAAACCGTCTGTGATAACAGTCATCCGAGACGGGTCGAGTCGACCCGTCTGGGATGAATGGTTATCGCAGACGGGTGGTTGAGTCGACCCGTCTGGAATGAATGGTTATCGCAGACGGGTGGTTGAGTCGACCCGTCTGGGATGAATGATTATCGCAGACGGGTAGCCCACCCGTCTGCGATGACCTGTGTCATCACAGACCACTAATTTCAGACGAAGCGGCCAACCGTCTGGGATGCTTGTTTTAGTCCGTCTCAAATGAGCCGTTCTGTAGTAGTGTGCTGCGAGAGTGATTTTTTCTTTTCGCCCTTGTTGGGGCTTCTTGTTCTAAAACTTTCTCGTTTAATTAATGAAAATGACAAATCTTTTGCCTTGTTTCAAAAAAAAATGCCGAGAACCGAGCATCGCTCAGTTGGCTAGAGGCGCTGGTGCTCACCAGCCCATCCATATTTACAGTTATTTCTTCTTAATTAAAATACGACAGGTACTAGTGCCTGTTTGCGGAGTCTTAGAGGTTTTAAAAATTGCCTTCATTTCCGTGCATGAATTTTCCCTTCCAAGAGGGAAAAGAAAAGATAAAGCTTATAGTAGATATATGGGCTTCAGATGCTATATGGCCGAATAAGGCCTTTAAACACTCTAAACCCAAGTCAGTATCCGTTCAAAACATTTCATGCTCTGGCCAAACAAAAGGGAGGCTCCAGACGAGGCAGGCACTAACACATTTCGGCCTCTTGGTCATGAGATGCGACCCGTCCACGTTTGCTTGGTGGGCTGAGATGATTATTGTGACCCGACATATCTGGCCTACGTACTGCCTAGTGGCCGGTTTCGCTAAAAAAGAAACCTAGTAGCCAGTGGGCCGCCTTTTACATTTGGACGAGCTAACACAAAAGTTTCCTCCTCTGAATAAAATGGCCAAAAACAATTCTCGTCAGGACTACTGTTTGTGCAGAGTCAGTAAAACGTTGCTGTGCTTACGTTGTTTCAGGCTCGGATAGCTGGGGTACTTCGTGAGTTATTTTTCCTTCAATCAAGTTGCGAACGTATATCATTGCATTAGTACTACTCTAGAATATTGGAGAGATGAAACATGAGGACAAGTTGTACATAACAAAAACCTCTTACTTTATTAACATATTTTATACAACATTTTCCACAACATCTTTAAAAATAAGCACAACACAACAACTGGTTAATCCGGATCATGGAATTTTGACAGTCAGAATTCTTGGGTGGAACTTCAGGTAACCTTCACGGACCAGTTTCATATTGACACAGTGGAGCAAGGATATTACCGTTGTCCTCGGAATAGCACATTAGAAAGTAACTCCATCAAATTATCGAACAGAAGAACATGTTCTGAAAAGGATAATTGCAGAAGGGGAAAGCAACCTGTCCACTTCAGAAGAAGCCATGGATCACCAATCTGTTGACATCATCAGCCAGCCGAGTGACCCCAGACTAGCAATCACCATCCTATATAAAACTGAGTTGCGGATGCACTGACACTGAAAGAGAGAACAATTAATTGTTCCTCAAATCCTCCCCAATTGAGCTCCCAGTTGCATGTTGCTAGGGACTCCTGCTAGGCATCATCAACGTCACAGACCGTTCATGCTCTACTAAAAGAAGAATAAAGCAGGAGAAAAGGAAAGGAAAAAGGAAACCACACAACACCACTGGCCTTTTTTTAGTGTCTGTCTAATCTGAAACTTGGCAGCTGCTTATGCTTCATGGTGATGGCAACTCACATCAGAGGAGAGGCTGGACCACTCCATTTCCATAGGCGCGCATGTGATGGTGACTTTGGATCAAAGCATCACTCTCCCTTCTCAGATATAAGGGAAAGAGAGGTACCTAAGCTCAGATCATGAGGCTTTAGTTTATTACCCCCAACGCCCATCTGCATCTCATGAGATGTAGAATTATAAAATTACCAGATAAGGCATGGGCATGTCCCCCCAAATCCGAACTATAAATTTTAAGCGTTTGTGATGTCACAGCTCACAAAAGTTTGTGCGGTTGTGTGGGTGTGTTTGTGCCTCTTAAAGGCGTCTTCTTTTCAATTAAACAGCGCTTTTGACACTAAATTTAGATAGATCGGCAACATGGTTATCCATTCTCATGCCATATACCTGGAGCTAGCCCACAACTTATATTTCTGGTGTGTAAAAATGGAAGAGAGATCAGAGTGCCACAAGCAGGTAAAGCAGTGATGAAGCAACCGAATAATAGTAGCTTATGCGTGCTCATGCTGGCCACTCTATTAAACATAGACCTCAGACTTGCAAGTTACACCTCGTAATGTCAATCTCATCCGTCGCTAAGAGAGGGTTGTAAACGTGTCCTTCACTACCGGAATCAACGAATTTGCCGTGTGCAAAAGGCACACGGCGAAGGCTGAAAAGCCGTCGGCAAACAGTTTGCCGAGTCCATAGATCCAAATATAAAAACGATTGCATTGGCTTGTGAGGGTTTTCGCTTCTTTTTTCCTATATAGCAAGTACTACTTGTAAGCAGTGATAATTGATCCATGATAATTGCATAGAGGCAAATCTTATAGCCAACCGAAACCACAGCAAACATATGTACACCATGTTTAATTACTCTAATTTATCAGTTAACAATAATTAATTATTCATCAGAAAGAGAAACAAGCATGTATACAATGCATCCATATAAGTAAAAATATGAAAGCCATAATGCAATGAGTCTTCGACGCGACACTTTAATCCTACCAGAGAACTTAACTAATCCTCCTATTCTTATATGCATTACTCACTCATGCACAACTGCACCACACTAATGCCTGAACTTCAAATGCCCAACTATGAACGAAATTAGATTTCTCGTGTTGCCATACCGAAATAAGATGCTCTTTAGCAAACTATTCTTGCCATCGCGCAAATCTGTAATACATACCAAATCTCCCGAAAAATGATACAAAATGCATCTAAACCCCTAAACGACATCGACAATCAGCAAAACATCATGTATTGACATACAATTGACTGATCCATATATCGCATACAGAACACACCAAAACTTCATGTATTGACATGACACTTGGCACACTGGGAGAAAAAACTGCACTAAAAGCATGGATCAGAACACACCAAAACTTCATGTATTGACATGACACTTGGACTGGTGTACCTGCAGGGGAGCGGAGCGAGAGAGGCGAGCCTGGGGCGTGGAGGAGGCTGTCGTGGAGGCGGCGCCGTCGAGCTGGCGGCGCGAGCGGCACCCCCTGCGGCGCCGGCGGCCGCCGAGTCCGCCGTGCGGGTGCTGGGGGCGCGTCGGCGTGCGGATCCTGGTCCGGGTCCGGGTCGGGTTCGGGGGAGGGGCGGCGCCGGAGGGGAGGAGGGGGCGGCGGGGAGGAGGGCGCGGCGGGGAGGAGGCCGCGATGGCGGCGGGGTGGCGTCGGGGTCGGGCAAGGGGCGGCGCCGGAGGGGAGGAGGACACGGCGGGGAGGAGGGTGCGGCGGTGGAGGGGGGCGGCGAGGGAGGAGGGGGAGGGAGGAGGGGGCGGCGGGGAGGAGGGAGGAGGGAGGATGGGATGGCAGGCCGGCGCGGTGAGGAAGCAAGCGGGCGGCGGGCGGCGGATCGGTGCCGCGGCAGCAAGAAAGCGAGGAAGCGAGGAATCGGTGCCGCGGCGGGGAAATTAGAAATGGCCGGCGGCGGGCGGATTGGTGCCCTAAATTAACATATTTTGCCGAGTGCCCGTAGTTTGCCGAGTGTCCGAATACGGACACTCGGCAAAGAAGTAACATGCCACGTGTCAACTTGTTTGCCGAGTGTCGAAGACTAGACACTCGGCAAAGACCCTCCATATGAAACACAGATTGCCACATGTCTCCTTCTTTGCCGAGTGTCAGAAACGAGACACTCGGCAAACAGTAAACTTTGCCGAGTGTTACACTCGGCAAATACCTCCATATGACATGCACAAATCCAATACTTGCATACCTGATACATTTTTTTATCTTATATACCTCAATACATTTTTTACATGTAATATACTACATATAAGTTTTTCTGTAGGAGTTTCCATAATTTTTGAGTTGATTTAATATTTTTTAAATTTTAAATGACTAGAAATGCACTTAATGGCTTAAATATAGCAAACGTATCCGGAAAAATGCCAAATTTTGACATGTCACATGTAATGGTGTATGTTGACTGTGCAAAAGTTTTCAAGTCCAACCGACGAAACAGCGGTCGCTTCGCATGCAAACCTGACCTGTTCCCTCTTGAAATCTTGTTTCTTCCTCGGAGATGGTCCTGTTTGTGAGCAGTCTACGTGGCAACTTTTGTGAAACATTTTCAAATTTTTACCACAGGCTTCAGGGGTCATATCATGACACCATGCCAAGTTTCATGATTTTCGGGTTTCGTTTGAATTTTTGAGAATTAAAATGCCAATAACCACCATGTTGATTCCGAGTCTCGGCCACCTGGTGTCTGGGACTCCTCTTCTTTTCTTACATAAGGCCTAAACATACATTAAAGACCACCAATAATATTGTTCAACCCATTTCTGGTGATTATTTCATGTACCTGCAGCTCAAGTTTGAATTATATCCATTAAAGGCCTAGAAATGCATTTAATCGCTTAAATATAGCTACCGGACCCTGGAAAATGCCAAAGTTTGGCATGATACATGTATTGGTGTATGTTGACTGTAGAAAAAATTTTAGGGCTAACCGACGAAGCAGCGGTAGCTTCGAATGCAAACCTCACACAAGAAGAAAGAAAGAAAAAAAAAGAAAAAAACAAAGCAAAGAAAAGAAAAAAAGAAATAAAATAATAGAGAATAAATAATGGAACAAGTGTGCTTTATTTCCTACAACAAAATGGTCCACTATATAAGTAATAATTTTATAATTGAAACTAAGAAAACAATTAAAAAAAGGTTTGCCGAGTGCCGTCAAGAGGACACTCGGTAAACATGAACAGTGCTAACGGGATTTGCCGAGTGCCAGACGGAAAACACTCGGCAAAGGAGTGTTGCCGTCGCCTCTCCGTCAACCACGGGGAGTAAGGACACGTGGCTCTAGGGTTGCCGAGTGTTACGCGTGTGGCACTCGGCAAAGAGCTTCTTTGCCGAGTGTCACGATGAAGGCTCTCGGTAAATAGTGGGTTTGCCGAGTGTTTTGTGTTTGCCGAGTGTTTTGTCCTGGACACTCGGTTTATGGGTTGATGTGCCGAGTGCCCGTGTTTATGCACTCGGCAAAGCTTCCGGCACTCGGCAAACGTCGTGATTCCGGTAGTGCTTATTATTGTTGCCTGCAAAAGGAAGATACTCGCTAGGGAGGTGATTCCCTCTGTCACTCCGAAAGATGGAAAACAGCACATATAGATTAAGCATCTAACCGTCACGTAATTAGAAACCACCACAATCTAGAGTACCATGTGCAACTATGGATCTCACAGAAACTCGAATTCTCTTCACGCCCTCATGTACGCCATGCTAATACATCGTATGCACAAAAGTACATTTGTGTATGCTCCAGATTATGCAGGGGTAAACCTCAACTGAAGTACAGAACAGTTTGACCTTTTCTTTCACTGAAAAAAGAAAGGATGGGATAAACAGATAGACGAGGGAGAAAGTGATCGACCTCCCCGGCTGCCCCGGCATATAAAAATGCAGAGAGGAGGCGGGCGAAACCGGCGACACGCATGTGAACCGGCGGATGAAGAGGACGCAAGACGCTAGCCTCTAGCCGGCGCTCGTCAGTCTTAACCTATTGCGTACAGTAACGTGCAAGCGCTGTGGCCATCCTGGCCGGCCCTGACTCTAGATTGTGGTGGTTTCTAATTATACTTCCCACGCAACCCAACCCAACTACACGCCGTGGCAACAAGGTGCGCGTACCGGTCGTGTTAGCCACTACACTTACGCTTATACTGGCCAAACCGATCGATCTAACCGGCGTTTTGGTCGCGACGACACTGCGGCCAGCTAGCTAGCTTGGAGAGGAGACAAGAAACGAAGGACGACGACGTACCCAGGCACGCGACCCGCTGCGCGCGCGCGCGGGGCCGGGCGATGGATGCACGCACGTACGTGATGGATGGATGCATGTTATTTTTGTGCGGAGATGGACGTACGTACCGCAGCAGGCGCCTAGCAAGCGAGCTTAGCTGAGCTAGAGCTCGTGAAAGCATGGGGTTGTAAGGCATTGTGCTGTGCGTGTAACGTGTGCTGCGTGTGCGTGCTACCAGCAGCCACTAGCGAAGTAGTGATCGACCCGCGACAACGGATCATGGGGTCATGCGATTTGTATTCTGCTGCCGCTCTTCCATTCTCTGCGAGGCAGCAGCAACGCTTTCGTCCCCTGCTCGCACGTACGCCACCTGATTTGCTGCTTTGCACGCTTCATTTGCTGATTCCGTGATTGATTTGGAGATCGATGACGCGGTGGCATTGCGACGCCAACGTCTTAATTACTAACAGGTCGGGCAATCAACCAGCAGCGGATTAAACTAATGGGGGTAGAATTCAGATTAGCTATCATTTATCTCGATCTGCTGTTGCTACAGCAGCAAGCCATGGCAATTTGTAGACGGGTGACGGATCATCAGTGAGTCGATGCATGGATGGACGGATTGGACGTGGGGTGGGGTGGGGTGCATGGCAGCGTGGCATACATCGATCCTCGTGTGTTGCTAGCTTAGCTTAGCTGAGCTAGCTAGCGCATGCATGTGACAACTAAGGGCACCCAGCAATTGTTTAGTGGGTTGTATGTGTGCCACAGATACCTAAGATTCTAGTTATGTAAACATCGTCCCATCCCACAGCGATGTAGGGAGACCCTTCTAGCCCTAAGCTATTACCTATCTTGTAGATGCACAGTAAGGGGCTAAGTAATCCAGCTTGATTAGGAATGACACGAGAGAAGAGAGGAGGTCCAGATCAGGCCCCGGCCGCAGCTAGCTAAAGAGCATAATTGATATATGCATAGACTGGCCGTCCGGGATAGAGTGAGATATGTCCATGCATGCATCCCCTAATCAGGTATACTTCTCAGTTTACTACTGGTAACAAGCTTAAATCATTTTACCTAGCATGCAAAATTCAGATCATTATATATATATATATATATATATATATATATATATATATATATAATGTTATTTACAAGGAACACCAAATTACTGCTGGTTATGTCAATTGTATATGATATTAGATTAATACATATAATTAAAATTTGAATCGTGTGCCACCTGGTTGGTAATTTATATGTGTGTTGACAGGTCATTTCTATGTGATATCAGTACGCAGATTTAAAGTTCATATCACTATTCGATTGGTTGTTGGTACATGCCATTAGATCGATATGCAAAATTAATCGAGCTCACTATATCTAGAAGTACGGAAGTATATCAAGACGGACGCTCGATCATTTCTACTGAGTCGATAGATTGTTTGTATATGACATTGGATCACCTGGAACAAAGCTCGAATCGTGATTGCCGATTTTTGGTATGCGATATTAGATCAATATATAGTGTTAAGGTTTAAATCATTGGCCGTTGATGTTAGATCAATATGCAGACTTAAAGCTTAGGTAACTTTTTTATGAGGTAGAAAATCATGAATACCTATCGGCTGTGGGCCATTTATAATTAAGGTACATTGGATCAATGACGGATAATGTTTAGATACAATTATGAAAATCTATCGGTTGTGGTCCATTAATAATAAAAGTTCACCAGACCAATGGTCGCATGATGTAGTTATGAATATTTATTATTGTGATCTGTTTAGGTACGATTAGGAAGATCCATATATCAGTTGTGATTTATTTAGGTACGGTTATGATGATCATCGGTTGTGATATGTATGTTGAGGTATGGTTATGATGATCTGTCGGTTGTGATCTATTGAGATACAATTATGAAGATCTTATGGTTGTGATTTGGTTAGGTACATTTACGATGATCTAACGTCTATGATTCATTTAGATACAATTATAAAGATCTAAACGGTTATGGTACACTAATAAAAGAGGTATATTAGATTAATAACCGGATGTTTTGTTTTTTTATAAGAATTTTAAGTGTGACTATCATTTTTGTAGTCAGACGATCATGTACTTTCGTAACATGTGCTAAAAAGAAAGATAGGTGCAAAATTTTAAGATATTAGAAATGTACATCTATTCAGAATGGTAAAAGTGTTAATTTTCCTCAAAATTGGAATAGGGACAAATTACACGGCTACACGCACGTTGATGCATTGTTCCACCCCTCCGTATTCTAGCTCTTACACACTCTCCACTCCCTCTTGTGTGACACTGTGTAGTGGACCATAATCTACTTCGTCTTACATGTCAGACCTCACTCTTGAGTGCTACTTGGTCCAGAAGTCCAGAAATAAGTACTGGATACGTTCTTGGTGCTCTGTTTACACGCCCTTTGCCTCCATGTATACACCATCTCATTCAGTACTGATTGACACATAGGCCAGTGCTTGGATCAAGCGCGCGGAGGTCCACGACAGATTTCCGCTCTGTGGAAAAGAAACAGCAATGCAATTTGCTCGTTCTGCCGGGGAGGAAGAACCGAGTTAGTAAAGCGAGAAATTTTACATGAGCACCAGCCGCTGGGGCCATGAGCGAGAGGTAGAGTTATTATGGGGCATGGTCCAGACATGGAACCAACATGTACTGGTGCGGAACATAATGACGAAATTTGGAACGATCTAATCAAAAAGCACCAAACAGTAAATTTTCTTTCAGATTTTTGTTGCGTTGGAACATCACCATACATCCAGCTGGGAAAAAAGAACTGGAGAAAATCGAAGATCGAAGAAATTCCGGCGGCCAGCATTTTTTCTTCCAAACCGGGCGGAAACTCTATCATTGCACTACAAAAGACAGGATATCTCTTTTTTTTTGAAAGGGGTCGAATCTTACATTTCTCAGTCAATTAAAAAAATATTAAATCATGACTATAACAGACACATTACATAGTTAAATTAGACCCAAGCAACACAACAAACAGGGTGCCCCATCCACTCACAAGACCATCCGTCATTGTCGTCACGATCACACTCACGTCCAGGCAATTCCGACTTCACCCGAATAAAACACCAGAGAGCAGGGGCCCCCACCGTCGAGCTGCAGCCGCTGAAAACTGCCAAACATGCGCCACCCACAACCCCACCAGTCACACAACACAAACGTCGTAACTCCAATTTCATGACCACCCGCATCATCGAAAGAGTAGAGCGGGACACGCCAACCCAGTCGAATCGCGTAGACATAGAGTCATCAGTCTTGC
Organism: Stipa capillata; assembly: GCA_019208055.1. Classification (NCBI taxonomy): domain Eukaryota; kingdom Viridiplantae; phylum Streptophyta; class Magnoliopsida; order Poales; family Poaceae; genus Stipa; species Stipa capillata. Next base: position 833,609 of record JAGXJF010003084.1, read on the forward strand.
TCCACTGAGGCGGCAGATCTGACTTCACCAAGGTGTCATTGTTGCCGCTCCTCCATCCATTGCCGACCTCAAGCCGGCGTAGGCGCGCATGGCCTCGCTCGCCAAACGCAGGAAAGCAGCTCCAAAGCGAAGCCTCCAAGGAGGGCACGACGTTGAGGATGCCACTAATGCCCGATCTGACACCGGATCTAGGTTTTCACCGGGGAAACATCTCTAGGGTGGGGGAAGGGACAGGGCTCCACAACAACATGTCTAAGGAGGTGAATAACGGCCGAGAGCGCCGCTGTTGCCGGTATCGGCAAAAGCCGAACAAAGCTTTCGCATGAAGCCCCCTGCATCGCACCAGACTACCGACCTGTACTGGCTATCAACAACGAGACAGCGTGAGAGCCGCCCGCCGCTACAACATCTCCCGACATCCGCATGCCATGTCAGCCCACCGGCCCTAAAACCCCCCACTCCATTCTTTGGTGACGGCGCTAGCGAGAGCGGCTAAGAGAGGACGGAGGCCAACGGGGGTCAGCTAGGTTTTTGCTTCGGAGCGACACGGGAAGTCGTGAAAAAATTGGTGCGGTCCTACTAATGGCCAGTAATTCCGTTGTCGGTGTTTGTACTAGTCTCAGATACCCAAAAAATTGTTTTTTTTACGTGCGCGTTGAATTCGCACGGTATAGCTCGCAGCTTTACTCGTTGTTTCACAGTTTTACCAAAGTATTAAAAGTTGTAAGGTGTACTCCGTATAATCAAGTACTCGTACTAAACAAACCCTGAAAATGTGAACTACTCGTACTAAACAAACCCTGCAAATGTGAGCGTAGTATGTCGTCTTGTTATGCCGCATGGGGTAATCATCGGCCACTTACCACCAAAATCACCGTCACTTTCCGCCTCGTGATGATACCGAGCTTTCTGATCCAACCGGAGCTCATGGCCGAGCGCACGGTGTTTGTGATTTGGGTTAGTCACTTCTGCTAAAGTCACAGTAATATTATTTTTAATGAGACCAAAGCTTCTAATTTTTACAGATTATTATGTAGTCTTTGATGCAGCGAGGGTGTAAATCGAAAGGCTATGGTTACTAGGTACATCCTTTTAGAGATGATAGTACGAGACTTATTTACCTGATATGAATGGTAATGTTGATCGGTTTTTGTATCACTTAGTTTTCTTACTTTTTTCATTGTGAAATGGCAAATTGTTGTAAGACTTTCGTTAATAATAAAATTGTCCGTGTACATCGGTCGATGCATAGAACGAGAGCCGTACCTCCATTTGGAGAAGAAAAAAAAGGCCGAGCCCTCTTTTTCCTGTTCGTTGATTGATTTGCATATGGTGCTACATACTGTTTCCCCCTTTTAAATTGCTATCAATCCAATCGCGCGAGTGGTCGACTTGCCTCCCTGAGTCTGCGGTCTAATCCCGTAGAATTGCATGATTGATTTTGTTTAGTTATTACTGGCCTACACCTACTGCTAGGCTTGGGTACACACCGAGGAATCTTTCCATTTTCGCTTTTACCCTTTTGGATTACAGAAGCGATTGCATCATTACGTTTCACTTATCCCCTCTCTTATAGATATCTCTGAGGTATGAAATAAAAATATTTGATCATCTTCAATTTTTAAATTTACATAATTATATATTATTATATTATTTATAAAAACTAGCACAGTGTCCCGCACAGTTGCATGGAAAATATTTTTTATTATCTCTATTTTTTACCCATATGTGTAATATTAGATCACTACGGGAAATAAAAGTTCAAATCTGAGATTTAGGTACATTATGAAAATCTATCGGTTGTGATCTGTTATGTGCAGTTATGAAGGTCTATCGGGTGTGATCTATTTAGGTGCAGTTATGAAGATCTATCAGTTTTGATCTGTTTAGGTGCAGTATGAGATCTATCAGCTACAATCTGTTTAGGTGGAGTTATGAAGATTTATCGGCTGTGATCTGTTTAGGTACAGTTATGAAGATCTAACGGTTATGGTCCACTATAATAAAAGGTCCACCAAATTGACGATCGGATGTTTTTTTTTGAAATTTCTAGCATCTCTCTATTTTTTCTATTGTATTATGCTTTTAGTATATAGTAGATATGAAATTACTATCGATTGTGTTATTGCACATGATACTAATCAATACGCACAATGCGTGCCAGCTGGTCCGGTAGTTTGTACGCGTGTTGGCAGGTCATTTGTACGTGATATTAGTACGCGGAGTTAAAGTTCAGATCCATAGCCATTGGTCATTTGTATGTGATATTAGATCAGTACGCGAATTGATCAAACTCACTATATAGAGTACGAAGTACATTGAGATGGATACTAAGTTGTTTGTACTAACTGATAGATTATTTGTACATGACATTAGATCATTTGAAATAAATTTTTAGATCATGATTAGCTTATTGCTTCTATGTTATATTAGATCATTGTGAGGAGCTAAGATTCAAATCGATGATCATTATATATTATATTAGTATGCTGATTTAAAGCACATGAATGTTTTATGAGGTACAAATTATAAATATCTAGAGACATAATAAAGTACATAGGATCATGACGGATAATGTTTAGTATAATTACGATGATTTATCAGTTGTGGTCCATTAGTAGAAAGGTCGATAAAATTAATGCTCGGATGATGTTTAGGTGCAGTTATGAAATTTATCTATTATGGCCTGTTTAGATATAATTATAAAAATTTATTGGCTGTGATATGTTTATATGGAGATCTACATCTATTTAAATACAGTTATGATGATTTATCATTATGATTTATTAGGTGTAGTTATTAAGATTAATGGTTCTAATTTGCTTATACAATTACGATGATTCATCGATCATGATTTGTTTAGATCTATCAGTTAGTAAAAAGATCATATATGACCGGATGTCTGGTTGCCTGGCTGGCATGCTGATTTGATGTGACTTTTTGTTGATTTCTATTGGTGCCAAGTAGACCTAAACTAACTTGAGGTTTACATTATAGAAAGGTCCCCGCGTAATGTACCCTTTCGGAATAAATAGAGTATGCTCGGACCAAACTGTAAACGTGACAATCGGACATCAACGTGACGCGTGCTGACATACACATCACATTGTGCCGCGGTGTCCTGTGTCTAGAGAAATTACTCGGCTGTGGCCCACTGCATGGTCAAATAGAGCAGTAGCACTTAGGCACTGGAACAACGTCTTCCTGTATTTTTCCGTAAGACGAAATTATATAACTTAAGATGGTAAATTCTTGCTTTCCCTACACCAGCTACGACTTTTATTTGATTAAGTGAGGAGATGCTTCCAAATATTGCTGTCATATATAGAGTGCACTTTATTTTAGAATCTTTTTACTATCTATACCGTCCAAATATGTCAAGATTGGTGTAAAACACTTCAAAAATCAGAATCTAGTTATCCTTATCCGCTATCTCTTCCGCCTCTCTCACGTCCAAAGAATCAAAATCTTTCCCCTCCCTCTCACGAACCCTAGAATCCTCACTACTATCTTCAACCTCTGTGACTGGCGCCGCCTCCATCTCCAGCCTCCTCGACCAGCACCGCCTCTGTCTCCCTCGTTCCCGAATGATGCCGCCTCCATCTCTATCCTCTTCGACTTGTACCACCTCCTTCTCTGTCTTCTCTGACTATTGGGAGAAGGAAGGACATGGCAGCCGGTGGCTCAATCTCCATCGGCGGGAAGGGAGATCGGCGCTAGATCCGCATCTCCAGCGGCAAGGGAGGCTGTGCGACCAGCAGCTTCATGTTCGTCCTCTTTGACCGGTGCTGGATCGCTAGTGGCATGGGAGGTTGCGGCGACTGGCCCCGGGAAGGTAGGCCACAGCTCGCAACCTCCCCTCCCCAACCAATGGTGCCATATTTGTTTCTGTTCATGTTCCTGATGTGAAAAGTGACGGGGATGGTTGTTTTGAAAACAAATTTGTTCATGTTCCTAATCTGAATGGGATGGGGATGATTGTTTTGTTCATGTTAATCTTGATTCAATTTTTTCTTTTTCATGTTCCATGCTAGCTTTTAGATCCACTCTTCATTCATGAATGAACTTGTTGGATTGTACATGCTAGCTCCAGATCCATTCATCATTCTTCACTAACAATAATCCTATATGTTTGTTGAATAGTTTAAAAAATATGCATGGAACCTTTTTGTCCATGATTCGAAATGCTGAAAAATATTCATGATTTTTTGTTTGATTAGATGAGAAATGTTCTTTTTACCTGGTTGGCATTACTACATGGTGACGAAATATGTATGGAATTTTTGGTTCTTGATCTGAAATGGTGAATAAATATGCTTGCAAGTTATAGTTGGTGATTTAAAATGGTAAGAAATATGCTTGTGATTTTTGGTTCATGAAGGATCATTTTTTTTTAGTTGGTGAACTTTGTGAGAAATGATTTTTGGTTCATGAAAGTTCTTGCAATTCTGTTCATGGTTCATGTTCCCCAAATAGCATATAATATTCATAGTTTGGTCATGAAAAATATGCATAATATTCTTGGTTAGTAATCCAAAATGTGAAACAATAAGCATACTATTTTTGGTAATGTTTGTGCATTTGTGTTTGGTCATGAAAGAAATTTTTTGTTAGTAAGCCGAAATGTGAAAATGTATCCATGAAATTAGTATTCATAATTCAAAATGGTTAACAAATAATGCACGAAAATTTTATTTGATGATGAAATGTTGAAAAAGTATGCATGACTTATTGTTTGATCGTGAAGAAATATGTATAATATTTTTAGTCATGTTTATGCATTTTTGTTTGGTCACCAGAAAATATGCATACTATTTTGATCATGTTCAAGGAATATTGTCATGCTCATTTTCGAGGGAGAGACAGGGTATGGGTAATTTAAATAAGGACTGTTGATCAAAGAATGTAGAGTTGAGAGTATCTTTTGTTAAATGGGAGGGTCTTGACAATGGAGTATGAGTGGAGTTTGGGTGTGTTTTATAAAATAGGAGCATAGATCTTGATGCAGGTTGGAAGATAGAGATAGTAATTAAAGGGACTCCTAAGAATTGCATTTCGCGTCATATATACTCTCGTCATATAAGTTTTATAATGGCTAGCTTTCACCCCTTAGTTCCTTTTTCTTAATATAAACGTCTGATGTACTATTGTACCGACCGGTGTCTATATAGCTCACTTGGACAGTATTTTGCTTTAGTCCTTTTACTTTGAGATCAACTACAGTATCGCCGTATAACCGAGAAAAGAACTACAGTATCACTGTAAAATACCACCTCATTGGGTTGACTTAAAGACCGCATCAGTATGAAGTGATGACGGTGGCAAACGACATGCCTGAGGAACGACATGAAACTATTGATTGTTATCTAACCAAGAAATATCACTAGTCAATAAAATATTAAAAATAAAAAACGCAAAGGGTACAAAAGAGTTACGGCGTAGAATATATATGCATGCACAATTTACTAATGCCACCAGTACTACTGTACAGTATATTCTAGTCATACTGACATTGCTGAACTCATTTCTGCTAGGCATGTGGAGCTTAAAAAACTTCATAAAGGCAAGGTAACGAAGGTAGAGTATATCGAATCTCTACAATGAAGAAGCAACACACTCGAATGACCACATAATGTATAAGGTAACAACATTTATACCCACGGCAAAAACACCTGACCTCTGATCCAAGTTGCTTGAAATGTATGTAATTCTTGTATACTCGTATACAAACTTGTATACCGCCGTCGCCGGAAGGGAAAAAGGAGAAAAAAAAACAGAGACATCAGGAAGTGTTACATCGATGTACAATTCTTGATCTTAACACGACGATGACCACCTATAAATAAGTTACTCAGTGACTCGCTTGCTCTTATGGCCACCCCCTCTGCGTCCTCGGCCAGAAGGGGCTCTTATTACACGGAACAAATCAATAAAAAAATGGAATGGCACGATAGGAATTACAAGATGGACTCAAGGAGGTGATGGAACGGTGATAGCGATGCTTCCAGGTTTTTGTTTGTCTGAACGCATACGTACGTATGGGGTGCTGTGTTGAGCGTGCGCGCGCGATAGCGAGCGCCTATTGAACCATGGCGAGGAAGGTGTTCGCCGGAGTCGAGGTAGGCACCGCGGTCGTCGGGGCCGTTGGCGGCGGAGGTGCGTTATTGTTGCCGACCGGGTTTGGCCTCTGGAACTGTATCCTGTACTGCATTTTGCCGTCGTCCTCGCCTTCCTCGCCGTCGTCGGTGTAGTCATCGCCCATGTCGTCGCTGTCGGTCTCGTCCGTCGTGAACTCCCGGTGCGGCTGCTCGCTCAGCTCCCCCACAGTGTCTTCTGGCTTCACGGCAAGCGCATATCCGGTTAACTTCCACCACGAGCACATGCATCGAACTCAAACACGCTAGGGAAAATTAACTAGTTGCAGTGTGTGTGGCGTGATTACCTTCTTCACGCCGAAGTCAACGTCGGACGCGGCCGTCGTCGGCGTGGCCTCGCCGTTGCTGGTCGGCACCTGCGCGGCCCCGGCTCCTCCGTTGTTCCTCTTGTCGAGGTCGTTCATGTTCTTCCCCTCTATCTCGTGCCGGTTCAGGTTCTGCTGCTCCGGGACGGCAGAGACAGCGGCGACGGCATTGGCCGACGAGGCCGCGCTGCCGCTGCCGGGGTGCTTCTTGCGGTAGATGGCCTCGAGCTGGTGGAAGTAGGGGCAGGTCTTGGAGTCCTCGGGCCGCCTCTTGTTGCTCTCCTTCACCTTCTTGAAATACTTGTTGATGTTCTCCCACTTCTCCTTGCATCGTTTCGAGCTCCGGTTATACCCCAGCCGCCGCATGCCGGCCGAGATCTCCTCCCAGAGTGGGCCCTTGGGACCGTTCTCCTGGTAGCGATTATCCATGTCCATGCGCAGCTGGATAAGCGCGTGCACCTCCGTCTTGGGCCACCGTGACGAGGACGCCGCCCCGCCCTCCCCTCCTCCGAGACCCGTATCGGCGTGCTGCTCTGCGGCGGGAACCAGCTCGAGTGATGAACCGGACGTGGGGGGCGGCGCGCTGCGCGGCGTCCCCGCCTCGTGGTGCGTCGTCTCCTTATGCTGTGGTTGTGGCGGCTGCTGTTGGAGCGGTGCGGCTGGGATGGGCTGTGGCTGCGGTGTGGCCTGTGGCGGCGGCTGCAGCTGCTGTCGAGGTTGCTTTGCCGGCGGCGGGGTCTGGACCTGCATCGGTGTGGGCATTGGGATGACGACGGGAGGGACTTGTACGGTTTGCCCGCCGATGCGCTGGAGGAAGGCGATGATGGAGGCGTCGCGGGAAGCCGCCGCGGCGCGCTCGTGTGCGAGCTGCTCCTGCTCGCGGTTGAGGCGGGCCACCTCCTGCCTGCGCCACGCCTCCTCCCGCGCCGTGCGCTCTGCCTCCCTCTTCTCCATGGTCTCCAGGAACCGCAGTTGCATCTCCTCCTGCCTCTCGACGACTTGCTTCATCAGCCCCTCGAAGAAAGACATCATCTTTTTGCTGCCGCTGCCGCGCTTGCGCTTGCCGAGGCCATCCTGGCTGCCGCCGGTCTCCGCCGTCATCTCGTCCTCATCGTCGGACTCGTCGTCCGACTCTGACTCCGACATGGACGGGAAGTTCAAGCCTTGCAAACTGACGGGCGGTGGCAGGGGGAGCTCCACAGGCGCCGGAATCGGAGCCGCCGAAGATATGGGCGCCGGCTGGATCGGCCCCGTTGGTGGAGGAATTGTGCTCATCGGCGGTGGCGCGGATACCGGCGCTGCGAAGGCGTGCGTCGGCGGAGGGGCGCCACTGGCCGGTAGCAACTGCTCCTGGTGGTGCTGCTGCTGCTGCGCGGTGGCGGCATGCAGCGCCTCGAGCTCGGAGAAGAAGCGGTAGCTCTTGCCGTCCTGCCTCCCGGCGCGTCCTTCCTTGGTGCGCTTGTAGTACTTGTGCACGTTCTCAAACTTCTCCTTGCACTTCTTGGCGCTCCTCTTGTAGCCCAGCTCCGTAAGCTTCCTGAAAGACACAGCAGTGACAAGGACACAAGCTTTCTGTCAACCGTTACTTGCGTGCAAACCAAAGATTGAATGAAATAAACAGAGTGGATTAAATGATGGCACTGTTTACAGGCAGAAGCATCGAGTGTGGGCGACGAGCCTGTAGTTTTTTCTCCGGAGGAAAGAGACAAGGAGATGGAAGGAATTGGAAGGACAGGGGCGAGAGCCAGAAGGGAAGGTGAGCAAGGGAGCATATGCAGAAGGGGAATTAGTAAATCACAGGCCATCTCGTCCTTTTAGGGATCAGAGGAGAGTTGAGGTTGATAGCACTACTCGTAGTAGTGAAATGAAGTGAAGGGGGAGGGTTAAATTAAGATGAGGCCGCATTGGGATGGGAGAAAAAGGCTGCCTTCCTTCTTTTCCCAAAAACTGGAACCCATGAAAGCAAAGAACAGTGGCAGACTGCAGCCTCTGCTGCCTACCTGCCTGCCCTCGCACTCACGCCGTGGTACGATCCCCAGGCGTCCAGATTCTTATCATCCTACACCTACTACTCCTATTCTCTCACTTCCCCCTCTCGCAGAAATCGAGAAGCATTTGATTAGACCATGAACGAAAATATATGGAAATCCGGGAGAATTGGGGACAGTAACGAAGGATAATTAGCCATCATTTCATGTGGGACGAGTGCTAAATTCCACGAAACCGTTAGCCGCTTTCTGCAAGGAAAAATCATGCCGGAGACAAGCTTGTTGAAGTGAATTGCAAATGTGTTTGGAATTTTCTCTTTTTTTTTCTTTTTTTTGGGCTCTCGAGCGCACACACACTATCTCTCTTACCTGGAGACCTCTTCCCAGAGGGGACCCTTGAGGGTGGCGTCGCGGAAGGTGGCGTCCATCTCCGAACGGATCCTGATGAGCTCCAGCGTCTCCTCCCGAGGCCACCGGTTGCCGGCCGCCCCAGACCCGCCGCCGCTGTTGCCGCCGGAGTCTCCGGGCATATCTTCGTCCGGGAAGCCAGCACCGGCGCCGGACGCGGCGGCCAATTCCTCGTAGCTCGGTCGCGGTGGCTGCTGCTGCTGCACCTGCGTTGGCGGGGGCCGGCTGCTCAGCGGCACGGGGCCAGGAGCCGGCGGCGTCGAGAACGGCCCCATGTCCGGTGGCGGCGGCGCCCCGTACTGGGACCCGCCACCCTGGTGCTGCTGCATGGACGCCCCAACGGCACCACCACCTGACCGCCTCCTCTTCTCCGGCCGCCTTGAGCGCCCACTTCTTGAAAAGACGACGGACCAGTTGGTAGCAAGCTAGCTAGCAACTACAGGAGCAAGGCAAGAACTAGTATTGCCGCCGGCAACCTTCAGTTGCGTACCTGTAGAACTGTATACGGAACTAGTAGAGGAATTGGGGGAAGTACTGAATTGTAGGCAATTCTAGCTACGCCTTGCAGCCTCCTAGTTCTTCTCCTCTCCCACCCACCGAGTGTGTGGCCTGGGCGGAGAGGAAGAGAGAGAGAGTATAATTGGAGGGAGAGGATGAAATTGGAAAAGAGGGCTTGGACGCTTGGTACAAGTAGGGAAGGGCCGGAAGGGGAGGAGGAGGCTGGCTGGGGATGGGAGAGACGGTGAAAAAGATGGGAGCGTGGACAACTGGAAAGGGTCCAAAGGGGGAAGGAAAGAGGGTGGGAGAGAGAGAGAGAGAGAAAGCAAGAGAGCGCCCTACAAAAGGAAGAGGGCTGCTGGTGCATGTACCGATCGATCTCTACCCTACGACTCATCACTCCTCCATCGATCTACTACCATCTCCCAACAAGAAATGAAATATCACAACAGCAATCCAGCCCGCGCGTATACTGGTATATATATCATGTACCTGTGCATGCATGTATGTTTGTTACAGGGTCCGTGCCGTTTTATAGCCGCTGGGGGCCAAGGTGATAGATATGGGGAAATTTATGAGACAGGGCATGAGGACAAAAAATGGGAGGGTGTGGACTGCTCAGGCAGAGCGAAACGGAAACGCCTGCGCGGCTGGCTCAGTTCACCGGACACGTATTCGGCTCCCGCCGACGTGGCGCGGGAGGGCGGGGACAACTACGCCGCGCTGACATCGCCGTCGATCGGCACGGACTCACGCCGCTCGCATGCGTTGCATCTGCATGCATGGGCCGGCGGACGCCGTGTGCCAAGTATATATCTCTCGGGCAAATACGGTGGAGATCATAGAGTGACTAGATATATGTTCGCACACGAATACGTCACCGTGTACCCCCGATGCCGAGCGTGATGCGCAGGATATGGAACCGGGGGAGTCTCGCCTGGAGCGTGATACGCAAGACACGCCGACGAGGTCTTTTAGGACCCAAAACCCCACACCCCCGGGAGGTACCCCGTCAGGGAGTGCGGCGGCTATGGGCTGCTCTAAGTCGGCCTGATCGCCCTCTAGAGCTTCGAGGTTCGCTGCCGTTGAACACGAAGAACAGCGAAGAACGAAAGTATAAACAAGGATGAGAAGAAAATAGTAGATGAAAGGATAATAGATTGATTGTTTCGATTGTGTGTTGTTTTCAATCGGCCATATACCCTTCATATTTATAGGGTACGCCCGGTCTTAGGGCTGGAATACAACTCTGTATCGTACGTGATATAGCTTTCCATATAAACAAAGATTGCTTCCCTAATCTGATAATCTTGTCTGCCGCAATCAAGAATCCATCTCGCACACAAGATATCTTTCCTAATCTGATCAACTTAACCGCCGCGATCTGGACTCCGCCTTGTATACGAGACATCCTTCCATATCAACCAGGAGTCTTTCCAAATCTCGTACTTTCCTTTAAACGTCATGATCAGCTACTGTTCCTTGTGTCCCAAGTTAGGGTTCCTGGCACCAGAAAAGACTTCACAACAAACGACTCGGTGCCTTGACCCACATGCGAGATAACTCAGGAATATCACGACTCGGACGAGCCGACACCGCTGGAACTCGGACGTGCTACTTAGAACCCGTCTTGGATCTACTCGGGACCGCGAATGCTTGGAGGCGCGAGTACTCAGGGACACGAGTGCTCGGGAACGCAAGTACTTGGGGCACGAGTGCTCGGGAACGCCAGTACTCGGGGACACGAGTACTCGGAAGCTGCAGATCACTCGGGCACACTGTTCGGGAACGCGAGTACTCGGGGATATAGGGACTCGGGAACACGAGTGCCCGGGAATGGGTGCTCGGGAGTACGAGAACTCAGGATCCAGTACTCGGATATACTCGGCACCCGGGACGCTGCCCGGGGATCAGGATCCTTTGCGAGTACCTCTGTACTCGGGAACGCCGCAGGCCACTTAGCGAGAGCCACGACTTAATAACACTGTAAAATATGTGGCGCACCGGGCTACTCGAGAGCTGCCAAATTAAGTCATCAACAATATATATTCTCGCTTTCTATCTCGGAGATACCGTAAAAAAGATTTGCTTCTGCGTGCATGTATCGATCCCCACATATTGATGGTGCTGTGTGCATGCATGGCGTGGCGTGTTGCGTGAGTGTGTCTGTGCAGGGTCTAGCTCCGTTCCGAACCGATGCATGGGAGGCCGGCGCCTCTTTTATTTGCTTGCCGCGCGCGCGCGGGCGTGTCGTCGCTCATCGTGCCTGGATTTCTATCCCAAGGCCATGGCCAGATGCTCCCCTCCTCCAGTGTCAGCAGGTGCGATGCCCGCGACCCTGTGTGGTGATAAAACCTGCAGCGAAAGTTGCTCCATTAATAAATTATCATCTACACTAGAGAGATTTAGATATGTCTACCTGCAATTCTGAACATTAATCTGGCGAGATATGCGTATCCTTTTTTTCGAACTATATCTGACTAGATCTACGTATACATGTGCATGAGGAGCATCACGGCATGGTTCGTCTGGTTAGGCAATTGAACAGCTGCATGAACCTTTGCATGGATTAATAACTCTCGTGCGCCGCGGCTGTAAAATCGGTGACGGGGATGGAGTATCTTGTTCCAGAGGGGAGAATTAATGGCTTAAACAAACAGAGGAAAAATACTAGTACTACTAGTAAAAGATTATGCGAGGGGTGGGACCGTAGGAGCTGGGACGCTAACGGCTCAAAACGGGTGGACGCCGCAGTACAACACGGTTGGTGGTGGGCCGGTACCGTGTAGGCCCACGCTGGGAGTAAAAGATCGGCCATTTTTTTACTTTACTTCTGTTATTACTCTTGACGTATTAATTCGGACAAGCTAAATCTACATATTAAAATTCAAATTTACCATTTATACATGTACTACATATTGAGTGGTGTACGTTCGTGTACAACTGCACATGCATCCGGTATACAAATAATACGGTAAAATACCACTTGTCACGAGCGGCCCACCGCAATTCGCGTTTTTCAGATTCCATTGGAAACGTCCAGTCGCAGGGCTCACATGTCAACCTTTAATCATGTTTACAAATCTGGCACGTATCAATTTAGTTATAGTTTGTAATTATATTTTAAATAGGACTGATGGCTGCATGTATTTATATACAGGATAACAGGATCAATAATTACAAGGAGTGTGGATAAAGCAACAAAATATGTAGTACCCCTACACGCTTGGTTGAAAATTTCAACCCCAGCAGCCCGGACGCCACTACTAATCATTGGTGACTACCCGCAATAAAATATTGGCGATCACCTTGATTAATCCATCAGTTACGTGGCTAAATGTGTCATCAAGTTAATTATATTTTTCAAGGAAAAGTTAATTATTTGACCGAACAGACGGAGTTAAAATTCTTGTGTGTTATTCGTTCATACAATTAGGTTCAATCAGTCAACATCCTGATTGAGCAGTGATATGATGTACCTTTCAGGCACATGCTCTAATCAATTTTCCCTAAATTCAAAAATTACTCAAATCGGGATATATATATATATATATATATATATATATATATATATATATATATACCGTAAGAAAAAGACGGGCCCAGTGAGACAGAGTAGCTTGTCAGCTTGGAAGAGAGCAATAATAAAATCCTTTCGAGCTAACTAACGAGATAATGTTTGGTGCTGTGATGAATGGACCTTGCTCTTGCTGTACCAGTCATGCATGTTGCATTTGTTGCTATTCCTAATTCTTTCGTTTGTGTAATTTTCCGCTGAATTATCGCGTGCACGGAAAGAGAGCCCGCCAAATCACCTCTTCTTTCTTCTGCGAGATCAAGCCTGCCTGTCAAATTACCTGACAAATGTAATACTGTAGCAAAATAGTGGAAACCAAGAAAATTTATAATATATATATACAATCTAACCCATTGTTTCTGCGCAGAGAAAGTGGCAGCTAGGCAGCAGTGATGTTACGTCGGTAAAAAGTTAACCATGGTTGAAAACTGAAACGGAAACGGTGTGGTTTTTGGAGGGGACGGGGCATAGGTAGGACGTAGGAGACAAGAGTGCACCGCAACAGCTGTACGGTGGGGCCCGCACCACGGGACGGTGGGGGCGTAACAAGGAGGCTACTACAGGACGTGGCGGGCGTTTATCGCGGATCCCATCGAAACCCCAACCTCCATCCAAAATTCCTCTCATGCCAGCTCGGTAATACCACCATGGCGCTCCACCCGTGCATCGTGTATGCTTGCTCAAAGGAACAAAAAACACACCACGTCCAATCCATCTCTAGCTTGGTTTTTACTCCACTGCTTGTTAGGAGTACTAAGGGGGTGTTTGGTTGGGCTTTTCAGCAGCTTTTCCCTAGAAAAAGCTGCAGCCCAACCAAACGGGTAGCTTTTCAGCAGTTTTTGCCAACGATAGCTGTGGGCTTTGCAGTGTAAATTCAGCTGTTTGAAAAAGCTGCCTTGTGCCAGTTTTTTGCAATGTGTTAAAGTTTCAGTGCTCATTTTTCAAAATGCTGTAGCTGATTTGGATCAACCAAAAGCCATATGTTCACTTTCTCACAGCCACAGCAGCTTTTTCAGACAGCCAGCCAACAGCAGCTTTGTCAACAGCCACAGCCCAACCAAACAGACCCTAATTAACTTCGGCTTGGAGCCCATCGTCCACTTTCTCTCCCCATATTCTATCTTCCTCGTTGTAAATAATGCAACTCACGCTAGCTTGGTAGATGTTCACGTTCAAATACTAATCTTTAGCTAATCCCAGCCACACCCAAACAGGCCCTAATTAAATCTTCTAATTAAATCTTCTTGCAAACAGTCCACAACACACTGCATGACTGTAGATATTTCGCGTTGATTTGATTCATCAAAATACGTACTATTGGCTTTCCTTCAAACGCATGGAGCTAATAATGAACGTTTTCCTGTAGTGATGCCCTCTTCTTTCTAGATACTCCCTTCGTCCTAAAATATAAGGCATATTTTATTTGGTTAAGACAAGACTTTAACAAACAATTACTCTATTAATATGTAGATTATGTGATATAAAATCACAAGTATAAGTAAGTACTTTTGAATACGAATCTCATGACATCAATTTTATATCACATATACCATATACTAATGGAGTAATTATTAGTCAAAACCTTATCTTTATAAAACAAAATACGCCTTACATTTTGGGACGGAGGGAGTAATATGTTAACTGGAAAACTATTTGTGCCCAAACACAGCTTTTATCTAATCACCTACATATGTTTGAAAATGGTAATGCAATAAACTCTTTTGGATCCATTACAGTGCAACGTAGCTTGAGTACGGTTGTACTTCTAAATATAAGCGTGCATGAGGTTTATCAAGTAACTCGGTGATCAGGCAGGCGTTACGGCGTTATGCCAGGTTTCCCTTGTCCTTGTTTCAATCTGTCTGATAGGTACGTGCGTTAAGATTCGTGCTTTTAGATAGAAAATGGTACTATTCATACCTACTTGGAAGCATACCAGGCCACAGGGCAGATGTATAATGTACGCTAGAATGACTTAAATTAAGTCATGGTAAAGTGCAGTACAACTCGGGAAACTGATCGGCTAGTGGCGGGCCCAGGTTTTTTAGGATGGGTATACGAAGTTGTAAAAATATTATTTATTTTAAACATAAAAATACACAATTGCAAAAAAAAATCGAAGTTTAAATTGTTCGTACTTAAGATAACATATCGAGTAATTTGAAAAAGTTACAAAATAATCAACAAATATTACAATTTAATACAATGATCCGTAGTGCCTTGAAAGTGAATGTGATGCATCCTTAATTTTGCACCAATAACTCTTGCATCATCATTAACTTCACCGAGAATTATCGTAGAAATGTAGCAAAGTAATCATTCAATTATTAATCCTCTATTCTGTGTGTTTTTAGCCTATTCTTCACATAATTCATTGTGGAAAATACTCTCGAAGAAAAAGATATGAAAAGAACTAGCACCAATTTAGAAGATCCGTGGTCTCACGACGTGCCACGCTAAGTCATTCCCATTTTTTCTCAAAGGATTCTGAAAGCATGCAAGAAGAGTTCAGTCATCTCAAAGGGGAGAACATAGTACAATAAACAAAACTAGAAGAACAAAATAAAAAGAATAAATAGAACATTTTCCCATGTTTTTTCGAGAGCGAAATGAAAATTTCCCTTTGCAATACAAAGTTTGAGGTTTCATCTCGCCTGTTTCGTAAGACCCTGCGACCTCCTGCAAGGTAGGTACGCGCTCACACCATGCGACCTGATTAAGCTTCATAGTTTATAGGCAGGAAAATATTGTTTTCATTATTTACCACCATATATGACTAGCACACATACTTACTTACTGATTTTTCTTTTTTACCGAAATTTTTAGGTGTATATCTGTACACCCATGACCCAATGTGGGCCCACAGATGCGGCTAGACCAGAGTAACATCGTCTCTGATGGTTGGAGGCTTGGAGGTTGGAGCAGAGCAAATTCTGGTTGCCAGCCAGCCGATCACTAATCCAGGGCACTACAACTACTGTAATTAATACTAGCCTTCTCTTTAGGGGTAGTTATATACCCTAATCATAAGTTATTGATCATTAGCAAAGCAAGGTTAAAAAAGGGGGGATATTTGCGTGTGTTGCCGTGTTGGTGTGGAATCTAATCTTGTGTGCGTCGAGGTGGCGCATGATCTCCTGCACTTTGTATTTCCGTGATTGTGCAGCGTCATCCATGTTAACTCGAGGTGATAATGATTGATGATGCCCTTTGAGAGCATTATAAAAGAGGACCTCCAAGTAGACAAATGATGGGCTTAGATAAAGTGGCCATGAATTAAATAACTTCTTAACTACCAACTGATCGAGCTTCACAATGTTTATAAGTTCAATATATTTCCCCGCAAAGTATTACGTGTTGCAGAGTTTCAATTTAGATGTCGTAGCCATTCAAACTTATTCAGAAATCGGCCAGGAAAATCTCCTATGAAACACTGCTAGACTAAACCTAGTAATTGACTGGTTCGTGCCCTGGGCTTTTTAGACAAAAGAAGTTAGTGCCGGTTCTCCGATCCTTGCTTGTGTGGTGGATCGATAACATATATAGATGAGATGAAAACACATTACAATTCTGCACGCATCATGCTGCTGTGATCTCGGTCTGCAACAGCATGCCGTTCGCATGCATGGTCCGTGCCGTTGCTAGACGCGCAAGCCACATCCATATTTGTCGAAGCAAGCGGAATGTGATGATCTTATCTGAAGCCTGAAGCCACATGACAAACACTTCATCATTTCTTCATGTGATCTCTACATACCAGCTGCAGAATGCTAAAGTGATGTGATCAGTTTTGACATTTTTAACCAAGGTGCGAAGTTGGAAGGGAAAGGAATAGAAAATTTTTGGAAGAAAAATCTTCCGATAAATAGAACAGTAAGTACTGTGGGATCCATTGATATGAGATGCACCTGATCTGGTCAGTAAACAGTAGGATTAGCGAGCCCATCCGTTCCCATCCTGTTTACTCTGCAAATCCATCGTTCCCCTTTGTACGCACAAATAAGAACAATATTAGTTCAATGCGGTGAGATTAAATGTAACAGTTGTTTTACAAGTGGCGACGAATTAAAAGATCAGAGGTAGCCTCTGGCGCTGATCTTCTAAATATTGAATTTTCTGGAACTGATAGCAGCCTGCAGACTGTTGCCCTGTTGCTATAGTAAGGTCAGTGAATAAGTAAACATATAAAATTTCTTGTCGGCCTTCTTTTTTCTTGAGACGGAAGACTAATTTAAAATACTTAATCTGTTCCAGTAGATGCCGTATTATACACCAGGAGTAGTAACAGTTAGAACGTGCCTATCTTGATTATTGCTGAAATGGTGCGGAAAACAGCTACAGCTTGGATGACCCAGCAGTTCGTGACATAATTTACAAGCTGTAACAACAACACAGGCAATCATGTATAATTCGGCATCTAAAATATTGTTTCGTTTAGCTGTTAGCTAGGTTAATCATTTACAAGATACTGGATGAACTAAACTACAGAATCATATAAGCCTAGCATGACGCTGGTTATTCTCCCTACAATAATTATGATCTGATGATACATGCAGATATATTAAATATGTATTTCTCCAACAAAGTCAAGCATCTCCTCCATGTGGATATGGCCCACTTTCAGTTTCAGCCATAGAAATACGATGAGCCCTGACACTTTCCCCGCAATCGCACGGCTCTTTCCGAACATCAGGAATTTCGAGCTATCGCTTTTTTCTGCAAATTTTCAAGTTTGTTTATCATGACATGCAAGTCAATGACGCGAGATTCAAATCAATCCCTTTTCTTTTTGCCCCGTCCCCACGGGGCACAGGCTACCGAATTTCTACAAGCTAGGCCCTGTAACATTTGATCGTGAATCCGCTTGTGATGGAATAATGTGAAGCAACTTTGCAACATCAACCGTATATGATGTAGCACAAGAATGGTACGAAGAAACAAGCGCTTTCGCCATCAACAGTTGATTAGTTCAACCGGAAATATGACATGTCTAACCTATCGTTGAAGGTTAGGCTTCATACCCCACTGTCCCGTCAACTACATGCCGAGCGAATTATTCACGTACGTACTCTATGTTTTCTTTTCCATTGAGCATTGAGCGATACACCTCTAACCATGTAGGAGAGTTTGAGAAAGAGAAAAGAGAGTAGGAGTGCTACACTAGCGATCACCCACCTGTCCTCGCAAATGACTCCGATGCCCATCTGTGGCTGCCGGGGGGACCGTCTATGAACGCGAAGTTTGGCTTGGAAATGATGGGCTCCATTTTACGTGCCAACAAGCGTGAGATTGGGCCACCCATCCGGCCAGTCTGTAGTGGCGCGACGTCCCTCAGCTCAGCACCCCACCCCCTCCCCTCCCTTCCACCTTGGATGCGTCGCACCAGCTTCGGTCCATTGGGACCACTGGTAGAAAAAAAAATATTATGTAAGACCTGGTCTTTTTAACCATCAAGTTAGACCCCTTTCAAACACACGCCACGTGTTGTCACCAATCGCAAAGCGCCTATCTTTACCCTCCTCTTCTTTCTCTTCCCGGTTGTTCCTCTTCTTCTCTCCAATCCTTCCATTAGCACAGTAATATGTAGCTACTGCTATGAATTCAATCCACTACTGAATTTTGGCTTCTGCACAAGAAATCACAAGGACTTAAGAATACAAAAAATCCCCAACGAAAAACACAATGAAGTAAGCTAATTATATTAGAATTCACCTAGCTTGGACCCCTACTGAGACGGACCTATAATTTGGTTTACAAGTTCTGAAATTGTATGGCATCCATGGAAAGAAACTAGAGCAGTGAACACCCCCGCTGGCGGCAGTGAGGTCCTAGAGGCGGACACAGTCCGTTAGGGAATTGGTGATGGAAGCCGAGACATGGCAAACAAGCAAGAGCAGCAGCGCAATACAAACAGCATCGACCGAACATGCTAGCTCCGGCATGGCTGCGCTTAGGTGCCACGCATCCTATCACCGTCAAGAGCCGTGTGAGTGCTGCAGTCAACACAAACGCTTGAATGGAACGGCCTGGCAAAGCGGTGAAGAAGGACTTGACTGCTGCTTTGAGATTGGTGACGACATGTGGCGTGGTTTAAGAGGGGTCTAACTTGATGATAAAAAAGCCAGGTCTTATATGATTTTTTTCCTCACTCTACAAGCTGCTGTGGTTTTTTCTCCCTCCCCTCTTCTTCTTTCTTTATGCACAGACGGATCGCATCTGGATGTCTAGAAACGGGCTACACCGGACGATATATATTACTGTTCCACTTTGGTTAGTTTACTACTAATTACTTATTGGTTTTGTTTTCAAGTTTAAACCCCATCGCGCCAGAACAGTTCAATACAACCTGGGCCACGTGCCGGCTCATGATTGAAGTACCTGAAGCTAACAAAAACGCAACTTGCGCGATGCGCCTAGCTAGCTCTCGTTCTATCTATAGAAGATGGGGGTTATCATGTTGGCTTTTACTCGGCTCCTTCTCATGCGAGCACATGTCCCCGTTCTTCTCCGAACCCTTCACCACCAGCTCGGCTCGCGCTAGCTTGCTGATATGCATGTGTGGCTGTGTGTGTGCATGGCAAAAGCGCTAGCTTTCCGCAAAAGGACGTGCTCCGGTGTGGGTTAAATGGACGGACGCACAATTCGCACCGCACCGGCACGCATGTTACCCTGTTCCCCGTGCGCGGCTCGCTGGTTAGCTAGCTAGCTCTTCCTTTTTAGTGGTTTGCATTGCCCGATCGAACCGGCCGGCCCGACCTGGGACGCGCGATGCGGTTTCAATTCGGCCGTGGCACAAAGCGTCGCTGCATGGCGTTTTCATTGGAAAGTACTTTTGAAAGCGAATCCATAATACCACGGTTATGTTATATAACTAAAATATTATAGATTTAATTGTAAATCTTAAAATATGTGAACCCCTTGCATCTTTTGACAGAGGAGTATCTGATTGCTCATTCAAGCGTTTGCGCGATTGAGATGGGGAAGAAGTAAACGCCGCGGCCGCCGCGTAGGTTTCATGTGTGTCGGCTCGCTGCGCGCGCGTGATACGATTGCGTTGAGATCAGAGTACGGTCACCAGACAGTAGTACCGCGGAATAAAGCCGCCGAGGGCCCGAGGCCTATTCCTCCTCTTCCTCGTCGTCCTCCTCCTCATGTGCGCGCGCCTCCGCACCGCGCTCGTGCGGCTGATCCTAGCTACTAGCTACTCGGCCTGCTACCCAAGCTTTTCTCCTCCGCGCGCACATGTGGAGGAATCACGTACCAAACCGCGCGGGACGCCTAATTCGACCGTTGGCACGCAAACACATCTGTCTGTGAAGTTGCGAGCGGCGCCAGTGGTCATATATAATTCGTTCCCGGCCGGCAAGGACCAGCTGATGTGAATGAACCCAGACTTCCTGACCTGATGAACGCCAATTTTGCCGAGCTGTTGTTTGGTCGTCAGAGATGGCCTTTCAGGGCAAGTATTATCTGCCACGCCTGGCACACCAGTGGTGTCAGATCCGGTTCCATGCGAGCACTGTGCTACAACTGAATTTTACTAGCTAGCTAGCTACCAGTACGGATTACATGACAAAAAAAGCACGTACGTACAGTTGCAGTGAGTCACGGTTCGGCTGCCTGCCCCAGGCCCCCGGGCGGACATGCATGCTTCGGTGGAGGAACAGAACCTGAGAGAAGAATCAACGCCCACAATTCTGGACGCACTCACGGAGTTGCAATCGGAACGAGTTGTCCTACAGCGCGGCGTGGCATCCCGTGTGGGACTGTCGCCATTGGCGGTAGATGCCCTGCTTATTGGCACAGATCGAAGATGACAGGCACTGATCGATCGGATCATGCACGTACGGCCCACTGCTCCAAGCCTCCAAGCCAAGCGATCCATCGATGGATCTCCACTGATCCGGCCACTCATTCGTTCGACAACTCGTTCTTCCATCTCTCTCGCCTAGCCCGGCTGCAGCTAGTCCCCCCAGCCAATTACGTGACATAAAACGGCACACGCGCGCATCCGGCGTGGCCCGGAGAGTCCATGTCGACGCTGCCGCCGCCGTAAAACCGGAGTTACCGACGCGCATTTACACTGGTACGATCAATGATCCTCCACGCCATGCAACCCCCACACCAAGCTCCAGGGCAGATGAGCTGTTCAAGCAAGTAGCTAGCCTCACATGCCGTACGTGGTGGTCCCTCGACGCAACGCGAACACACAAGAGAGCAGAGCAAACGCACTGCGCATACGGGGGAGTCCCACGGGGATTAGCACTTTTAACAATCCCATCGACCGATCCATCACAGTCGAAGGTAACAACAGCAACAATAACTTAACGTACGTATGCAAGAAGGCTATAGCTGCACATAAAGAGAGGGAGCCAAGGCCGGCCGGGATCCATACAGGAATATAACCATGTGCCCATCCCGTGTGTAAAGACGCCACGTTGTGTGGTATGATTACCATGATGAGTGGTACTTACCTGTATTTGCCTCTGCAAGCTGTAGCGGGTAGCTAGCTAGCTAGCATACATGTGTGCATCGTTGTACGAAGCAAAGCATGGGTGTATGGATCGATGAGCTAGTGAGAGATAGATACACATACGCATGTGTGTGCAGATGCAGGCGGAGTAATACGGCACCACGTCGCCCCCATCTCCTGCCCACAAGCTAGCTAGTTAGGCGGGGGGTGCATGCATGGTTGGTTGCAACTGTCAACCTCCACATAAAGCGTGACACGTTAATTATCTGCCGTCGCACGCCGCAGCGCCGCCGCTTAGGCAAACCGTGAATCCATCATGAGCACTAGCAGTGACCGTAATCTGCTCGCATGAAGTAACCATGCATCATTTTGTAACTAACCATGCGCTTTATTGCCGTTACGGCTCGCGCCGACAAGTTAGAAACTGGGGAGATCACAGGCCAGCGGCCGGCCCCGGCGCGACTTTCCCATGCCTGGGCGTCCGTTCGTGGGCACGCCGACCTGCCCGCCGGGGATCTACAGCGTTCATGACCGTGCGGTGCGCGCGCGGTCCTACGGCGGCACGTGAAATCTCCGCGGAATTCAGCAAAATCAGCCCGTTACTGCGGGTATTTACGCGCCATCGATGGCCCCTCGCGCATGGCCGTAACGCCGAGACCGATCTATCTCACCTTGGGCGTCGTTCTCGCGTGGCATGGATGGGCACATACGTACGTTATTCTCCCCATTACTCCCTGTAGTGGTCGTCAGGCAGCAGGCAACTAGCCCAAGGTTAGGTTAGCTCCGGCGCGTGCATGAATAGGTGGTAGTACTGCACTGATTGACCACTGCGAGATTAGATCCAATCACGGGCTCTGGTTGCATCCAGATCTGACAGACAGGACTCGCAAGTGAATTAATCTAACTGCCTGCCTGATTTGACACCTCGTCCACGTTCGCGTGCATCTGCGTGGGTTGGCGGTTTTCTGCTGGCGCCCCCTGCGATTAGATGTGACGATACGCGCGCTCTGTCGGATCGATCTCTGGCTCGATCGTTGCAGCTGGGCCAATCCATCCAGATGAATCAAGGCAGCAACTTGGAGAGTAAAAAATATGCGAAGGCACGACATGATGCAGGCAGGCAGCCATTGCAGCCTGCAGCTAACTTAAGTGCAGATCCATCGCGGTGGTGGATCACCGGATCAAAGATATAAAAAAGGGGCCCATGACTCCGCCATGACCTGAAGTCGCGGCCGGTTGCAGCAGCCTACCTGAAATCCCTGAAACTGTGTACTTTGCTGGCTCTTGCGATATTATACTCGTACCACATAGATTGATTGGCGTAATCTAACTTCTCTCAGACATCTCAAGGAGCATCTTTTAAATGGCCGGCCGTCTACTGTCGTGCGAGCTAAGGCAGGCACCGCGTCGAGTGGATCGCATGTTCGTCGTGCACCGCGTCACTTCGAGAATGTTTGCGCTAGAAAGGCGTACCCGGTACCTCGTGCCATTTTTCCGCTGATGCTGTTCCTGCTGGCTTGTTGCATGCGAACTGCAGAGCACTGGGGAAGGCTTTCTTTTGGAGATCCAACTACAATGATGCCCACAAAAGCGTGCCTGATATCTCGAAGAATCTTTGCTTTTCTGGTTTCACTCGATAGGCGGAACCAAAGTAGCATTGCGACTCGTACTGCTAAATACTTTAGCCGAAAGAACACAACACTCGTGATTCATACACAACACCTACTGAAAGTGTAATGTCTGGAAGTAAAAAGGATACTTATAATGTAAGCAGGAACAGTGGACATACATGCACATCCTTGTCAGTGTTACAGAAGATCGACAATGAGCTTTTGTACAGTTGCCGCATTGCAGCTTTTGAGGTGGTTCAGAAGTTAAGGCAGAGAAGAACGCTAAAATGTACTTAGTACGAACAAATGCTGTGCCGTGGTAATTGAAGAGAATGATGTTATTCTGTACGTAGTAAATCTTTCAAAACATATACCGCTATAGTTTGTAGTACCAAGTACCAACTACCTCTGAAGATAACTTCTGCTTTTTCTGAACTCTGAAAGAAAGATTGTAAGCTTTGTACTGTAAAGCTATCAAAGTTGGAGAAAAGAAGGGGGACAACAAGCAGATCAGTGTGCAACGCATATTATCCTTCAATGCAGATGCTTTAGGCAGGCTTCTGACACAAGAAGAATCCGTTTTGGGCGTCACGACTCCACGTCTCATGATCCATGACCCGGTAACAGAAAGAGATTTGATAAACCTGCGCGCTTTTAGCACTGGCAAGTGGCCCTGATAAATGACGGAGGTGCCTCCGGCGGCTAGGATTCCTAGATGACGTAAAGGGTAACACGATGGCGCTCTTCCGTGCTGTCCCTGCGTGATTTGGTAGCTGGGCTGGTTACAACATCTGAAATCTATATTGCCTAAATATGATGGACCGTGCGCTTGTCTGACTATGCCTTTTACATGGGCCAGTGATTTCGAAACAAAGAAAGGCTCACAGTAAGCAAGGCCCAAAGAAATGTTTCCTGGTCAATTTGTCAACGTTATTTGGGAAAGTAAGTCCAACTGGAGTCTGTAACGGGCCACGAGTCTCAATTGCTCATGCCTTCTCTTTTCTTCTAGTTATTGGGTCGGACATGTAACCACATTCTGATACGAATATTAGACCTATCTACCTATTACATTGTTAAAATACTAAAAAAAAGTAAACACATTTGTTCACATAGACTAAAAACTATGATCTGTTAATTATGGTGAGTCCAAATTAGAACGGCAGAAATTATCACAGATAGATAAGAGTTCCACAAAGAATACAACTATGTTATTCATAAATCCTAAAGGAATACGTAACACATCAATACCTCGGAAGATGAAAAGAGAAAAGTACACCTTCATGTCTAACACGGACGTACCTACAAAATTAATCTATGCCCAATAATACTTGCATCACATGGCTTCCGTATGTATTTTCAAGACACGCCTGAAATTAATCGGAGGTCCTTGCTAAGCAAAGTTTGTTATCTTTCTTATTTTTCTTTATATCGAGCAAGGTCAATATCTCACTTGATCCTAGCTACAAAATCAAGTCCTAACTGTCCAAGTTTGTACCTTTATTATTGTTGAGAACAAAAGCATGAGATCAAATACAACCGACTAGCTAGGTCCAAATATTCACTACTACAAAAAAGTCATTCTGGACCCTATCATCACTGACAGGTAAGAAATATCCGTTAGTGATGAAAACCATCAGTGACGAGTTTTGATGAAAATATCATCATAGACGGGCAAAATAAATACCCGTCAGTGATGTCGAGCATATCACTGACGGGTAATAAAAAGACCCGTCCGTGATGTGAATTCCACCAATTCGAAAATTTCAGAACCTGAAATTTTGTCATCACGGACGGGTTGTTTTCTTACCCATCACTGATGATTTCCACTCATCACTGACGGGTTAAAAAGAGACTCGTCCGTGATGTGAACCCCACCAACTCGAAAATTTCAGAACCCGAAATTTTGTCATCACGGACGGGTTATTTTCTCACCCGTCACTGATGAGTTCCACTCATCACTGACGGGTTGAAAAGAGACCTGTCCGTGATGTGAATCCCGCCAACTCCAAAATTTCAAAACTCAAATTTTTTTCATCATTGACAGATCATTTCCTCACCCGTCACTGATGACTCATCAGTGACGGGTTAAAAAGAGACCCGTCTGTGATGTAAATCCCGCCAACTCCAAAATTTTAAAACCCGAAATTTTAGAACCCCGCCATGGGTATATAATTCACCTCAGTGTAGCGCACTCCACTCCACTCCACTCAAATCTCAAATCCAGATCTATATTTTTCTCCATCTCCCTTCCACCCTCCTCTCCTTCCTCAAGCACCCTCCTCAAGCATCCCACCGCCGGATCCTCCTCCTCTCCAACTCCATGGAGTCACGGTGAGTACCCCATCTTCCTTCTCCTTTTCCACCCTCCTCTCCTCCCTTCCACCCTTCTCTTCCTCTCATCCTTCCCGTCCAAATCCACCACAAGAGTAGCATGTCCTCTTCATGTCACCATCCCTGTAGGAACATGGTGGAGGCTACACGGGAGTTTCGCTTTGATTCGAGGTAAGGAAGGTCCTCCCGAGTCAATTTTTGTGTCTTTTTCGGCTCGTTTCCGAAGGATTTCTACTAGTGCCTAAATTTTTTATTTTTAAAATTTTTGCTCGTATTTTTTTGTAGCAGCTCTACTCCCTCACGGTTTGGAATCCATAAAAATTACTGCATTTGGAGCTCGGGAAGAAGTTCAACAGAGGGTTCGGTAGCGGCGATTATTCGTTCGGGGCAAAAGTGAGTCTTAGAGGCCGAATTTGGAGTGAAATCTCGTATTTTTTTCTAGCAGCTCTACTCCCTCACAGTTCAGAATCCGCAAGGATTACTGCATTTGGAGCTCGGGAAGAAGTTCAACGGAGGGTTGGAAGAGGCGATGTTTCATTCGGAGGAGAAAAAGTCAGTCTTAGAGGCCTAATTTGGAGGTGAAAATTGTACAAGTCAGAAGACTAGTAGATTTTTTAGATGCGCATTGTCGATACGGTCATTTTGAATGGTCGTGGACCCAAAACGGACACTGTATGTAAAAGTTATAGCTGTTTTAGTGAAACCCTATCCGGTAGTGCCCGGGTAGGGCTTTTTTTTGCGCCTCTGAAAACGTCATCACTGACGGGTTAAATATTTACCCGTCCATAATGACTCTCATCACTGACGGGTTAAATATTTACCCGTCTGTGATGGTAGAGTCATCACTGAAAGACCCGTCAGTGATGACGTTTTCACCTTACCCGTCCGTGATGATAATTTTTCGTCACCTGTGAAAACGTCATCACTGACGAGTAAAAAAAAACACCCGTCAGTGATGACTCTACCATCACGGACGGGCGTCATCACTGACGGGTAAAAAAAAGATCCGTCAGTGATGACTCTACCATCACGGACGGGTAAATATTTAACCCGTCAGTGATGACCTTTATCAGTGACGGGTAAATACGAGTCATTACTGACCTTTAGTTGCTGACGGGCCAAAAAACCCGTCACTGATGTGGGTTTTTCGCCCGTCAGTATTGACATGTTCTGTAGTAGTGATTTCAATGATGTGGCGCAATGGGAGGCGTCTATTTTTTTATTAGTAAGATATAGGAGGTTTGCAAAGAAGATGTATTTCAATCTACGCTCATAAGACCATGTTAATGTATTATGCATAAATTTATTTTTATTTCAGTGAAATATTATCAGCGATCAACTCTACTAAATCATATTTGACCTGTCTTGAAGATCATTTTTATCTTAGTACCACAAAAACATCGTATAAATACCCAAAAACATATTTTCAATCACAATCACAAGCCGTGATGTAGTACTGATAATCTAGTTGCCGCCGAGAAGTAATGATGTGAGTGGTGGCACAACCATAAGGGAGCTGTGGACTACCCGATTTTAAGGCCGGATAAACCCTTGTGTTTACTGTATCGATCCCTGGATCAATAGTCGATACACACAAGTACTTGATAACATAACCATACCATACATCGTTTATTACAAACAGCAACCGTACTTGGTCTTTAGATCTTACAAACCGGGCCTATTGGCCGAATTAAACAGCAGCGGAATGAAAATACGGTGGATAGTCCATCTATATGCCGAACCACAGGCAACAGACTGGGGAGAAACCCTACGCCTCGAAGTCGCTGTCGCTATCGCCAGACTGGTATTCCTCCTCTTCGTCTGGCCACATAACAAGCCAGGTGAGTACATTGAATGTACTCGCAAGCACTCCGCCGGGGAGTTTAATACGGATATGAACATGCTCGAAAATTGTCAATAACATAGCTCTATCCTATGTTTCATGTTGTGCGAGAAAGTAAGTTTGCATTGGAAATACGTACATAGATGTAAAAGCGATTTTATCAAAAACATCTCGACGCGGCGAGATATAGTATTTGCTCAAAATACTCCACCCGTTACAACGGGGAGTTTGATTTTGTGCTTGCTACAACGGCAAAGCACGGTGCTTGCCCGGTTCCACTGGGAGACGCTGCTCACCTTGTACTTACGGGGTTCCCAATCGCCCGGTTCCATTTGGAGACGCTGCTCACTCTGTACTTACGGGGGATTCTAGGTTTTACCCGAGTCCTCGGAAAACCTTTCTTCACACTTCCCGTTACGACGGGAACTTGGTAAACTGCCCTGCGAACACGACGGTTCGCGTCCTTAAACCCATAACCCAGAAATCCTTTTTGGGGCTCAGAGAGCCAGACTACTTTAGTGTGGCCCGACCAAGTTCGTCCATGACCGCGGACGCGGCTATTCGAATAGTTTTTAACCCTCTGCAGAGGTGGTACGGCTTTACCCACACGATGTAGTTCACCCTGGGCATACGTGCACTGCATACTACCAGAGCTAGTACAACGAGACTCTTCGCCGGTGTGAACCCAGCCATGAACCCGTCAGAAGGATATATCCCACACCTAGCTTGAGTCAGTATCATCGCTACAAGGAGGTTGGTGTTCCAACTTTGTGGCGAATAATACCTCGTTAAAACCACGGGTTTGTTCTCTACAGGGGTTAAACTCACCCCATCTGCACTCTCCTAACTGCCCACGGGTTCATGCTAGTCCAGGCCGGTTACTAGATCAAGTCCTTCCCACAAAGAACATGTGGTCGTACGGTAAGACTTGGCCAAACGGCACTTAAGACAGGTCCTTAGGTGATCCGAGAAGGACTCCACACCCCTCCCGTAAACGGGCAGCGAGTACCACGACGGGCCTTACCTCGCTCTTTAACAACTCCCTACAAACATCCTTCATTACCAACCCGGATCAAAATCTTCTCCATTTTTAGCTCGGTTCCACAGAACCATTTCCGGTAGAATATCCCAACCCATGCATATCCTACCTTCCATGCACCTCTACAACCGGACGCGACGGTCCGTTTCGATATTCCATCACATGAAATATGGGGTGTTGCTTTCCTTTTTCCTTTTTCGAAAAACCTAATTCATCTACTGCAGGGCTAAGCATATGTATATATATATCTACACTATCCTAAGTTTCCGATAAATCTTCGGAACACAATAGTCCTAAGGCGACAAGGTTTACGGGGTCGGACTAGGGTTTCCTATCATCGGTGATAGCTACTCTACATAAAAATAACAGGGATAAAATATAGCATGCATGGTTCGAAAACAAAATAATATTTCGTAAACTTGGGTTACACATGATCAAGGGCGGAGAGCTTGCCTGGCAAGTCTTGGCTCGGTTCCGGACGCGGAGATGCTTCGGGTTCGTCCTGGCGCACGTATCTCACACCGTCAACTACACGTTCGGAAAAACTTCGAATAAGAACCGAGCATCCAAGAAACCAATAATAACGGTCAGTATGCATGCATGCTGGTTTCTAATGTTTTCTTGAAGAGTTTAACATGATGAAGACAACACTAAGAAGGACATCAATATATGCATGAAATGCCGATTAGGGTTTCTAGGGTTTTGCGGGTAAGCACATGCTTTCTTTGGCTCTTGGACTCATGCATCTTATGAACAAATGGCTACTGAGATGTTTGAAAAAGTATGAGTTTTAAACCTACAGGACGCTTGGAAAGAATCATCTAATCGAACTAGAATCGAAAAGGGTTTACGGGTACGCATGCATGCTTGACTTAGGGTTTCATGGATCGTCTAATTTCCTTAAGCTTTGAACTAAGCAATATGAATGTGTATGTATGAATCTTTGTGCAAGGTTCCTAAAATGCTCATGATTTCATGCTGGAACTACCTAGGGTTGACCACAATTCAAAAGGGGAATCAAACACATTTTTGAATTTGAAATAGCTACTGAACTGGGGCTGTACAGAGAGATACATTGGGATTTTTGGAAAGTGGCCTATATGAAAAAGATGAGAAATAAAGTTTTGAACAACTTTTATTTGGGAAGTTTTCTGAGATTCGGGCTGGATTTGAGTGAACCAGCTGAACCAAAACTGGATAGCGTACTGGACCAGAGAGAAAACCGGCTGGTTTTAATCCAACCGAGGGGGGGTGACGTGGAGAAGTCGGCGCCGGCTTCAGTAATACTGACAGTGGGCCGGGTGGCCTCTTGGGCCCGCTGGCAGTGGCTCCCTTCGCTTACCCCTTCGGTTAGAGCTGGGTCCACCGGTCAGAGGCAGAGGGGAGTGAGGGCGCGCGCGGGGGAAAAGTCCGGCGGGGGTTAGGTTTCTGGTGAGGTTTCCGGCGAACTCGACGGCGAAAAAATTGCGGCGGCTTTAGGAGGAATTAGGGAGAATGGTTGGTACTGCTGGGTTCAGGAGCTCAAGGGGATTTCATTTTTGCTACTGGGAGGCTTGCGAGGTTGCTAGTGTGGAGGGGAGGCGGTGTCCAGCGGAGCTCTGAGGTGGCGCTCGGTGTTGGAGAAGAAGACTAGGGCAATGGCGAGTTCAGGGAAGCTTGGGGAGTTTGAGGAGTTTCCAGGGATGGTTTGAGTGAAGATGGCGAGCTCTGGGATCCTTTAAATAGGCGAGGTGGATGGGGGGTCGGGCGCCCGGCTGCTCAGGCCACAGAGCCCGGCGACTTCGCCAGAGGTCTCGGTCTGCTCAGGGGGCTAAGGAGTGACTGCGGCGTGGACTTGGCCCAGGCGAGGCAGAGGGCGGTGGTGCAGAGCTCGGGTGCGCGCGTGGGCATGCCTGGCACCGGCATGGCCGCGTCCAGAGCGCGCGCATTGGCCTGCTAAGCATGTCCTGGCTTCTGTGGTGGGTGTCAACATGTCAATCCATGCCACTGCTTGGAGTTGAAGACTGTGGAGCTTGACAGAGGGAGAGACTTCGAGTGGATGGATTGGAGGTAAAGAATTTGAGCTGAGCTCATGTCGGCATGGTTGGTGTTAGGGTTTAATTCTATGGCTGGTGGCTTGGCACTGAGAGATAAAGGAGTAGACAGAACTCTGGGATGAAGTGATGCTGCTGGTGAGCTCCTGGAGTGAGGTGGTTGGCAGCTGGGTTGAGTTTAAGAGGGGAGAGGAGAAATGCACAAAGTGCTCGATAGATGTCCAGGTAAATATTTGCACTGGATGAAGAGATGTTTTTACAGAATTGGGAAGAGATTACAAAGATGAGCTATGAGTAATTTTTGTGGAATTTTCTGGGTGAGGAAAAGAGGGGTTGTAGTTCAAAGGGGAGATTTGGACAAATTGGATTTTGAATGTAATTCAAATTTTTTTGAACTGGACTTCCAATTTTGTTTTATAAGTTGGTGAGGAATATACTCAAGGAGCTACTGGTGCTTTTCTAGACATATTGGAGAAATAAAAGTGCATGTGATAACACTTTCTTAATTTCTGGAGGTAAGAAAACCTAATTAGGGTTTTGGGCGACAGATGGGGTTTTTAGGGTTTTCGACGACGGCAAGGCTGTGGTAGGGTACGGGAGAGTTAGGGTTTGGGTTTTGGAGATCGGGAACAAGAATGGGCAGGTTGCCGCTAGGGTTAGGGTTTGAACGGAGCTCGTGCATATATAGCGCGGGAGCTTCGATTAGGCTTTAGGGTTTATGCATGCGATGACGAGGCAACCTCGGGTGATGACATGGGATGATATGCATGAAGAATGCTGAAGATCGAAGCAATCCGGCAATAAATCTGAAACATATACGCGCTTAGGGTTTTGGGTTTCCGGAAAACTCAATTAGGAAAAACAGGGTGTGACAGGAGCCAGAAATGTTGAGGTATCGAGGATGAACTTAATTATGTGGACTCCGGAGCAGCGCAGCCTCACATCAGGCCAGGAGGAGCATGAAGCTAGTGCAGTGATCAGGTTACCATCACAAGTAGTGATGTGAATTTCGAAAGTGGCTGCAAGGAGCGAGCAGGGTTAAGATTCTCGAGGATGTGCTTAGTGATATGCTCGCTTGGGCCACATTGACTCACGTCGAGGCCAAGGGGAGTAAGAAACTGGGTATAGTGTTGGGGTTTGACACAATTGGGGCAGTAAAGAGTAGGCTTAAGGATGATGAGGGCATCTATTTTGTTGGTGACGGTAGGGAGATAGGCGTGGATAGATCCAAGTAGAGTAAAAGGACATCAAGGAAGGTTGGTGATACGACTCATAGGGGAATCATGTCATCAATGATCAAGCAGATCGAGAAAGATGAGACAATTTTAGCAATATCAGGTAAGAACTATTGATATTTTGCTTCAATTCTCGCTAGGAAAATAAAACATTTAGGAAGGAGCATTAGACGAAGAAAGATGAAAAGTGAACATCATAACCTAAGGTTTTTGTATGCTGATGCGGTGGGACCTTAATGCTATCGATCTTGAGTACCAGACCAGGTGCTCATGCATTGTCATATTGATGCCTAATTGCCTTAGGAGAATAATACCACATAAATATGTTAGAAAACATGTGATAAACCCTTGCTTTCAAAAGAAGGTTTCTAACTAATACATTTCTAATACCTTAAAAACTACATTAAAATAAAAAAACTATACGAAAGTTTCATCAAGTTTTCTCACGAGGCATTTTAATTACAAGTTCATTTATAGTTTAAGAGTTTATCACAGACATGTGAATTAGGAAGAAAAATAAACAACTAAACAAGCATGAAAGTCGGTACCAAATATGTGAAAGGTATGAGTATATACAAATCTAGTTGCGAAAATGCGCGGGCCACATTGCTAGTTTCTTTCTAATTTTAGATGTTAGCAAAATCCACTAAAAACATAAGATCAAATTTTAATTTAAACAATGTGCTATAGCATTCAGTGCACTTTCAATCACCTTCAAGAATATTTCACTTTACTTCATGTTAGTGCTTCAGGTTAAACCAAGTTTGGTTTATGACTCATTGATTGTGCGATTTCTTGACCTGCCGATGGCTTGCAAGCACATGTGATAATGTAGCCTTTTACCCAGAGTAGTTCACGGTGTCATATCCACAAGCATAACTATCCTGCATCAAGACTTTAGTAGATCCAATCGATAACAAGGATATGAAAGATAAAATATTCGAGAGGTACAACTGGTTGAAAATAATAAGACAAAATAAATATAAATGAAAAGAAAAATGTGAACGACACAATGTGATGCTAATGCAAAGAATAATACAAATTCTATGCAAGGCACGACAGTTCCTAGGTTTGGCTATTGAAACAATGAATATGGCTTCTTAAAACTTAAGGATTATTAGCATGAGGGTGAAGCCTAAATAAGATACGCAAGAATGTCCCAGCCACACACCCCTTATCACCAAACATCGACAAACAATCATACCGTAAAGAGAGTATTGTAGTTTTTCCTAATCATAACATCAATTCAATCAATGTTCATAATTCACTCACGTAGATATTCAAAGAATGATCTTAGCTCTTTTACCGCAAAACATCTCATCCCTATTGTAATCCCAAGTACAATGCTCATCTATCTACGTTCGCGACCACAATTGGCACTATGGATTGATTGATGCTAACGTGTGCAATTGTGTGTACCATAATTAATATTAATTCACCATAAATTATAAGAACAAACTAACACGTGAACACGATCCGTACACCAAAGACGCAAGGCATACAGTTCAAACCAATATCTCATACAGTGTGATAACAAGAGTACAATTTAATAGTCTTTCATAGCACACAACATGAGGAAGTAGGATGAATGACTAATTGTGAATGCATAATGGAAATGAAGACTCAGGATGAGGATGGTGGTGAAGGTCATTGACAACGAAGGCAGTGATGGCGAAGGAGTCGGCAACACCCCCGTGATGGCCAAAGCATTGGGGAAGGGGTGCCTCCTCTATCCTTGGTATAGAGGTGCGTGGAGATGATGGGAAAGACCATTAGGCGTCAAGTTAGGGTTGGCTATGCCTCATAGATGCGTGAATTGTGGGCCTCCAGTGCCTTCCATCATAATCCTAATTACATCTGCGTAGTTGTACGGTGATTTTCTTGCTCAAAATCCTTTGTCATCTCCCCAAGATTCGGCCAAAACAAACCATACTCAAATCATAGTTAAAACAGAAAATTTATGGTAAAGCTCTCGACACGGGCCCGATACGGGCTTTGATTTCAGGGTGTCTGCATAATGCTTTGAAAATCACCAGTTATTCATAAGAAGACCAAATAACATCATTGAAGTACCGGTTTGAGGTAGCTTGACTATGCAAACAACCTTTATGTTGCTAACTTCCTCATTCAAGGTCATCTTGATGATGAAACATGTCATTTACATGATTCCAACATCCATCTGATAATCTTCCGGATCGATCCCAACTTGCTTCCAAAGTTGACATTTGGTCTTAGGAGACATATTGGGACCATATGCCTGTTGTTTGAAATATAATAATAATAATTTATAATAGTTTATTTCATATAAGAGGAGCAATATGAAAATCATTTATAGATGCAAAGATCATGCAAGGAAACTAAGTGAACATGCATTCTACAATTAAATAAATATTTATATTATTTAAGGTGAAAATTAACAAGAATTGATAAAACGCATAAACAAAATTGGACGAAAAACATGATACTGGGACTCATCACCCGTAGGACCCATGGAAACACTGATGTGCCCAGGCGCACATGGAAACATCAACTGTTGAGTAGTCAACATGATAATTTGTCCAAATTGTAAAGGAAAGTGAAATGAAAAATTTATCTTCAAAGCGGGTGCACGAGAAGCTATCTTTAGAGCACCAGTAAAGGAATCACCATGCAAGCACCCTCTCGCGTCATCGCGTGTCTCAAGGGAGTTTGATGATTTGCAAGTGCAGATGATCAATTCTAGCTTTCGATGAGAAAGAATGTCGAACATACATGTAGACGAAATAAATGAAAGGCTAATATTACTAGCAATAGATAACAATTGAAATATCATTTGTCCAACCACCAATTTGAGGTGTACGTGAAGGCATGAGCCAGAACAATACTAATAATTTCGCTAACAAACTACACAAGAGGATCACATGGTTAGCTGCTCTACCCCATCACCCATGCTTACCGATGATGCATCGCTAAGTGTCTTGCTTGGCCATACTGAGACACATAATCAAATATAACTATTAAAGACATAGCATGCAATAGATTAATCCCAATCAAATATTTGATTACATGGAAGATGGATAGTAATAATATATTGATGGCACTAAAGATGGATGTCCATCATAATAATTATGAGAACGCTCCATAGCTACTATCACGCACCTAGTAGCCTCGATGGGACTACTCACGCATCATGAAAAGCATTAAGAATGATAGTACACTAAATCAATAACTTGAGAAAATACCAAGATACAAACCATCAAGAAGTCATGATGTTGAATATGAAGTACAAGGAGGCATAATCTATGGGTGGTGATGAAAAACTATAGATGCTGGTGGTGGTCTCCCTTCTCTGTTTCTTCGTGTCTCGTCGACTCCTTCCCTCTCTGTTTGCAACATGAAACCTTCTGTATAAATAGAAAAGCCCTCACAGGGGGGAGGGTCTTTGGGGGATGAAAAGGATCTACTCATGAAAGGGCGGCGGCAACCGAACCACGGGTGGCCCTGCTCGTTGCCTCCTTTCGCACGAAGTAATCTCCCTCTAGAACATTCCCGAAAACGCCAGATTTTCTGTTTTTGACGATGTTTTTACTGCGTACACAATATAGAGAGAAAATTCGACAGTTTATTAAATAATATATAAAACTATTAAAATAAATAATAAAAATATTTTAAAAAATCATTAAACTCAGAAGACATGATATGTCTTCGACGTATCAAAGTCCATCAATCCTGCCAGGTGGGGCATGGGAGAGCATCATCCCTTTAAGTATATTTTATATTTTCCCACTCTGCTATTTTAGTATATTTTTAATTTCAAATTATTGAAAAATACCAAAGTTTCTAGTTCACCAAATCCAAAGTTCCAAATTTGAAATTGGATTTGCTCTTTTACTTTTCAGATTTAGGGGGAAGAATATGTGTATGTGTGTGTGGAGGGGGGGATGTGTGGGTGGGTGGGTGTGGGAGGGGGGCAGGGTTTGAGGTGGCGTCACTTGACACAATTATAGAGTACAAGCATAAAGTAATAATGGAGATGCCAAAAATGCTAATTGACTTCTGATAAGTAATTTTTTAAAAAATAAGTAAGGTTATTTATTTCACACATGCCAATTTTTTGAGGTGACAGTTCTTTTTGACAAGCACTTGGTCTCTATGCTGACTATGGCATCTTCATTATCTTCTGGTATAAAAAGTATTATTCAT
Organism: Stipa capillata; assembly: GCA_019208055.1. Classification (NCBI taxonomy): domain Eukaryota; kingdom Viridiplantae; phylum Streptophyta; class Magnoliopsida; order Poales; family Poaceae; genus Stipa; species Stipa capillata. The sequence continues at coordinate 869,286 of JAGXJF010003084.1, forward strand.
TCTTCTGCGAGAGATAGCATTATATTCCCAACGCTTATCCTACCGAATTCTGAACAAAATAAAGGCAAAAGCAGAAGACATGTGGTTGCCATTACCTTAGCAGATGTGAAACAAGATAATCTTTTCTATATTAACCCTAATGGATGTCTGCAACCAAGAATAAAAAAATCAAATGGTTGGTACTGAAATATAAAATTCGTGAAAGAACCTTTTCAGAAAGAAAAAGGCTTCACGCCTTACTGACGAACAATTCATAAATTTAAGGCATTAAATTAAAAAGGGCTAGATTATAACTCTGCTGCATCCACAATATGAACCGAAAATTTGAGGCACGCACCGATTGCCCACACAACTTTCCTTTTTCCCCCATAATAATAGTAATAGTGTCTACGAGAAATAAATATGCCTTGTTAAAAAGGACTTTGTTTAGCTCAGTTGAATCACAGGTCCCAAATATGGGTTAACAATCAACTCAAAAGAAGACAATTCTCAAATCTCTACTCAAAATGAATGGGCAGTGCTTCTGCCATTATTTTCCAAAAAAAAAGGGACTTGACTATGGAAGAAGGCCTTCCTATTAGATGGAGTGGGAGCATGGAGAAATTACTTGATTTGTAAATTACCAAAATACCTACATACTGAAACAGAAAGGAGCACAAAACAACCTCACGTTACTTCCATTTGGAGTACAATGAATATTGTCATCGGTGAAAATTTTCACGAAATTGGAGGCACATAGTTTTCATCAATATGAATGTAAATGGAGTATTGTACAGAAAGGTTTTAGCGCCATACAACTGTGGATTCTTCTTCCGTGCTGATGTCTCTGACTCGCTGGTTGTTCTCCTTGATCACTCCTCGTAAATGTCAAGAGAAATATACAATTGTTCCTATAGTTAGACACACCTCACGTATGCCAGGGTGTTTTGACATGCATCATAGTTGAATTCCATCCTGTTAAATTTTTTTTCCATAGCCATAATTAACAAGTTGAAAATGAAAATGAGGGTAGCACTGTGCAACTAATAAACTAGAAAAAGAATGAAATAGACACTAGTGCGAGGGATACCAAACACGCAATGAATCCACCATCTTGATCTACCTTAATCCAACCCTCGAGTTTACCTATCTATGAGGAATATGCCTGCGTGTAGAGCACAATTAAATTAGCAAATTCTAATTTCTAGACATGGATTGGGATGGGGGATTGGAGGGCATTAAGGCAAGTTAGATAAGGACATGGAGGAGATCTGAGGAGGGAGAGTGGAAGGAGAGCTCAAAGAAGAGGAGAGATGTGATACAGTAGGTGGTGGAGTACGGAAGGACGATGTCAGCCGAACCACAGGGACGACAGGGATGGGAGGCTTGCGATTCTCGGTGTCCTTGCCTTGTGAACTTCATCTCTGGTCCACAAGTTTTTACTCGCCGTCTCACCATGCTCACCGTGGAGGAGGCAGAGTCCGGTCGTCGAGCGATAAGGTAGATGGCGGCATTGGCGCGGCCGGTGTGGTGGCCGCAGAGGAGACATGGAGAGGGAGAATGTAACGGGGCGAAGGGTATGATTGAGGTTTGTAATGAGTGATTAGTACAGAGTAATTAGCGTTTGAGACAATTTAAAATTAGACGGTGAGTTTACGTGCAGTTAATGCTGAATTAGCAGGAGTCCAATCCAATTCAATTCAATTAGTCCGTTGGATGAGAATAAGATGGACGGTTCAAATATACTAGATTCCACAAACTCGTATTTTTATACTGGTATATATATAGATATAGATAATTTGTATAATGGTACAGAAAGAAATCCCCCCAGGATAATGATAAGGTACAACCAAACCAAAGAAACAAATAGTGTACGCCACTATAACAAAAGAAACAGAGAAGAATTTCCACTATAGCAACAGGAAACACAGAAATAATCACATCGGGCGCTGGTCTGCGACTTACTCCGATAGAGTCCTGACCTCCTCGGAGTTCTCGTGTTCGGCGACTATGGCTGAGCATACTGCGATGGATGGAATGGGGACAACAAATCTACTGCTCGGAATCTGGGGACGATTGATCAGCTTCTTCAACACCTCGATCTGAAAGACGAAGAGCTCGATGATGTTATTTTTGAGGAGAGCGGATCAAGACCATGATGATGGTCCGCATTGGTTAGCCCTTGCAAAGGTCCACACGACTAAATCCTTCAGCCACGCTGCGTTTTTCTCCAACATGCGTTCTGCCTGGAATCTGGCACATGATCCCAAATTTCGGGTGCTCGGGGAAAATCTGTTCTGCGTTCGCTTCTTCTGTTTTGGGCGACTGGGAGAAGACCATGGGGTTCTGGTCCATGGCTGTTCGGGGGACTTGGTGTAGTTCTGGTGGAGTATGATGGTCTCTCCAAACCATCTGAGATCTGCATGGATTCAATGCCGATTTGGATTCAAATTCACGACCTGCCGAAGAAATACCGCACCTACCCTGTGTGTTCTCAGCTTGTGGGCAGAGTGGGCAAAATTATAGCTCTGGAACTTGAGCCACAAGGTAATAGAGCTGGCAATTTCATACGCGCTCGCGTTTCTGCTTGATCTTCTGAAAACCGCTCATACGTCTTGTCTCGGTTGTCCGGCGAGGCAAACGGGAATGGTTCCACGTCAAAATATGAACGCCTTCCTCGATTCTGTGAGGTATGCGGATTGTTAGGGCATGGTTGCAAAGAGTGTGGCAATGGAATTCAAGCTGAGAAGGACAAACAATACGGTGACTGGCTATATGCAGATCCTGCAGGATGGGGACGCCACGTTTTGATACAGACTGACGTAGGCCGGATATGGGACGCCGTGATGCTGGTCTCTACAATGACCAGGAGGGTGGCTCTCAACACAGCAATTCGGAGAATTCTGGGGAAAAAAGGAAAACGCCTATGGATGAAGTGACACGGCTTCTAGTCCATCAAACCTGTCTTGGATAATCAGGGTGAAAAGCAGTGGTGCGGCCAGAAGAGCCCTCGACATGAATGTGGTAGATGATGTGCAAACAACGACCGGCAGAGAGCTTATTCTGGTAAAGTGTAACGCATCTCTGTCTTCCCAGTAGTTCGTGATCGGACGACTCGTGATCAGAAGAGAGTAAGGAAGGAACACTGCAAACTTCACATTCGGCAACCAATGCATCATCGGCGGGCTCCCTCGAGGAGTACCGCCGTGCGCAATGAACCTGCCGAGTTGGAACTGTTGGGGTATCGGGCGGCCTCGGACAGTTCATGAGCTAGTCTGCCTCGTGCAGATGCATCGCCCGAAGATGGTTTTTCTTTCGGAATCGCGGCAACCGCGAAGTATGTCGAAGGCTTGAAGTGGCGGCTTGGTTTACGTCACTGTTTTGCAATTGATGGGGAGGGTAAAGGTGGTGGTCTCACCTTGTTCTGGGATGAAACAGTGGACGTTTCTCTGTTATCGTTTCAATACTCACCACATCGACGTCATGGTCCGGGATATTGCTGCTGCTCAGGAATGGCGCTGCACATTTGTATATGGGGAGGCCCGTCGCCAGGACAGCATCACATGTGGACGCTGCTGACACATTTGAAACAGAGAACTACCAACCGTGGTGTATGATTGGCGACTTCATGAGGCTATGTGGCAATTTGAGCACTTATCGAAACAAAAAGGTTGGAACGCCTCATGATGGATTTCAGGGAAGTCTTATCCTACTGCGACCTTCATGACATTGGTTATTAGGGGCGGAAGTGGACGTATGATAATCAGCGAACGGGAGACGCTAATGTTCGAGTCCGGTTGGATCGTGCAGTAGCGTGCCCAAACTGGTCCTCTCGGTTTTCACATGCACGGCTAAAGCACCTTGTGTCATCATGTTCGGACCATGCTCCAATTCTGCTGGAATTGAGTACCTGCCCGTCAACTCCACCTCAGCTGATCAGGCGATATGAAGCAATGTGAGAGCGGGAGGAGTCTCTATCTGGGGTAATACAATCTGCTTGGGACGAGGGGCCGTTATCAAAGGACCTGGGAGAAGTTAATGGGAAATTGCAGAGAATGATGGGAACGCTATATTCATGGAGTCGGGAGAAATGTGGAAACGTTCGAAAGGAACTCTCTAAGCTGAGAAACCGGGTGGAACATTTACATCAACAAGGTCATTCTGATGCTCAATGGGAAGTACGGGAGGTGAAGAAGAAAATGGATGAACTGCTGATCCGGGAGGAGATCCTGTGGCGACAACGTTCCCGGATCTCATGGCTACAGGAAGGAGACCGAAACACGAAGTTTTTTCACCGTAAGGCATCTTGGCGTGCAAAGAAAAACATAATCTTTAAGCTGAAAAAGGAGGATGGTTCATGGACGGAGAGAGCGGATGAGATGGTTGGTTTAGCAACGGACTTTTTCAAAACTCTTTTCTCCAAGGATCCTCTGATTGATCCAACACAGGTGGTTGAACTATTTGATGGTTTAGTCACTGACGAGATGAATGTGAACTTGTGTCGTCCTTTCTCAGAGGAGGAAATCTCCAATGCCTTATTCCAGATTGGTCCTCTTAAAGCTCCGGGGCCGGACGGCTTCCCGGCCCGCTTTTTCCAGCGCAACTGGGTTACTCTCAAACATGAGATTGTAAAATGTGTGACTCAGTTTTTTGAAGATGGCATAATGCAAGAGGGGGTAAATGACGCTACAATTGTTTTGATACCAAAGAAGAGTGTCCCTGAGGATGTTAAAAAATTTCGAGCGATTAGTCTGTGCAATGTTATATACAAGATAGTTTCCAAGTGTCTTGTTAATAGATTGCGGGCCTCTGCTCGATGAGTTAATTTCCCCTACACAGAGCACTTTTGTACCAGGGCGCATATCACGGACAATGCTCTCATCGCGTTTGAATGTTTTCATGCCATCCAGTGCTGTGATAGGGAGCGTAAAAATTTCTGTGCCTTCAAAGTGGATCTGTCTAAAGCATACGATCGAGTCGATTGGGACTTCCTGGAATGCGTCCTGAAGAAGATGGGTTTCCAAAGGCAATCGATCAAATGGGTTATGGCTTGCATCACCACCGTTCGTTACAGAGTTCATCTTATCTCTTTTGCCCATCCCGCGGATTGCGCCAGGTGATCCACTATCCCCGTATTTATTTCTATTTGTCGCAGATGGTTTTGCTCGCACTCTTCAGCACTTTTCAGCCATGAACTATATTACACCACTGAAGATTTGATAGAAGTGCCCCGGGGATCTCTCATCTCTTGTTTGCGGACGACAGCTTGCTGTTTCTTAGGGCCAATCCGGCTCAAGCCCAGGGGGTTAAACACGCTATGGACAGTTTTGCGCGAAGTACTGGTAAATTGATTAATCCGAGCAAATGTTCAATCCTATTTAGCCCGTTTTGTTCAGAGGTTGCCCGACAGGAAGTCATGTCAGTCCTCCAAATCACGACTCTACTTTCTAAGACAAATATTTGGGACTGCCTACCCCTTTAGGACGCATGAAAGCTGAACATTTTCAACCTCTTTCTGAACGCTTTGCAAAACGCCTCACATCTTGGTCAGAAAAATATTTGTCAGCCGGAGGCAAAGAGGTTCTCATAAAGAGTGTTGCTCAAGCTATACCAACCTATCAGATGGGCATTTTCAAGATGTCAACCCGCTTTGTGAAGAGTATTCTCGGATGATCCGGAAATTTTTGGTGGGGAGAGGAGTCGGACCAGCGGAAGGTTCACTGGATGGCCTGGGACAAGCTTGCGTCTCCGAAATCTCTTGGTGGCTTAGGCTTTCGGAATATGCAGGCTTTTAATCAGGCTCTACTTGCGAGGCAGGCGTGGCATCTAATCCAAATGCCGGAGAGACTGTGTGCACGTATACTCAAGTCGAAATACTATCCCAACGGGGACAATATTGACACTGCTTTTCCCTCAGTTTCATCCCCGGCTTGGAAGGGCATTGAACATGGCCTAGAGCTTTTGAAGAAGGGCCTTGTCTGGCGAGTTTGGAACGGCAACAAAATTTGCATATGGCGCGATCGCTGGATACCGTGCAATCTTACAGCTGTAATCCCTGTTCACAAGCGTTTTACTCGACTGAGATGGGTGTCTGAATTGCTAAAGGATGGTTCCAAGGAATGGGACGTTCCATTACTTGAACACATTTTTCAGTCATATGACGTGGAGGAGGTTTGAAGATGAGGATTCCATCTGGTCCGGGTGAGGATTTTTGGCTTTGGCATGGCAACCTGAGAAATCAGGGCTCTTCTCAATTAGGAGTGCCTATCGTCTGGTCTGGAATGATCTACACCGCAATCAGTTGGCTGCTTCGAGTAATATGGGCTCTGGAGATAGGCAACTCTGGAAGAGATTCTAGAAAATTAAAGTCTTGCCCAAAATCAAGATATTGCTTGGCGTGTTATTCATGATGGCCTGCCGACTAAAGAGAATAAATGGAGGCGCAGATTGGTGAGTTCTCGAACACTGCGATCTGTGCGGGTCTGCTCCTGATGATAGCTCCATGCTATAGTATGCCTGTCCCAAAGCTAGTGCTCTACGTGCAGAAGTGAGGAACTTCTGGCCGCTGCCGGAGGAATCCTTGCTAAAGTATACTGGACCTGAGTGGTTGCTAATACTCTTG